>WNGS01142190.1:0-23158 GCA_020271785.1 Procambarus virginalis
CAACTCACACCGAAAGGGAACCACAACTACAACAGGCAATGCCCTACAACAATCAGCACTGGTCAGAACAAACTCAATATGTCCACGCATAATGGGCTTGCCGAAAAAAGTCTCCCAGTCAAACTATCACTAATAGAGTAACCTCATTCATCTTTGCCAACATACAAGGACTGAAAACAAGAACCAACAATAAAGTACAGTTCATAAATGGCCTCCTCACGGAGTCAAATGCAGTATTTGGAGCTTTCACAGAAACCCATGCAGGGGAATTCTTGGACAGTGAGATCTGGATTCCAGGATATAACTATACAGGTGTGATAGGAAAATTAGGTCACATGGAGGAGTGGGTCTGTATATTAGGGAAGACCTTGTGTGCTCGGAGCTCCTAAACGTTACAAATGAGGTGATAGAGGTACTGGGATTAAAAATAGAGAAAATAAATTTAGTGATTATTCTAATATACAAACCGCCAGATGCAACGGCTGAGGAATTCACAGAACAGATAAACAAAATAGAGAATAGCCTTGATAATTTGGAGAACCCAATACCTGATATTATCTTCTTAGGTGACTTCAACTTGCCTAGTCTCAGGTGGAGAATAGCAAACAATAATATTATACCAGGGAATCTATCAGGACCTAACCAACCACAGATTAGAGAACTACTTAGATTCTGTGACAAATTTTCACTCACTCAGCAGATATCGGAGCCAACGAGAAATGAAAATATTCTAGATCTGGTCTTTACGAACAATGAAGACATTATCAGAGACATTACGATATCAGATACCACATATTCAGATCACAAGCTCATTGAAGTGCAAACTACCATCAATACTCAGAATAGACCTAAAACGTTGATAAAGCGAGAGGGGCTATTCAGTAAATTCAATTTTAATAATAAAAGGATAGACTGGGAGATAATAAACAGGGAACTTAAAAACATTCCATGGGAAACTGTTTTAAGTAATAAAAGTCCTACAGAAGGAATAGAAAAACTGACTTCGGAAGCGTATCAAGTCTGTCTGAAACATGTTCCTTTGAGGAAAGCCAGAAAGAGATCCAACGTAGAAAGAGAACGCAGAAGACACTATAAACGCAGGAAAAGAATAACGGAACTGCTTATGCAGACACGAATTTCCCGTCAAAGAAGGAATAATTTAAATAGGGAGATTGAAGAAATCGAGCGGAAATTGAAACACTCATATGAAACTGAAGAAAGGCAGTTAGAACAGAAAGCAATTCAGGAAATAAAGAAAAATCCCAAATACTTCTTCACATATGCGAAATCAAAAGCAAAAACTACTGCCAGTATTGGACCTATTCGTACAAGTGAAGGTTCATACACGGAGGATGACAAAGAAATTAGTGAAATCCTAAAAAAGCAGTATGAGGACATGTTTAGCACTCCAATAAACAACATGAAAGTAGAAGATCCAGACAATTTCTTTATGCGGGATATCCAAACCCCTGTAAATATAACTGATATCAACACGAGCGCACTAAATTTTGAAAGAGAAATTGAAAACATGCCCATGCACTCGGCCCCAGGTCCAGACTCATGGAATTCAATATTTATAAAGAAATGCAAAGTGCCGGTAGCACAGGCACTCAGTATAGTGTGGAGGAAGAGCTTGGACACGGGGGAGATACCAGATGCACTTAAAGTAGCAGACATAGCCCCTCTACACAAGGGAGGGAGCAAAGCATTGGCAAAGAATTATAGACCAGTTGCACTAACATCGCACATAATAAAAGTATTTGAGAGAGTGATTAGGAGTCAGGTCACCAATTTCATGGAGACCAATGACCTTCACAACCCAGGCCAACATGGATTTCGAGCGGGAAGATCGTGCCTCTCACAGCTACTTGAGCACTACGATAAAGTCACTGAGGCATTAGAAGAAAAACAGAATGCTGATGTGATATACACGGACTTCGCAAAGGCTTTCGATAAATGTGACCATGGCGTGATAGCACACAAAATGAAGTCAATGGGAATAACCGGTAAAGTAGGACGCTGGATACTCAGTTTTCTGTCAAACAGGACTCAGCGAGTAACGGTCAACCATATAAAATCTAGTCCAAGTGCAGTTAAAAGCTCTGTACCTCAGGGTACAGTCCTTGCACCGCTGCTTTTCCTTATTCTCATATCAGATATAGACAAAAATACAAGTCACAGCTTCGTATCATCCTTTGCAGACGACACAAAAATCAGTAAGAAAATTACCTCGGCTGAAGACATTGAAAAACTTCAAGCCGATATTAATAAAGTTTTCGACTGGGCATCAGAAAATAATATGATGTTTAACAGTGACAAATTCCAGGTACTCAGGTACGGTAAAAATGAGGACCTTAAACATAATACAGGGTACAAAACACAATCAAATGTGCCCATAGTAGGAAAACAACATGTAAAGGATTTGGGAATAATGATGTCTGACGACCTAACGTTTAGGGAGCATAACCAAGCAAATATTGCGACAGCCAGAAAAATGATAGGATGGATTACGAGAACTTTCAAATCCAGGGATCCCATCACAATGCTTGTACTCTTCAAGTCACTTGTGCTGTCCCGTCTTGAGTACTGTTCAGTACTCACTTCCCCCTTTAGAGCAGGAGAGATTGCTGAAATAGAGGGAATACAGAGAACATATACGGCACGCATAGACGCGATAAAGCACCTAAATTATTGGGATCGTCTCATAGCTCTCCAAATGTACTCACTAGAAAGAAGACGAGAGAGATATCAAATAATATACACCTGGAAGATACTGGAGGGCCAGGTCCCAAATCTACACAGTAAAATAACAACGTACTGGAGTGAACGATATGGAAGAAAATGCAGAATAGAACCAGTGAAGAGCAGGGGTGCCATAGGCACAATCAGAGAACACTGTATAAACATCAGAGGTCCGCGGTTGTTCAACGTCCTCCCAGCAAGCATAAGAAATATTGCCGGAACAACCGTGGACATCTTCAAGAGGAAACTAGATTTATTCCTCCATGGAGTTCCGGACCAGCCGGGCTGTGGTGGGTATGTGGGCCTGCGGGCCGCTCCAAGCAACAGCCTAGTGGACCAAACTCTCACAAGTCAAGCCTGGCCTCGGGCCGGGCTTGGGGAGTAGAAGAACTCCCAGAACCCCATCAACCAGGTATCAACCAGGTTTCTATGCAGAGGGGTTGGTGGTGTTGCCCCCCCCCCTCTGGTGTTGCTGGGATGCTGGTTTTGGGTTCCCCTCTTGTCTCTGGGACTGCTGTGTTGGGGGCTGTGATTTCCTGGTTTGCTCCTCTCTCCCTGCGCTTCCTCCTTGCCTCTGCTGCCCTGGCTCTCTCCTCCTTCGTCCTGTCCCTCTGCAGGAATACTTGTTTGTATCCCTCCACATGTTGGAGACGACTCTTCTTTTCTAGAATATCCTCCTTCGCGGTTTCGTTTGCAAACACCACCTTTACAAGTCGGTTTCTGTCCCTGTTGTACCAGCCCAACCTGAAAACCTTCTCAATGTTGTGTGCAGCCTCTTCCATCTGTAACCCCTTCAGTAGCCCATGTACTGCCTCTCTATCCTTGCCATTCCATTCTTGCCTGTTGGATCCTTCCTGTTCTTTGATGCCTACAACTACCACTGATCTCTTTCTCTCCAGCAGTTGAGTGGTGCACCTTGCTGCTTCCTGTGAGGTAGCAGCTTGCATGGCTACCTCCCTCACTGTGGCCATTGCTTCTGAGCTCTTTTTCAATATGTCCGCAAATGTGTCAGGTACAGAGGCATTTCCTTCCAATGTACCATTCCCACCTTCCCTTTGGATGATAATCTGATGTATCCAAATTAACCCTCAAACCGTGCATATCATATATAAATGATATCAGTGACAAAACCGAAACCGTGCACATCATTTATATATGATTTCGTGTCTAGCGCTATAATTTAAACGCCCCGCCTGGGATAGGGGCAGCTATAGTACAGCCACGACCGATAGTTGCCAGATGCCACCTAGAAAAAAAATTCAAAGTTTTAAAGCACTACACGTGTTAAAATGGTGTTTCCAGAACTCTTTGAGGGTGAGGTTTGTGGCTTCAGTCACTTCAAAACATTTCTGGAAAAGTGCCCTTTCATAAAGTTTCTTAAAATTCGCTATGATTTTCTGGTCCATTGGCTGAATTAGAGGAGTGGTGTTAGGAAGGAAGGAATTTAACTGTGAGGAATTTATTGTATCTGGGCAACAAATCATCTTCCAAGCCTGGAGGATGAGCAGGAGCATTGTCGAGGAGAAGCACGGCTTTGAGTGGCAAATGTTTCTCCTGCAGATATTTTTCTATGGCAGAGCACACCACTTCATTCACCCACTCCGAAAAAATAAGCCTAGTCACCCATGCTTTTTTATTAGCCCTCCACATCACACACAAATGGGTTTTCTGCACTTTATACTGTTTGGAAACCCTTGGATTTTCAGAATGATACACTAGCAAGGGTTTAATTTTCAAATCACCACTCGCATTTGAACGCAGCACAAGCGTAAACCTATCTTTCATAGGCTTGTGTCCGGGCAAGGATTTTTCCTCCTTGGTAATGTATGTCCTCTTAGGCATTCTTTTCCAAAACAGTCCTGTTTTGTCACAATTAGACACTTGATGCGGTAGGTATCCCTCAGCCGCTGCAAACTCTTTAAATTCCTCAATAAATCGTCCAGCGGCTGGTTTGTCTGAGCTGGCTGCCTCCCCATGCCTTGTAACACTATGGATACCACTTCTCCTAAATTTTTCAAACTAGCCCCTGCTTGCCTTAAACTCTTTCGTATCTGCATCACTCGTTGCAGGGGTTTTCTTTACAACGTCTTCGTGCAATACCCTGGCTTTCTCACAAATGATGGCCTCCGAAACACTATCACCCCTTAATTCCTTGTCGTGTTTCCAAATTAATAACAACTTTTCCACTTCTTCAAGTATTTGTGGTCTTTGTTTCGTTATTGTTCTTACTCCTTTTGCCACTTTAGCACTCATAATCTCATTTTTCTTCTTAAGTATAGTGCATATTGTTGATGTGGCTTTGTTGTACTGCCTACAAAGTTCAACAACACGTGTACCGTTCTCATGCTTCCGAATTATCTCTTGTTTCTCCTCTATTGTCATCCTCACATGGGCTTTCTGGCCTTGATCCTTACCACTGGCTTTCTTGGGACCCATGGTGAGATATATAATAACAAATTGTATAGTCAAATGACCAAAAATCCAGCAAAACACTGAAAATCCGGGTGAAGAATTGATGTGGGATAGTCACTGGGCGCGAGACAGTGGTAAACTGAGGGGTGGAGGGGGCGACGATCGCCGAACCACCATGCGCTAGGTCGCCCTGAACGTGTATCAACAAACTCGCGTTCCGAGGTAACCCTCGCCTTCCGAGACATATTTTCTGAGGAAATCCTGCTCGTATTCTGAAGAACTCGCATACAGGAACACTCGAGTTCCGAGGTACCACTGTAACTCAAAGAACCCTGATCTCTGGCTGGAGAAAATTGTGGCCTGAATGTGTGAGATGTTACCAATAGCTCGTTACGGCTCGTGACCCTACAACAACATGACCTTACATATCTAGGGATACTACAACTGCTGTTCTCTAGAGCGGGTCACCAGTATAACCACATAATTGGCACAGGCAATAATTAATTATTTCTCCCTTAGGATTGAAGAATTATACATAGAAAATTTATAATATACATATATTAACAATATAATCAATACAGTATTATATAAAGCACAGATGGACAAGATCACTTATAAAAACAAAATCAAAGTATTGTCTCTCATATAATATAATACAGTGGTACCTTGAGTAACGAATTTAATCCGTTCCATGTTCGTCATGTGAAACGGACGTCATACAAAACGAGTGTCCCCCATGTAACCAGTGTGATGCACTGTGCTTATTGTAAAATTCCCCCAGTGTGCATGACATCAAATGTTCCCCAAAATATCATTTTTCTTTGTAAAATGATAAATTATCTTCCCTGAACATGTCTGTGTAAAAAATAATTAACAAATTCCACTTACTTTGGCTGTGAGGGCGTGGACAAGGTGCGCTGTGACGTCATCAGGGGCTAGTCGCCCGTGTGTGAAGCTCCCAGACACGGCCGTGCAGGCCATTCAAGCACCGCATGTTGCCACAAATATATTTCAAATATTTTTTCTATGTACTGTCTCCACTCGATCATCCGGACTATATGGGAAGGACCCTCAGCCGGATTATCATGTTTTTCGGATAATGGTACTTTTTCACCTACGAGTCCAAAACTAACCATTTCCAACTATTTTTATACTGCAAACAACATAATTTGAATTCCCATTCCACATATAATTATTAAATATTCAACTAGAAACCTCAACTTACCTTGTTGTTGTTCGTCTTCTTGACTGATGACACACATCTTGAAGTTAAAAATTCTTGACAATTTACGTAACTTATAGTAACACAACACTAAAATTAACACTTAAAATTACTGTACAGTTCATTAGGCAAGTTAGTTTTCACTGTCAGCTGAGGAAGCCTCACTAGTTGAAGGCACTTGGGTTGCGTGTGCCGCCTCACTTGTTGAAGGTGCTTGGGTTGCGTGAGCCGCCTCACTTGTTGAAGGCGCTTGGGTTGCGTGTGCCGCCTCACTTGTTGAAGGCGCTTGGGTTGCGTGTGCCGCCTCACTTGTTGAAGGCGCTTGGGTTACGTGTGCCGCCTCACTTGTTGAAGGCACTTGGTTTGATTTTTTTCGTACCATATAAAAATCAAGTGTTGCTTGCCTTCTGTGTTCACTGGCCAGTTGTATGATCAGCTCTTTTGTTCGCCTCAGGTACTGATACATGTTTCCAACTTCTGGATGAGCACAATTTGATGAAAATTAATTAACAAGTCAACAGAAGACATGAGTTCACTGTATTTTGTGGTCATTGGTGTTGGTTCTTCACTGTCTTCTTCATCCTCTTCGTCGGCCTCACCAGTAACAGACTGGAGAATCTCGTCTTCACTCATCACACCATATCCTGGGTCATTGGCATCTTGTTCAAGCCAATCAACCACATCCTGTCTTTCTAAGTTTTCACCGGCATTTCTAAACATTCCATGGATTTCATCTGTAAATCCTTCAAAATCCATTTCTGCATCCTCCTCATTTCTAATCATAGACGTGAGGAGTTTTTTCCAGGAATTTTTCAAAGTCGATTCCTTTAATTCACTCCACACCTTGGCCCAGTTATAGATGGCTTCCTTGATTGTATAGTTCTTCAAATTCTGAAGCGTTTTTTTAGCCCTGTTATCCACACCGAGTTCATATCTTCCGGAAGAGGCAAAACCACCAAAACTTCGTTTAGCATCTTTTTGTGTACAACCTCTTTGTGGCACAGATAACTCCCTGATCCATAGGCTGAATGAGAGAGGTTGTGTTAGGAGGTAGTGCCATACACGTTATCTTGCCATCATGTGAGGTTAACGTGTCAATTCTGGGGTGGGCAGGCGCATTATCAAGCAACAGTAAAGCCCGAACTTCGCTTGGCTTTATTTTGAGTTTCTTAATTTGATAGGCACGAACTTCCCTGCAGAACACGTCATGAAACCAGGAAAGAAAGATCTCCTGTGTAAACCATGCATTTTTTGAGTTATAATATTTCACTGGCAGTCTGTCCAAGCAATGTTGCAAGGCTCTTGGTTTCTTAGATTTGCCAACAATTGCACACGTGATTCTGTCTGTGCCGTCGGCATTCGCACACATCATGGCTGAGAGCCTGTCCTTGCAAACCTTACGCCCTGGCACACAACCCTCACTCCTCATTGCAAGAGTTTTTTCTGGCAAACTCCTCCAATACAACCCAGTTTCATCTGCATTATAAATTTGATACGAATATATATTATTTGCCACAATATATTCTCGTAATTTATATTTAAATGGTTCTACACTGCTTTCATCTGCACTTAATTTTTCACTGACAATTTTCCTCTTCACAATATTGTGCCTGCCCTTGAACCTTGCAACCCACCCTTCACTCGCTTCAAAATTCTTTATTCCAAGGCTTGCAGCAAACCTGCTTGCAGCATTTTGTATTTCTGGGCCGCGAATTGTCACGCCAGCTGTGCGGTGCTGAGCAAACCACTTGTACACAGCCTCATCCAACTGCACATGCGTCGAAGTTTTCATAGTTTTTCTAACACAACCTCTGCTAGTGCTTGCACCTTCACTTTCACAGGTTGAAATGAATTGCATAAGTTTCTCTTTTTGTTTCCTTATATCAGAACAGTACTAGTGCCTATATTAAATTCCTTGGCAACACTTGAGGTCGACCGGCCATGTTCACAAAGTTGTATAACACGTAGCTTGTCCTTAAGTGTTAGGACAACCTTCTTCCTCTTACCACCTCCAGAACGATTCATGCTGCTAGCAGACATAGTCTTGGCCAAAAATGTTCAAAGTTACTATGAAAATAAAAAAGTTATTTAAAAAATATTTCACTAATGCGCGGCACTGTGGTGTAACACGAGGTAGAGAGCACATGGTTGCCCCGCCTGGACGGGTCCAGTCGGGCAGGGAGCACGTTAGTAGGCCGCCAGGAGGAAAAAAAATAAATATTTTTGAAGGAAACTTCAGCTGTGCAAATTGTTTTTAGGAAAACTTGTATGGAATTTTTTATTACATAATTACTATATTNCGGTAATCACCGTGATTACTTTAGAGTAATTAATTACTATCCTCAAGATCAATAATTAAACAGTTAAATACGCAACCTTTCACACTGGCTCAGCAATTTACATTAAGGTATGAATTCCGTCTGAGCCTTCCATACTCAGACCAATTCAGGTGGCTAATAACAGTAATTAGGCACCACGTTTACGTTATTCTAAATGACGTTACTCTTCCCACGAGTCAATCAAGTGCCGGTACTTCCGGACATAAATAACGACGTTACGTTAATGGAACAATGTAGCCTTCGTGTGAGTCGATCAACAAGGATCGAGATTAATTACTTTGACTTCCTGAAACACGTCAATTACCCGGCCCACTGACCGTTAATTACGACAGACAATACTCTAATTCTTATCTGGCTGGTGGCTAGGCTCCTTGAGACTACCGTAGCTGCTTGCAGGAAAGTAAATTAACCCAAGCGTATTCTACGTTACTCATATTGTAAAAGAACAAATTCTCTTAAGCAATGGGCGTTCCCTCGGTTACGTTATATTAATTGCCTCGCAATCACCTCACTGAATACTGGACTTCGATGTCCTACCAGATAAACAGGAGAATATATGTATATCCAAGTACTCGTCTACAGCCGAGTTCACCCACGACAATGTCAATCACACTAACAAATCACAGTGATTTACGTTACAATCCGGTTGCAATGACAATACTGCAGAACCTAGTAAAATAACATACAGGACATGAACCCTCTAGAACACTGCCCCCACAATGACTTTACTGAACTGCAGTTACCCACGGTGATTGCTCAACTCTAGCAACAATCACTAACAATGACAACCCCTTTGCAACAACACACACGGCAAGTACTCTAATTTCCAAGTATTAGAATACTGCTCAACACTTACTACTTATTTACTGTTGCAAATGACCCCAGTGCTCTCAATAACCCCTAGAACATAGGTCCCAAATTTGCAATAACCACACAGTAAATAACACAATAACACTGGGCACCGTGACACTACGATTATATATATATATATATATACAATGCTGACACATGTAGCCTACAGCTATCAAACGTTATTGGGAACACTAAGGAGATCTCGCACTCCTAAATCACATGGGTGAGTGATTTATCGATCACGCATGCCGAATAAACACTCCCGAGTTTTACGTTACTCGACAGAGCGAGGGCTGTCACTCCCGACAGCCTCGTCACTCACCAAATTCTACCAAAATTACGTTAATACTGCAACCACAATATGTATATATAATCACACTTCTCACGGCCCCTGGGAACAATACAAATTAATTAAAACCACACTGTGGGCCACTCCACAATAATCATTGCCAGGAATCACTGACGTTACCACATACCTGAGCGCTCAGTGTTGAAATTCCACACCTGCAAGACTACACATGAAATGATATCACTCCGTCCCACGGACGATCAAGAATGAATAATTACCACAATGGAATAATATATTATTACATGGACATCCTCTCAGTCCTTGGCTAATCTATGTATATACTCTGTTCCCGTGTGTACCCACACACACACACACTCTGTACGTCTGTGCACAAGACGTACGTCCCTCAGGACTGACGAGATGACAACAAGGGTGATTATCTCCTCGTCCACACTTCACTTCACCTACAGGTGCTGCGTGACAATGCGACGGAACACTTGACCTCGAATTCAAGCTTTAGAGACTACTAATCACCAGAAATACACACATAGGTACTTACATTCATACTGCCGGCTTACACACACCATTCCCATACATCAGGCACCCCGCTATGGGTGGCTGGCTCAGTGTGGTAGGCTGGCTGGTTGTACCTCCGCGGTATCGTTCGTACAATGGCGCGCACCGAACCCTCCCACAACACGGCTTGTTTCGTACCCTCGACCCACCGGTGAAGTGAAGCGTTCGTACACAGGTGACGCGCACAATGATTTCGTCTTAAACAAACATGGGAAATCTGCCTTAAAGCACTAACACTTATTTCCCCGTTCCCATCGACTGCTACAGAGCACTAGCAAGTCTAATCATCACTGGTATGGGATCTACGAGTCTGTTACTGCTCGTATGCACGTTACCCCACGATCCAGACCGATCACAAGATCTTCTATACCCACTGTACACTGTCTTTTCCCCTCCAAGCGACGACTTCGGCCGGATTCTGTGACGACCGCTGTCGTAGATGAAGCAGGAGGTGCAGCAGCTGAGTAGTTAATTAAGCCACCCCGGCGCCCTATACACAACGGCCACAATGTGCATAGGAGCGTCTTGACAGGGTGATGGCTCGTCCAGAATGACGCTCACACCGTCGATTCCCGCGTATTCCTCGGAATAACCAATGAGAGGAAGGCATACTGGGGCCTACCCCTCTCCTCCAATCAGCGACGGTGTAGCATAGCCCCTAGGGCAACTCCAAGATGGCCGACCAACATGGCGGCTCAAGATGTTTACTAAGATGGCGTCTGTTTCCATGGCGACGCCTCAAGTGGCTAGCGAGCGGGTGGCCCGCAGCTACCCACGCCAGGCCTAACTGTTTTCCCGCGCAAACTAGAGTCTCGCCCAAGCCATTACAATGAGAGATGCTATCGGCTCTATCTCTGTCCACAGACATGCTACCACGGCCACGGTAACATTTCTGGACTGCTGATGACTGGAGCTCTCACGCGAGCTCAAACACTAGATGTTTCGGTTGCTGGTTACCAAAGTTAAGTCCGCACACTTAACAAGTGTACTTAACAAGTGTACTGGCCTCCCACAGGCATAAGAGCACTATTGTAAGTGAGCTGGTGAACCATCCCCTCACAAACTGAATATATCCCAGTGCATTCGTGGGTTTGTTTGGTAATCCTTAGCCCTGTGGTTCCAGTAAAATCATCGAACAATGGTGGAATATTGTCCTCAAGCCACACAACACTGGCCCCAGGCTGGTGAGTACGTACCGGACGTGTACGCTTGCGAGGAGGCTGGGGTGCCTCATCTTCCTCACTCGGTTCATCCTCACCTGATAATTCATAGCTTGAATCACTCCCACTATCAACAAATGGGGTTATTTTCAAACCACGAGTAGGAGGTCGTTTCCTTAGCTGGATTTTAGGCATGCACGCACCACGTGTGCGCCTTGTGGTGAGAGGCGGCGGTGCTGGTGCCCCCTCCTCCTCCCCCTCCTCTGTTAGGCCTTCAGTGTCCTCCTCCATCGATTCAGCCCCATGGGCTCCAGGCCCCCCAAATTCACATTCTTCTTCTAAATCCTCACCTTCTGCCTCACTTCCATCCAAATCCACTTGATCAAAGGCATCCAAGAGATTGGGAATCTTGGTGGGAGTGAGCCTCAATCCAGAGAACCTCATATAGATGTCGGTAATCTTGTCTTTTCCAGATGAATCAGAGGCTCCTGTAGCCGAAACACCACTTGGGCCTGGTGCTGGATCCATTATTGATGAATGTAGTTGGTTACAAACACACAGAAACGGGTAAAAATCCTTGAAACCATGCGAGTTTGGCGCGCGAGGGGAGAGAGATGCGATCGTTCCACGTGACAACAAAATGGGCCTGTCACGTGACCCAGTAGGCCGACGTGACATTCGGCCTACCCGAAAGAACGGGAATTTCATGGCGCACAGTTTGAAACAAACCCCAAGTAAATCGGATTTAAGCTGGATTTTTTACAATTATTTTAATACGGACCGTAAATGTACGACGCGACCGCACAACCGATAGAAATATAGCCGTCGTATATGTACGGGGTGGGCGCGCGAAAGTTTTAAGAAGAAAAATGAGATTATGAGTGCTAAAGTGGCAAAAGGAGTAAGAACAGTGATGAAACAAAGACCACAAATACTTGAAGTGGAAAAGTTGTTATTAACCCTCAAACTGCTAGGGGCCCAAATGGAATTCACACCCACAGGCACAACAACAAAAAAAAAATTAAAAAATTCTTTCGTCTCATAGAAGTGTTCATTTTTGTTCCCTGATCACGGAAAAAATAACAAAAAAATCGTAGGTGGCATATTTTAGCCGCAATATGGTAGGGAAGTGTAATTACCTAAGTGTAGTTACAGGATGAGAGCTACGCTCGTGGTGTCCCGTCTTTCCAGCACTCTTTGTCATATAACGCTTTGAAACTACTGACGGTCTTGGCCTCCACCACCTTCTCCCCTAACTTGTTCCAACCGTCTACCACTCTGTTTGCGAAAGTGAATTTTCTTATATTTCTTCGGCATCTGTGTTTAGCTAGTTTATATCTATGACCTCTTGTTCTTAAAGTTCCAGGTCTCAGGAAATCTTCCCTATCGATTTTATCAATTCCTGTTACTATTTTGTATGTAGTGATCATATCACCTCTTTTTCTTCTGTCTTCTAGTTTTGGCATATTTAATGCCTCTAACCTCTCCTCGTAGCTCTTGCCCTTCAGTTCTGGGAGCCACTTGGTAGCATGTCTTTGCACTTTTTCCAGTTTGTTGATGTGCTTCTTAAGATATGGGCACCAAACAACCGCTGCATATTCAAGTTTTGGCCTAACAAAAGTCGTGAACAATTTCTTTAGTATATCGCCATCCATGTATTTAAAAGCAATTCTGAAGTTAAAAAGCGTGGCATAGGATACTCGCACAATATTCTTTATGTGGTCCTCAGGTGATAGTTTTCTATCTAGAACCACCCCTAGATCTCTTTCTTTATCAGAATTCTTTAAAGATTCCTCACATAATATATAGGTTGTGTGGGGTCCATGTTCTCCTATTCCACATTCCATAACATGGCATTTATTAACATTAAATTCCATTTGCCAAGTGGCGCTCCATGCACTTATTTTGTCCAGGTCTTCTTGAAGGGCATGACAATCATCTAAGTTTCTTATCCTTCCTATTATCTTAGCATCATCAGCAAACATGTTCATATAATTCTGTATACCAACTGGTAGATCATTTATGTAGACAATAAACATCACTGGTGCAAGAACTGAACCCTGTGGTACTCCACTTGTGACATTTCTCCAGTCCAATACATTGCCTCTGATCACTGCCCTCATTTTTCTATCAGTCAGAAAATTTTTCATCCATGTTAGAAGCTTACCTGTCACCCCTCCAATATTTTCCAGTTTCCAGAACAACCTCTTAGGTGGAACTCTGTCCATTTTTTAGCAAAGCATTTAGGTGAAAGCATTTTTTAGGTCCAGATAGATGCAGTCAACCCAACCATCTCTTTCCTGTAATATCTCTGTTGCTCGATCATAGAAACTGAGTAAATTCGATACACAGGATCTTCCCGATCGAAAACCATACTGTCTGTCTGATATTATACCATTTCTCTCCAGGTGTTCTACCCATTTAGTTTTAATTATTTTTTCCAATATTTTGACTATTACACTTGTCAATGATACCGGTCTATAATTAACCCTTAAACTGCGCAACGCGCCTGCAGGCTCACGTCTGGTTTGCGCAACGCGCCTCCGGGTATTTGTATTTTCACGTTCCATTCAAAAACTCCCGCGGCTACACGGGGTTCACATCAGCTTCCTCAGGGCTCTTGTAAACAGACGCCATCTTTAAAAAAAATCCTGGTCCACATTCCCGGGTGTGGGAGCCTCAGTAGTGATTGAGCAACCAAGGCTGGCGCTTGCAGCATGAGCGCACAGCACTGCTGTTCAGCGTGTGACCACAGCATCTCCTAATAATGTCAAAATATATATATAACTTGTATTATTTAGCTATGATAGTGTTATAGAAGAGCCTGAGTGTGATAATGACTGGGTACAATGTTCAAATATCAGTGATTCAATGCTGTTCACGATGTTCACAGCACTAGCCACAGCACCACAGCATTATTTCGTCCATCTAGGAATCTTCAAATGATTTCTTAGGTTCCTTTTCAAAATAAACATGTGGTCAATTATTCATTTACAGGAATTAGTGACCAGGATTGTGGTTATAATTAGCGTTGTGCGTAGTATTGTGGAAGGAGGAATTTTGGTGAGGGAGGGAGGGCGAGAATTGTGGTAGCCTCATTGTGTGTGTGTGGCAGCCACTCTTGTTTTGCTCACCATACTAGCTTAGTGGTTTGCTATGGGCAAAACATATGTACATGGGTATATATAGTGTGTGTATATAGTGTAAGAACAGCAACAGGAGAATGTTGAGAGGAGCTATTTTGGTGAGGGAGGTGACGTAATCGTAGCGTTGTCTGCTGTGTGATTTTTCATGCAGAGTATGGTGGCCACTGTACTGATTGGACACAATACCGGCTTACTTGCATAGTTCTGGTAAATAAAACATGTAGATAGGTATATAGAACATGTGTAATAAGAACTATAACAGTATGGTGGGAGGAGCAATGTTGGCGAGTAAGATGTTGGAGTGAGGGAGACTGGCTGGGTGTGGCTGCTCTCACTCCAGGTGTTCTGAATGTGTTCATGGCCAAATGGTTCCATTGGCCCATACGAGGCAGCTGCTATTGGCCCATATGAGGCAGCTGCTATTGGCCCATATGAGGCAGCTCCTATTGTCCCATACGCGGCAGCTGCTATTGGCATATACGAGGCAGCTGCTATTGGCCCATATGAGGCAGCTGCTATTGGCCCATACGAGGCAGCTGCTGTTGGCCCATATGAGGCAGCTCCTATTGTCCCATACGAGGCAGCTGCTATTGGCATATACGAGGCAGCTGCTATTGGCCCATACGAGGCAGCTGCTATTGGCCCATACGAGGCAGCTGCTATTGGCCCATACGAGGCAGCTGCTATTGGCACATACGAGGCAGCTGCTATTGGCCCATACGAGGCAGCTCCTATTGGCCCATACGAGGCAGCTCCTATTGGCCCATACGAAGCAGCTGCTACGCGATGTTCTGAATGTGTTGATGGTGAATGTATATAGTGTGTGACAGTGTATAGTGTGTAAATAGATTGTATATATACATAAATTAGCATGATACATAGTAAATGTGTGCTGCATATGTGTACACAAGTGTCATGCACGTAACACAGTACGGATGTTTTACTGCCATAATATAGTGTACGTGTTCACTATACATAGGATTAGCACGTAAAAACAAATAAAATGTATTTGGAACTGTGCGAAAATAATGAACGAAAATATATTCGCGGCAACTCACGCACCCCGCCCCGGGCGCCCTACTGGCCCCGTGAGCGTACGTCACGGGCGAACATGGAATGATGACGTCACGCCCCAACTTACGGCCCCCATAGCAGCCAAAGTAAGTGCAGTTTCGATTTTTTTCTACATACCCATACTGAGGGAAGGGTTTCTGACACTTTAACCCTTAAATGGCGCATAGCTATATACCATTTGACACCCACAGGCGCATACAAAAAAAAAAAAAATTATTTTTTCTTCCTAACCTGTTAATTTGTGTTCACTGATCACGGGAAAAATAATAAAAAAATCGTAAGTTGAATATATTGGCCGCTATAGGGCAGGGAAGTCTGGCACAAAACAGGCGCTCACTCAGCATGCGTCCCAGGCGGTCTGTTGATCGCCAGCTGTCAGGCCGGAGTTGCCACAAAGAGATAATTGCCTAATTATTTCAATGTTCTGATTGATTTTTCGTAGTTTTTTTGCTGCAATATTATTCAATAGTGTGTAGTGTGATATATTTATATAATGAAATGTGTGAATCATCGCTGTACTCAAAAATATGGTGTGCTTATTGTTGATTCAATTATGTTCATCAAACAGTGAACAAATACTTTGTCGGTTATTACACTATATACACAGGTTATATATAATATCTGCATGTTTTGTTCACCATAACGAACCACTAAGTTGCTATTATGAGTCAAAAAGTAACGAGGAGTGACCACCGTGTACCAGCCAGCCACTCACACCCTCCCTCAAGTCACTGACTCACCCACATTCTCCTCCCACAATACTGTTTTTGCCCTTATTCACTATATACAGACGCTATATATAAGTATCTACATTCGTGTTCACCATAACGAACCACTAAGTTGGTATGCTGAGTGGCAGTGGCAGCCAGTGGCAGCCCGCCACTGGCTGCCACTCCCTCCCTTCCTCACCTGACTTGCCACCATTTTCCACTCACCATACTGTTTTTGCTTTTATATACAGACGTTATATATAAGTATTTACATGTTTTGTTCACCATAACTGTACAACTAAGCTTGTATGGTGAGTAAAGCACAAAGACGTGGGACCTCACAGTCAGCTGATGGCTGCCGCCCTCAAGGCCAGACGCAGCACTAATATTTCTCCTCCAACAATACTGCTTGTGGTGTTATTACGCTATATACACACATTATATATAAATATCTACCGGTTTTATTCACCATACTTGTACAAGTAAACTGGTATGGTGCCCAAAGACCATCGTGGTCATCAGTAAACAACATGATAATTCCTGCAGACGACGCTACTCTCTCACCAAAATGGCGGCTCCCAACCTCCTACTCTTGCTGTTTATACCCTCTATACACACGTTATATATAAGTATCTACATTTGTGTTCACCATAGCGAACCACTAAGCTGGTATGCTGAGTGCAGTCAATAAAAGGTGGCCACACACAGTCAGATAACAACGCCACCACCCTCCCTCCCACAGCATTACTCCTCCCTCCATGGAGCACAGCGCTAAATATCATCACAATCCTCTTATTATCAGACCCATGGTCAGTTTTATCACAGTCAGGGGTCTTCTGTAATAATATTATCGCTACATAATAGCATGAACAAGTATATTATGGCATTTTTAGGCGATGCTGTGGTCACAAGCTGAACAGCAGTGCTGTGAGCTCATGCTGTGTGCGTCAGGCTTGGTAGCTTACGCGATACTGAGGCCCCTAACACCCGGGAGATTGGCCCACGATTTTTTTTAAAAATGGCGTCTGTTTACAAGAGCCCTGATGAAGGTGTGGTGAACCCCGTGTATCCGCGGGCCGTTTAAATTTTGCGTAGTACTCCAACGCATCATATGATGCGATGCGCAATTTTCTGCAAGTCAGTCAAAGCATCATATGATGCGATGCGCAATTGAAGGGTTAAAAAGAAAAAAGAATTTTTTCCTGAGAATTTATTTCCTGCGCACTGCGGGGGTGTCATATTTGGAGGCAACGCAGTTAAGGGGTTAAGGGGGTCTTCCCTGCTTCCACTTTTGTAGATTGGAACTATGTTAGCCTTTTTCCACACATCAGCTACAACTCCTGTAAACAGGGATGCCTGAAAAATCAGTTGAAGAGGAATGCTGAGCTCAGGTGCACATTCTCTCAGAACCCATGGTGAAACTCCATCTGGACCAACTGCTTTGTTCTTATTTAGCTCCTTGAGCATTTTTTCCACTTCGTCTCTAGACACCTCTATGTGCTCTATGTTGTTCTCTGGAATTCTTATTGTATCTGGTTCTCTGAAGATTTCATTTTGTACAAACACACTTTGGAATTTTTCGTTTAATGTTTCACACATTTCCTTTTCATTTTCCGTGAATCTATTTCCCATTTTCAACTTCTGAATATTATCCTTTATCTGCAATTTGTTGTTTATGAATTTATAGAATAGACCTGGTTCTGTTTTACATTTGTCTGCAATCCCTTTTTCAAAATTTCTTTCTGCCTCTCTCCTCACTGCCGTGTAGTTGTTTCTCGCATCTTTGTATCGCTGGAATGTTTGGGGGTTTGGCCTCTTCCTGTATTGATTCCATTTTTGTGTCTTTTGGTCTCTGGCCCTCTCGCACTTTCTGTTGAACCAATCCTGTTTCCTAGTTCTGCTTCTCTGTTTTGGTATAAAAAAATTTTGTGCCTTTATCATATATTTCACAAAACTTGACATACATCTCATTCACTTCCTTGCCTAGCAACAAGTCTGTCCAATTATACTCACTAAAAAATTTCCTAAGGTTGCCATAATGTCCTCTCCTAAAGTCAGGTTTTTCAATTGCATCAACCGTCATATTTTCTTCCAGATTATAACGCATCGCATACTTTATTCCCAAAAAGACATGGTCACTTTTACCCAAGGGAGGAAGGTACTGAATGTCAAATATTTCTTCCTCCTTCCTGGTAAATATCAAATCTAGCATAGAGGGAATGTCCCCTTCCCTCATCCTTGTAGCTTGTTTAACATTTTGATACAAGAATGTTTCCAGGATGAGGTCTACAAATTTACAGGTCCAGAAATCTTCTGTTTTAGCTTCATATGCTTCCCAGTCTATGGATTTCAAGTTGAAGTCGCCAACTATCAACAGTCGTGAACTATCGTTATCCACTCTCGCTATGATCTCTCTCATTATTGTTATAAGACCTTTTTGTTTACTATCTAGCTACTCCTTTGACCATGTGCTGCTTAGCGGTGGACTATATGCATTTATAATCATTAGTTTGTCATCCTCATGGCAGATCTCTAGTGCTATTATGTCAACTTCTTGTGGATTGGCAGTCATTATTTGTGTGGCAAAAAAGGGGCGTTGGCAGAGCCTTCGCCAGACGAGGTCTACTCCGCCTGAGCTGTCAGACGGCAGTTGCCACAAATATATTATTACCTAATTATTTCAATGTCTCTGATTGATTTTTTCTTGTTTTTTTTTTGCAGTAATATTATTCCATACAGTGAATTGTGGTATATTTATATTATAAAATGTGTGAACCATCGCTGTATTCAAAATTATGGTGTTCGTATTAGTGATTCAATTATTATGTTCATAAAACAATAAACAAATAGTTTTGCTGTTGTTACACTATATACACAGGTTATATATAAGTATCTGCATGTTTTGTTCACCATAACGAACTACTAAGTTGGTCTTGTGAGTCAAAAAGCAACGAGGATTGGCCGCCACACACCAGCGAGCCACTCACTGCCATGCCCTCCCTCAACACCACCTCACTCACCCTCATTCTCCTCCCACAATACTGTCTTTGCATTTATTCACTATACACAGACGTTATATATACGTATTTACATGTTTTGTTCACCATAACTGTACATCTAAGCTTGTATGGTGAGTAAAGGCCCAAAGACGTAGCTACTCACACAGTCAGCTGATCGGCAGCCACCCTCAAGGCCAGACGCACTAATATTTGTCCTCCAACAATATTGTTTGTGGTGTTATTATGCTATATACACACACATTATATATAAGTATCTACCTGTTTTATTCACCATACCTGTACAAATAAGTTGGTATGGTGCCCAAAGACCATAGTGGCCACCGGTAAACAACATGCCAAGTCGTGCAGACGACGCTCCTCCCTCACCAAAATGGCGGCTCCCAATCTACTCCTCTCGCTGTTATCTCACACTATACACTCGTTATATATAAGTATCTACATTTGTGTTCACCATAGCGAACCACTAAGCTGGTATGGTGAGTGCAGACAATAAATGGTGGCCACACACAGTCAGAAGACGATGCCACAACCCTCCCTCCACAGCCTTACTCCTCCCTCTATGGAGCACAGCGCTAAATATCATCACAATCACCCTATTATCAGAATCCTGGTCAGTTTTATCACAGTCAGGGGGCTTCAGTAATACTATCACTGCTAAATAATCGCAGTATCACATATATTTTGGCATTTGTAGGCGATGCTGTGGTCACACGCTGAACAGCGGTGCTGTGAGCTCGTGCTGCGTGCACCAGCTTTGGTGGCTTGCTCAATACTGACGCTGTAACACCCAAGAATGTTGGCTTGGATTTTTTTGTAGGTGGCATCTGGCAACTATCGGTCGTGGCTGTACTATAGCTGCCCCTATCCCAGGCGGGGCGTTTAAATTATAGCGCTAGACACGAAATCATATATAAATGATGTGCACGGTTTCGATTTTGTCACTGATATCATTTATATATGATATGCACGGTTTGAGGGTTAATTTGGATACACGACAAGGAATTAAGGGGTAATAGTGTTTCAGAGGCCATCATTTGTGAGAAAGCCAGGGTATTGCACGAAGACCTTGTAAAGAAAACCCCTGCAACGAGTGATGCAGATACGAAAGAGTTTAAGGCAAGCAGGGGCTAGTTTGAAAAATTAGAAAAAGAAGTGGTATCCATAGTGTTACAAGGCATGGGGAGGCAACCAGCTCAGACAAACCAGCCGCTGGACGATTTATTGAGGAATTTAAAGGTGTTTGCAGAGGCTGAGGGATACCTACCGCAACAAGTGTTTAATTGTGACGAAACAGGACTGTTTTGGAAAAGAATGCCTAAGAGGACATACATTACCAAGGAGGAAAAATCCTTGCCCGGACACAAGCCTATGAAAGATAGGTTTATGCTTGTGCTGTGTTCAAATGCGAGTGGCGATTTGAAAATTAAACCCTTGCTAGTGTATCATTCTGAAAATCCAAGGGTTTTCAAACAGTATAAAGTGCAGAAAACCCATTTGTGTGTGATGTGGAGGGCTAATAAAAAAGCATGGGTGACTAGGCTTATTTTTTCGGAGTGGGTGAATGAAGTGGTGTGCCCTGCCATAGAAAAACATCTGCAGGAGAAACATTTGCCACTCAAAGCCGTGCTTCTCCTCGACATTGCTCCTGCTCATCCTCCAGGCTTGGAAGATGATTTGTTGCCCAGATACAATAAATTCCTCACAGTTAAATTCCTTCCTTCCTAACACCACTCCTCTAATTCAGCGTATGGACCAGAAAATCATAGCGAATTTTAAGAAACTTTATGAAAGGGCACTTTTCCAGAAATGTTTTGAAGTGACTGAAGCCACAAACCTCACCCTCAAAGAGTTCTGGAAACACCATTTTAACACTTGTAGTGCTTTAAAACTCATTGACAAAGCCTGGCAAGAAGTACAGGGGTACCTCAGTTTAAGAGTTTAATTCGTTCCTGGAGACGGCTCGTATTCCGAAAACTCGTATTCCGAAAACTCGTATTCCGAAAACTCGTATTCCGAAAACTTGTATTCCGAAAACTCGTATTCCGAAGCTAATTTCCCCATAAGAAATAATGGGAAATGAATTAATCTGTTCCTGACTACCCCAAAAACCCCACATCAAACTAAATTTTTATACCTAATTCATCTAAATAAACCTACAAAACTATGTTCAAGTTATTACTTACCTTGTTGTTGAATGCTGTAGGCGTATGGAAGATGGTGAGGAGGGGGAGGAGGAGAGGAGTTACTGTTTGGAAGGGGAGTCCCCTTCCATTATCACATCAGGCAGTGAGGACCTTTCTGGTGTGCTCTCCCTGGCACGTTTTATCTGAGTGCCACTAGGTCCTGGTTGAGGCTCACTGCTCGATTTTCTCACCACAAATCTGTCCATGGAAGCTTGCTTTTCCCTTCTTTGCAAGCTGTCTCTGTAGCAAGGCATCACATTGTCATTGAAAAGATTAAGGCAACGGCCTACTGCAGCTTTCTCTGGGTGAGTCTTTTCAATAATTGTTTGAATCTCTTCCCACATCTGACACACCTTCTTAATTACTGCAGAAGGGACATTCGCTACTGCCTCATCCTCCTCCACTGTAGAATCATCAGCTGCGTTGTCTTGCTGTTCCTGTTGAAGGGCTTGGAGTTCTTCGGTGGTCAGTTCTTCGTTGTGTTCTTCCACCAACTCCTCCACATCATCACTATCCAATTCCAAGCCCATTTGCTGGCCTAGAGTAACAATTTCCTCAACAATAGGCGCATCATTTACAGGCTCTAACCCTTCAAAGTCTAGTTCTCTCACACATTCAGGCCACAATTTTCTCCAGCCAGAGATCAGGGTTCTTTGAGTCACTTCTTGCCAGGCTTTGTCAACGAGTTTTAAAGCACTACAAATGTTAAAATGGTGTTTCCAGAACTCTTTGAGGGTGAGGTTTGTGGCTTCAGTCACTTCAAAACATTTCTGGAAAAGTGCCCTTTCATAAAGTTTCTTAAAATTCGCTATGATTTTCTGGTCCATTGGCTGAATTAGAGGAGTGGTGTTAGGAAGGAAGGAATTTAACTGTGAGGAATTTATTGTATCTGGGCAACAAATCATCTTTCAAGCCTGGAGGATGAGCAGGAGCATTGTCGAGGAGAAGCACGGCTTTGAGTGGCAAATGTTTCTCCTGCAGATATTTTTCTATGGCAGAGCACACCACTTCATTCACCCACTCCGAAAAAATAAGCCTAGTCACCCATGCTTTTTTATTAGCCCTCCACATCACACACAAATGGGTTTTCTGCACTTTATACTGTTTGGAAACCTTGGATTTTCAGAATGATACACTAGCAAGGGTTTAATTTTCAAATCACCACTCGCATTTGAACGCAGCACAAGCGTAAACCTATCTTTCATAGGCTTGTGTCCGGGCAAGGATTTTTCCTCCTTGGTAATGTATGTCCTCTTAGGCATTCCTTTCCAAAACAGTCCTGTTTTGTCACAATTAGACACTTGATGCGGTAGGTATCCCTCAGCGCTGCAAACTCTTTAAATTCCTCAATAAATCGTCCAGCGGCTGGTTTGTCTGAGCTGGGTGCCTCCCCATGCCTTGTAACACTATGGATACCACTTCTCCTAAATTTT
>WNGS01142208.1:0-44619 GCA_020271785.1 Procambarus virginalis
CAGTTTGTAATGTTTCTTGAGGCAATTTAGAGTTGCGTGGTGACCACCGGCCAGGTCGGACGCTCCTGAGGTCTCTCCGCACTGGCTAGTGTTTACGTTGGGTGATTGCTGGTTTGCCCTGCTGGTGGTGGTTTGCCACTGACAGGGTGACGTGTGATTTAGCCATGGGGTCTTCTCGCCCCCCAGTGAAGAGGACGTTGTCGGCTGGTCTGGCATTTACGGTGCCGGTGGGCCATCCATTGGTTGGTGTCGCCCTGGTGGACGTGCTTCATGTGCAGCTGTCGGACCTGGTGGGCATCCAGCTGCTTCAGGGCAACCGTGCTGTGGTCAAGTTCCGCCTCCACGCTGCCTTTCAGGCGTTTCTCGAGCGGTGTGAGGGGCGTGTTTACCCTCTCCCTGATACTGCTGGCTCCGTTAAGGTAGTGAATCTTAGTGTCACCTTGACGTCTGTGGCGGTGCATGGTGCCCCCTTCGAATTTCAGGACGACTTTTTTACCTCCTGTTTCGAACGGTTTGGGACAGTGTTAAGTGTTCGTTGGAACAAGGTCGTTGCCGGGCACTGTGTTGGTATGCTTGACGGCTCCCGCACCCTGACAATGTCGCTGAAGTGTAGTGTACCGTCGTCGATGTCCGTGTTGGGGTACACGCTCCGCTGCCAGTATCGGGGTCAACCGCGCACCTGTTATCGGTGTGGTCACGTGGGTCATCTGGCTGCAGCGTGCGACGTGGGAGCAACTGGTCGGGTGCATGTTTTTCGTGCGGAGGATTTTCCGCCCCTGGACGGTTCTGAGGATGGAGTGGGTGCTGTGCCTGAGGCGCCTGCTTGCCTGTCTGCTGCTCCCCCTGTTGAGGCGAGTTCTACGGCCTGTGCGACCCATCTGGTGCCTGCTGTGGCCCCTGGGGCTGTTGAGCCGGTGTGTGTGGGTGTCAGGCCGTCGCCTGAGCTGCGTGTTGTGCAGGATGTCCCGGTGGAGGTCCATGTCCCGCCCCCACCTGTGGATGTGATACCGGCTCCCGGGGACGCGGGTTCTGCTGTGTTGGAGGGGGTGCTTCAGCAAGGTGAGGTGCCTGCCGTGTCTGTGTGTGTTGACGACTGTAGTTCTGCTCTTTCCATCCCTGTGCAGAAGCGTGCGCGTCGGTGTTCTGAGGCTGTGTCCCAGGATGATGTGGACAGTGTGGGTGATGTGGCCTCTGTGGACTCTTCGGACGGTGCTGGTGTGGCCTGTGTGGATGTGAAGATGGTGGCCGTGCCTGCGGAGCGGCCTGCTGGGAGTGGTGTGGTGCGACCTGTCTCGAAGCGTTCGCGGCGGGCTCGGAGTGTGTCTCCCCCTCGTGGTGTGCCTTGGGAGGAGGTGGGGGAGTATGATGATCTGGCGCCCCCCACCGAGGATGTTGGTGCTGTGAGGGCCTCCGAAGTTGCTACCTGTGCCTCTCCTCCTGCGTCTCCTGCTGTTGGATCTCCGCAGTGGGGGGTTGTCCCTGATGATCGGGACCTCGTCGTGATGTTGCGGAAAGATGTGCGCCGGGGGCCTCGGGTCCTGTGCCCGGTGGTGGGGTCGGTGACGCACCTGCATCCCCTGCTGTATCCCCTCCTTCCTTGCTCCGGTCTGGGGATTGCCTGGTTCCGTCTGCTGGGGTCGTGCCCTGTGAGGGTCCGGAGTTGGGCCCTTATCGAGATGCCCGGGTGCTTCCGATCCCGTGGTGCTCGTCCACTCTCTGGGTGTCGCGGGTGAAGGAGTTTGTGTATCGGGTGCCGGATAGGATGTCTCAGCCGAGGGCGCTGCCTGGTGGCCGGCTGCCCGATGACGAGTGGGTGTTTTGGGAAGCGTACTGCTTGCGCTTTCCGATATACAAGTTTCCGGAGAAGTATTAGTTCCCGTCTTGCGCACACTGCTGCGTGGGTCAGCTGCCACCGTGACCACGACGCCCCGCCCCCCGGTGCGGGGTGTCTCCCTCTGACATTCGACTCTGTTTTCGCCGCCTCTCCTCTCTCTACGGCCCATCACGTCTACCGCTTTTGACTTTCTTCTCATCCTAACCGTCAACGCATCTCCTTACGTCTGTCCTGGTGCAGTCATCGGGAGGGTTACCCCTTCATGCAAACTGCACCTATTCTCAAGAAGAAGAGAGGCAATTTAGAGGCCTCAGTTTTAAATGTTTCTTGAGGCAGTTCAGAGACCTCAGTTTGTAATGTTTCTTCAGGCAATTCAGAGGTCTCGGATTGTGAAGTTTCTTGAGGCAGTTTAGAGGCCTCGGATTGAAATGTTTCTTGAGGCAGTTCAGAGGCCACAGTTTGTTGTTTCTTCAGGCAGTTCAGATGCCTCAGTTTGTAATGTTTCTTAAGGCAGTTCAGAGGCCTCAGTTTGTAATATTTCTTGAGGCAATTCAGAGGCCTCAGTTTGTAATTTTTCTTGAGGCAGTTTAGAGACCTTAGTTTTAAAGGTTTCTTGAGGCAGTTCAGAGGCCTCAGTTTTTAATGTTTATTGAGGCAGTTCAGAGTCCTCAGTTTGTAATGTTTCTGGAGGCAGTTTAAAGGCCTCAGTTTTAAAAGTTTCTTGAGGTAGTTCAGAGGCCTCAGTTTGTAATGTTTCTTTGGGCTGTTCAGAGGCCTCAATTTTTAATGTTTCTTGAGGCAGTTCAGAGGCCTCGGATTATAATGTTTTTTGAGGCAGTTCAGCGGCCTCAGTTTTTAATGTTTCTTGAGGCAGTTCAGAATCCACAGTTTGTAATGTTTCTCGAGGCAGTTCAGCGATCTCAGTTTGTAATGTCTCTTGAGGCAGTTCAGAGGTCTCATTTTGTAATGTTTCTTGAGGCAGTTCAGTGGCCTCAGTTTGTAATGTTTCTTGAGGAAGTTCAGAGGCCTCAGTTTGTAATGTTTCTTGAGGCAGTACAGAATCCTCAGTTTGTAATGTTTCTTGAGGCAGTTCAGAGGCCACAGCTTGTAATGGTTCTTCAGTCAGATCAGATGCCTCAGTTTGTAATGTTTCTTGAGGCAGTTCAGAGGCCTCAGTTTGTAACGTTTCTTGAGGCACTATAGATTCCTCAGTTTTAAATATTTCTTGAGGCAGTTCAGAGACCTCAGATTGTAATGTTTCTTGTGGCAATTCAAAGGCCTTGGTTTGCAAAGTTTCTTGAGGCAGTTCAGAGGCCTTAGTTTGTAATGTGTCTGGAGGCAGCTCCGAATCCTTAGTTTGTAAGGTTTCTTGAGGCAGTTCAGAATGCTTAGTTTGTAAAGTTTCTTGATGAAGTTCAGAATCTTTCATTTGTAATGTTCCTTGGGGCAGTACATAGGCTTCAATTTTTAATGTTTCTTGAGGAAGTTCAGAGGCCTCGGTTTGTAATGTTTCTTGAAGCAGTTCAGAGTCCGTAGTTTGAAATGTTTCTTGAATAAGTTCAGAGGCCTCGGTTTGTAATGTTTCTTGAGGCAGTTCAGAGGCCTCAGTTTGTAATGTTTCTTCAGGCAGTTCAGATGTCTAAGTTTGTAATGTTTTTGAGGCAGTTCAGAGGCCTCTGTTTGTAATATTTTTTGAGGCAGTTCAGAGACCTCAGTTTGTAATGTTTCTTGAGGCAGTTCAAATGCCTCAGTTTTAAATGTTTCTTGAGGCTGTTCAGAGACCTCAGTTTGTAATGTTTCTTGAGGCAATTCAAAGGCCTCAGTTTGTAAAATTTCTTGAGGCAGTTCAGATGCCTTAGTTTGTAATGTGTGTTGAGGCAGCTCTGAAACCTTACTTTATTAGGTTTCTTGAGGCAGTTCAAAATGCTTACGTTGTAATGTTTCTTTAGGAAGTTCAGATTCCTTCATTTGTAATGTTCCTTGGGGCAGTACAGAGGCTTCAGTTTTTAATGATTTTTGAGGAAGTTCAGAGGCCTCAGTTTCTAATGTTTCTTTAGTCAGTATAGAGGCCTCAGTATTTAATGTTTCTTGAGGCAGTTCAGAGGCCTCCGTTCGTAATGTTTCTTGAACCAGTTCAGCGGTCTCAGTTTTAAACGTTTCATGAGGCAGTTCAGAGGCCTCCGTTCGTATTGTTTCTTGAAGCCGTTCAGAGGTCTCAGTTTTAAATGTTTCTTAAGGCAGTTCAGTGACCTCAGTTTGTAACTTTTCATGAGGCAATTCAGAGTCCTCGGTTTGTAAAGTTTCTTGAGGCAGTTCAGACGCCTCAGTTTATAATGTTTCTTCAGGCAGTTCAGAGGCTTCAGTTTGTCATGTTTCTTGACGCAGTTCAAAGGCCTCAGTTCTAAATGTTTCTTTAGGCAGTACAGGGACCTCAGTTTGTAATGTTTCTTGAGGCAATTCAGAGACCTCGGTTTGTAAAGTTACTTGAGGCAGTTTAGAGGCCTCGGTTTGTAAAGTTTCTTGAGGCAGTTCAAAGGCCTCGGATTTTAATGTTTCATGAAGCATTTCAGTGGCCTCAGTTTGCAATGTTTCTTCAGGCAGTTTAGATGTCTCAGTTTTAAATGTTTCTTGAGGCAGTTCAGGGACCTCAGTTTGTAATGTTTCTCGAGGCAGTTTGGAGGCCTCAGTTTTAATGGTTTCTTGAGGCAGTTCAGAGGCCTCAGTTTATAATGTTTTATGAGGCAGTTCAGTGGCCTCAGATTTTAATGTTTCTTGAGGCAGTTCAGAGGCAACAGTTTGTAATGGTACTTGAGGCAGTTCAGAGGCCTCAGTGTATAATGTTTCTTGAGGCAGTTCAGAATCCACATTTTGTAATATTTCTTGAGGCAGTTCAAAGACCTCAGTTTGTAATGTTTCTTGAGGCAAGTCAGGGGCCTAATTTTGTTATTTTTCTTTAGGCAGTTTAGAGACTTCAGTTTTAAAGGTTTCTTGAGGCAGTTCTGAGGCCTCTGTTTTTATTGTTTCTTTAGGCAGTTTAGAGGCCTCAGTTTGTAATGTTTCTTGAGGCAGTTTAGAGGCCTCAGTTTTATAGGTTTCTTGAGGCAGTTCAGAGCCCTCAGTTTGTAAACTTTCTTGGGGCAGTTCAGCGGCCTCAGTTTATAATGTTTCTTCAGGCAGATCAGAGGCCTCAGTATATAATGTTTCTTGTGGCAGTTCAGAATCCACAGTTTGTAACGTTTCTCGAGGCATTTCTTAGATCTCAGTTTTTAATGTTTCTTGAGGCAGTTCAGAGGCCTCTTTTTGTAATGTTTCTTCCGGCAGTTCAGAGGCATCAGTTTTTAATGTTTCTTGAGGCAATTTGATGCCTCAGTTTGTAATGTTTCTTGAGGCAGTTTACAGGCCTCAGATTTGAAGGTTTCTCGAGGCAGTTCAGAGACCTCAGTTTGTAATGTTTCTTGGGGCAGTTCAGAGGCCTCAGTTTTTAATGTTTCATAAGAAGCATTACAAATTGAGGCCTCTGAACTTCTTCAAGAAACATTAAAAACTGAAGCCTCTTATCTGACCGAAGAAACATTACAAATTGAGGCCTCTGAACTTCCTCAAGAAACATTAAAAACTGAAGCCTCTGAAATGACCCAAGAAACTTTACAAACTGAGGCCTCTAAACTGCATCAAGAAACATTACAATCTGAGGCAACTAAGCTGCCTCAAGAAACATTACAAACTGATTCTTCTAAAATGCCTCAAGAAACATTACAAACTGAGGCCTCTGAACTGCCTAAATAAACATTACAAACTGAGGATACTAAACTGCCTCAAGAAACATTACAAACTGAGGCCTCTGAACTGCCTCAAGAAACATTATAAACCGAGGCCTCTGAATTGCCTCAAGAAACATTATAAACTGAGGTCTCTTAACTGCCTCAAGAAACATTTAAAACTGACGCCTCTGCACTGGCTCAAAAAACATTACAACCTTAGGCCTCTGAACTGCCTCAAGAAATATTACAAACTGAGGCCTCTGAAGTTCCCGAGGAAACATTACAAACCGAGGCCTCTGAACTGTCTCAAGAAACTTTACAAACCGAGGACTCGAAACTGCCTCAAGAAAAGTTTCAAACAGAGGTCACTAAACTGCCTCAAGAAACATTAAAAACTGAGGCCTCTAAAATTACGAAACAATCATTAGAAACTGAGGCCTCATAACTGCCAGAAAATTCAATACAAAAGGAGGTATCTGAAATGCCTCAAGAAACATTGCAAACTGAGACCTCTAAACTGCTTCATGCAACATTAAAAACTGAGGCCTCTGAAGTGCTTCAAGAAACATTAAATACTGAGGACTCTGAACTACCTCAAGAAACATTACAAACTAAGGACTCTGAACTGTCTCAAGAACATTACAAACAGAGGCCTCTGAACTGCTTCATGCAACATTAAAAACTGAAACCTCTGACCGGCCTTAAGAAACATTTCAAACTGAGGCCTCTGAACTGCCTCAAGAAACCTTTAAAACTGAGGCCTCTAAACTGCCTCAAGAAACATTACAAACTGAGGCCTCTGAACTGCCTCAAGAAACATTAAAAACTGAGGCCTCTGAACTGCCCCAGGAAACATTTAAAACTGAGGCATCTGAACTTCCTCAAGAAACATTACAAACTGAGGCCTCTTAACTGCTTTATGGAACATTAAAAACCGAGGCCTCTGAACTGCCTCAATAAATTTACAAACCGAGGCCTCTGAATTGTCTAAAGAAACATTACAAATTGAGGTCTCTTAACTGCCTCAAGAAAGATTTAAAACTGAAGCATCTGAAGTGCCTCAAGAAACATTACAAACTGAGGCCTCTGAATTGCCTCAAGAAACCAACCCATCCTCGACTCAAGTCCATTGCATTCAGCGGTCAACCCCACAGACGCATTCATAAATTTTAACATGCTGTTCATTCAAAACGGGGATTTTCTCAAGTATAAATTAATATTATAATATATTAGCATATTGTGTATAAATAGGCATAGGTTCGATTAGGTCAGGTGTTTAGGTTCTGCTGGCGATTATTTGTATTTGTAGTACGTGGGTGAAGCATTTACAGCGTTGTGGTTCGAACAAAATTCGTCAGTGAAGCACTTGTTTCGGATATGTTCGAACGTCAGCAGTTGTGAGTCGTGTGTAAACCGCTTTTCATTCATAAACAGGGGGTTTGGGGGGGGTGCATGGAATCACTTTTGGATCTTCGTTTGGAGGACTGGCTGTAAGAAACATTACAAACTGAGGCTTCTGAACTGCCTCAAGAAACATTACAAACTGAGGCCTCAGAACTGCCTCAAGAAACTTTACAAACTGAGGCCTCTGAACTGCCTCAAGAAACATTATAAACTGAGGCAACAAAGCTGCTCAAGAAACATTACAAACTGAGGCCTCAGAACTGCCACAAGAAACATTACAAACTGAGGCCTCTGAACTGTTTCAAGAAACTTTACAAACCGAGGCTTCTGAACTGCCTCAAGAAACATTAAAAACTGAATCCTCTGACCTTCCGAAGAAACATTAAAACTGAGGCCTCCCAACTACCTCAAGAAACATTACAAACTAAGGACTCTGATCTGCATCAAGAAACATTACAAACTGAGTCTTCAGAACTTTCTCAAGAAACATTACAAACTGAAGCGTCTGAACTGCGTCAAGAAACATGACAAACTGAGGCCTTTGAACTGTCTCAAGAAACCAACCCGTCCTCGACTCAAGTCCATTACATCCATGGTCGCCCCCACAGACGCATTCATTAATTTTAACAAGCTGTTCATTCAAAACAAGAATTTTCTCAAATATAAATTAATATTATAATATATTAGCATACTGTGTATAAATAGGCATAGGTTAGGTTAGGTCAGGTGTTTAGGTTCTGTTGGCGATTATTTGTATTTGTAGTACGTGGGTGAAGCATTTATAGCGTTGTGGTTCGAACAAAATTCGTCAGTGAAGCACTTGTTCCGGATATGTTCGAACGTCAGCAGTTGTGAGTCGTGTGTAAACCGCTTTTCATTCATAAACAGGGGGTTTGGCGGGTGCATGGAATCACTTTTAGATCTTTGTTTGGAGGACGGGCTGCAAGAAACATGACAAACTGAAGCGTCTGAACTGCCTCAAGAAACATTACAAACTGAGACCTCTGAACTGCCTAAAGAAACATTACAAACTGATGGCTTTTAACTGCCTCAAGAAACATTACAAACCGAAGCCTCAGAACTGTCTCAAGAAACTTAACAAACCATTTTCGGGCGCAACGTCCGAAAAAATTCGGTAAAAATCGACAAAATTTTATATATTTATAAAAATACTACAACGTTGTGGCAACACTCTGGTACAATCATAATTATTTTACGATATAAATTGACGTATTTATGGCACATTTGCATGCGTAATTGTGCAGAATCAGGTGCCCGGCAGCTGTGGCGCGCGAAAGGTATTGCGTCGTACGTTCTAAACGTCAAATTTTTCGTAATAACGTCGTAAATAACGCTGTATGTATGAAGAGTAAATATACACTCATTGGCATCTCTTTCATCCCTCGTGGGGTTGAGCAGACCAGAAGCCCTCAGTCACCTTGTGTGTCTCACTGAGGGTAGATGCTTTGTCGATGCGCGCTCCATTCTCGCTCTTGGAATAGCGCATTGTTGCGTCTACTGCACAATGATATATATAGATGAAGCGTTAGAAGATAAGAGCAGCAAATCTGGCACACGGTCGATGTCTATATCTGTAAAAGAAAGCCGCTTTAGCGCGGAGAAGAGTAAATACAGTGACAGATGGTGGTGAGGTGTGAGGCGCGCAGAGGCGCGACACTTGACACCTCCTCAACCTCCCACAACTTTCCTCAACCTTTCTCACACACCTTCGTCAACCCTCCTAGAGCCTCCTTACACACCTTCCTAGACCTCCCTCCCTCCAACAAGCCAAGACAGGCTTCTGAGGAAGGTGATCCAACAATCATGCAGGTGCCTGTGAGTGCCCATTGCAGTGCCACCTTGAGGACCCACAATTCGGACCAATTATAATAGGTTAGCATGTTTCAGTGTTATAATTGGATATTTTGTAATCAATAATTATAATATATATGTGCAGGATATTATATATAAATTTCTATGGATTTTTTTTTCCCCATTTTTTTTTCCGTTTGTTATCAGGGGATTTGCATGGAACTTACAAACCTTGCTGAACGGATGCCTATCTGCAAGGGTGCCAATTATGAACGAAATTGGTCAACGTCAAGCTCGGCTACAGGTGGCCAAACTTTGATCTTATTTTACTCAGGTAAGAAATTTTCAACTTCAAGGTATTTCACAGCTTTCATTTTTTAATCAAATTTCATGAAAATTGCACCTTATATGTAGAGTTTGTGCTTCTACACTTGTGCATAGCACTTTAGTCCAAAGTCCATTTATTGATTTTATAAATATTTATAACATCATATATTGCATATTTTGGGAGGGGAACTTTGAATAATTGTATTATTGCACTAAACACTTTTTTGATAAAACTGCTATGTGAAATCCTTTATTATATGCTAATGTGATATCTGAGTGTTATAGAAATGATTTTAGTTAACACATGTGTTCCCTGAAAGATTTTGAAAATGTTGAAAATTCGTTGCGTAATACGTTGTGTATTTTTTTTCTCCCTTTCTATTTAGGTTGTGATGCTGAAACTTGGACCAGTTGCAGCCCTTTCTATAACCATTTCTTAAATAAATTTATAAAAAAATTGAACAACTTTTACTTTTCGGACGTTGCACCCCCTTAAATGACCTTTTATGATTACTTAAAAATACTAAGCAAGCAATTGTTAACTTAATTTATATATTCATGTATATATACAATGTATTTATGTTCAATGTATATGATTAAGTACAGTCAGCGTGACTGAATCTCTTCCAACACTATGGACACTTATGAGGTCTTGTTTATTTATTGCGACCAATCTTTTCTGACACAATGGACACTCATGAGGTCTAGTGTTTGGATAAGACTCTGCTGTACCACAATATTATAAACTTACTGAAATATGAGGCGTTGCCTCGCATATAACTGACAATCAGACTTATAGGATATTAAAGTATAACAGCATACAATTGGCCATTAATACGCTAATGTATAACCTTCAATAACTTATCTGAAGCCGGGTGCCTTTCTGACAAGTGTGCCAGACTGAATAACTCTCTTGTAGCGAGTTTAGGCACGATATTATATAACAGCGTTGCGTATGATGATCTGGTAGCGTTGCTACGTGATTGTTCCTGCAGTGGCAGAAGGATGATAGTTGATGAAGACTAGGAATGAAGGAGGTGGAGACAAGTGTCACTGTGTCTCCACTATTCACTCTTATTTTACATAAATGTTCTAGGATTTTCCTTGTTGATATTGTCCAGGTACTCCCCCAGTTCTAGAGAGTGGTCCATAGAATTACCCAAATCTACCCAAAAGTACCCAAAGTACACAATCCTCCTAGCATTACGTAAGTAATGAAGAAATATCATCTATTTACTTACTATAATGTTGGTGTTACACGTAGAACATGATCAATCTATGTTTACTCTGAATAATCTAATTTCAACGAAATTAGACGTAAATATGAGAGAGGTGACGCCATAGGAAGTCGCGGTCCAAGCGACAATTTTGTGGAGCGACTTATCCCAGATATATGTCGCCTGAGAGTGTTTGCTGCCATATCAGCCTCCTGTACCCAGTGATCCAGTCGTCGCATTTCATGGCTCAAATTGTCGCAAATTTAATTGGTGACATTAAGTATAATGTGTATTTATAATAATATCTTTCATAACAGCCACTAAATGTTTAATATGTTTAAACAAAACTGTGTCTGGAAGTTAAATCAACTCCACAGGACAATAAATTTTGTTATATAGATACTAGCGTTATTCGTTAGTATGCGTTCGCTATTTAAACTACTCATGGCCTTTTCATTCATAGAACACCGAACCCTACACGCTCTCTGATATATTGCTTAANAATATGTATGATGTTAATATATTTTGATAAATGGGCTTTCCTGTCTACTTAGGTAATGATCCCAAGATCGTCCTTCATTTCCTCCCTGGAATCTGGATGTAACAGGTGCTAAATTATCAAAGGTACTGTAATAATTTGGTTTGTGATCCGAATGCACGAATACGCCAACTTGGTAAATCCTGTAATATTTTTTTAAAAATAGTAAATGGCACTATTTTTGCAAAGTTATTACAAGATCTGTTACCCTAATAGTTGCTTGATAAAATACAGTAGCTTGCCTACTGGTTTTACCTGTAATAGGGTTTGATACAGTTGACTATGGATAATTTGTAATGAAATGCTCTTAGAGTGATAAAAACTCTTTTTAAAGAATTATGTAATGAGCAGCTCTGAAAATCAGTTGATTAGAGGTAATGCTAGAAAATACACTTAAATATGTATATAATGTTACCACAAGTGAGGTAGATAATAGTACTGTATTTATGATTAAGATGCAGTTGTCTTTGACACTGATAGATTTGTAACGTACGATTATGTTACGTTGTTGGGTTGATTAGATACACAGTGTTTAGTGAGTTTCATATTTATTTAGTAGTCCTTAATACAGCAGTGTCGTAGACGTTGAGACGAAGCCTGGAGCAGAGCAGAGAGTTGAGTGAGGCCGGAGTCGTGGATCTCTATGTGGGAGAGCGTGGCGGTTCGATTGAGAATTGTGAGTGTCTGAACTCGGGGAGCGAGAGCGTGGCGGCTCGATGCGGTCGTAATCTGCTGTCTGCTCTGTGTCGAAGCTGTAGCGTCTTGGGTCGACTAGAACTGCCCAAGCCGAGTACTACATCCTTGATTGGAGACTACTGTCCTGCTGTTCTCCCATCGCTGGTTATATGGTGATTACACCTCAGCTCCCTCCAACAAGGTGAGGAGAGTATTGGGAAAGGATTGTAGCTTCTGTAATTAGTTATGCTATGAAGATAATGAGATAATGAAGCAAGTATAAGATTAACTCGCTACAGGACTCCCCCTGCCAGGGAATGGAAGAAAACAATATAACAAAAAATACGTGGTCGTTGTGGAACATGTAGTCCGGTACCAAAAGATGCAGGCAGTGTGTGGACAAGCTCGGTGTTGCAGGAGAGAAGAATGTGCATGATTGTTGCGTCCTTGGGTCGCTGGTGGAGCATTTAGATCCGGGGCGGATGGGCTTGGGCACCAGGACAATAGGAGGCAATGTAGGCACGTACTTAGGACAACGAGGGAATCACTGCTAGAGCTGAATTGTCCTGGAGGCGACGAAGAGTCGGAAATGCAAGCTGTAAGTCCTGTACTGCGCAAGGTACTTGAGTCGGCAGAGTATCAGAATGCAGCGAACGTGTAGATGAATCTGATGAAAGAGCAGCTGTTGTGGGAGTCCCTGTAGAACAAGCAGTGCCCTGGCAGCGACGGAGAGTCGGCAGGACAGGCTGTAGATCCCACATGATGTAGCTGCTGATGAAAGTGTCAGATGAGTAAGTAACGCTCGCTGTGCAGGAAGCTGTAGTTGATGAAAAATGCAGAGACGATCGCGGTGAAAATCATAGCTGTGGCGAGGGTGTTGGCAGCGTTCCATGATAGGTGGCACGAGGTGGTCCACAGCAAGAAACAGCAGGAGTGAAGGTCCAGTGGGAATCCATGTTGTAGTCCATCGTGGCTGGGTATCGTCGAAATTCTCCGGGGTCACCAATGTAACGTACGATTATGTTACGTTGTTGGGTTGATTAGATACACAGTGTTTAGTGAGTTTCATATTTATTTAGTAGTCCTTAATACAGCAGTGTCGTAGACGTTGAGACGAAGCCTGGAGCAGAGCAGAGAGTTGAGTGAGGCCGGAGTCGTGGATCTCTATGTGGGAGAGCGTGGCGGTTCAATTGAGAATTGTGAGTGTCTGAACTCGGGGAGCAAGAGCGTGGTGGCTCGATGCAGTCGTAGTCTGCTGTCTGCTCTGTGTCGAAGCTGTAGCGTCTTGGGTCGACTAGAACTGCCCAAGCCGAGTATTACATCCTTGACTGGAGACTGTACTGTCCTGCTGTTCTCCCATCGCTGGGTTATATGGTGATTACACCTCAGCTCCCTCCAACAAGGTGAGGAGAGTATTGGGAAAGGATTGTAGCTTCTGTAATTAGTTATGCTATGAAGATAATGAGATAATGGAACAAGTATAAGATTAACTCGCTACAGATTAAGTACTGTGGTTTCTTAACACAGAACAATATTAGTATGCTATGACTGCTTAGCAGTTAATGGATATTGTGCCTTAAGCCACTGCAAACAATTTGTTTACTTAGATATATAGCTATGATAAATATTATTGGCTGTTAGGCTAGGTTAGGCTAGAATATGTAAAAATTATTCCAATGCAAAATCAAGAAGTTTCTTATTTATTTGCTAGAATAATATTTGGTAAACATATGACCAAAAATATCTAGGTTCGAAGGACCAAAAATGTGGGAAAAACCTGCTGGGATTGATATAAGAGGAGACTACCAGGGACTTGTACTTAACTAAATTAAAAATTACTGTCTGCAATTTAATTCAACTAAAATCTCTAGCTAAGGTTGTAAATCCTAGCTCCTCTTTTCCTAATGACAGATTGTGGGCTGTAAGGGGCAGGTGGGTGAATGATTTAGTTGATAGGTTGATTGAAGATCCACTGTCCACCTGCCAACAGGTATCTCACATCAGCTTGTATTTTATACAAGGATAAGATTTAATAAATTCAGTTATTTGACTGAACACTGGCTCTGTTTAAATCAGAGATTTAAACATACACAGTCTAACCTAGCACCATAGCTATTAACAGCCAATACACTTATACTATAAAAATTTAAATAGTAAATTGTAGAAGTATGATAACTGACCCTAAATATGGTGAAAGTACTGTTACTAAGTACTAAAATTATATTCAAATAAATGAACTTATGTGATTACTTAAAAATAACTAAGCAAGCAATTGTTAACTTACTTATATATTCAAGAATATATGCAATTTATTTATATTCAATTAATATGATGAAGTACAGTCAGCATGACTGAATCTCTTCCAACACTAAGGACACTCATGAGGTCTTGTTTACTTATTGCGGCTGAATCTTTTTCTGACACAAATGGACACTCATGAGGTCTAGTTCTTGGATAAGATTCACAGCTACACTATTATGTTAATAAATTTACTGAGGTATTAGGCGTTGCCTCGCTTTATAACCGACAGACAGATTTATAGGGTATATTAAAGTCACACAAGCATACAATTGGCCAACTATATACCAACATAACCTTCAATATACTTCTCTGCCAGCCGGGTGCCTTGTCTGACAGTTTGCCAGACTGATTATCTCTCTCTCTTGTCACGAGTTTAGGCACAATATTTTATATCACAGCTTTGCTGTATGATGATCTGGTAGCGTTGCTACGTGATTGTCCCTGCAGTTTCAGAAGAATGATAGTTGATGAAGATTAGGAATGAAGGTGGTGGAGACTGCGTCACTGAGTTCCACTATACACTCTTATTTTATATAAATGTTCTAGGATTTTCCTTGTAGATATTGTCCAGGTACTCCCCCAGTTCTAGAGAGTGTTCACTGGTGATAATGATATTAAATAAGGTGTCCTTGAGCTGTTAATGTTCGCTATGGATTGTCACACGTGTTCACAGTTGTCAACAAACGCGTGGTGCTGCAGGCTCTAGTGGGCGCTTCTCCTCCCAGATGCCCTACCATGCTCCCAGAGCACGGTAGTCTTCTATGTATATTCATTGATTATTTTTACAGTCTAGACTTATGATTGAGATAAGATGTGATTATAATATAATTAGATATAGGACATAAAGTTTATAAGTAGTACTTGATAGTACCACTGATTCTTGTTAAGGATTCGATTTATAATCCCTACCAAATATTGAATCAATGTTCCGATAATGTTTTAATTAACAAATCCTTCTAGAAGCTTCTGGATCCACGAGAGATCATGCACAAAGTCACGTAGGCATCTTTAGGCCTTATGGCGTATGTGATCATAGTGGCATTATCAACTAGGATCAAGCTGTATAACGAATCTATTGTGATTCTGGTATGATTTTTTGATACGATTTTGATTTGATGTAGATATGATATAGAAATAATACATTTCTTAGACGATTATTAGATATGGTGGGTAAAATTTCCCACACAGGGACCTCAGTTTGTATTGTTTCTTGACGCAGTTCAGAGGTGTCAGTTTGTAATGTTTCTTGAGACAGTTCAGAGGCCTCAGTTTGTAATGTTTCTTGAGGCAGTTTAGAGGCCTCAGTTTTAAAGGTTTCTTGAGGCAGTTCCGAGGCCTCAGTATATAATGTTTCTTGGGGAAGTTCAGAGGCCTCAGTTTTTAATGTTTCTTGAGGCAGTTTAGAGGCCTCGGATTGTAATGTTTTATGAGACAGTTCAGAGGCCTCAGTTTGTAATGTTTCTTAAGGCAGTTCAGAGGCCTCAGTTTGTAATGATTCTTGAGGCGGTTCAGAAACCTAAGTATATAAAGTTTCTTGAGTCAGTTCAGAATCCATAGTTTGTAATATTTCTTGAGGCAGTTCAGAGACCTCAGTTTGTAATGTTTCTTGAGGCAATTTAGAGGTCACAGTTTGTAATTTTTCTTGAGGCAGTTTAGAGACCTCAGTTTTAAAGGTTTCTTGAGGCAGTTCAGAGGCCTCTGTTTGTAATGTTTCTTGGGGCAGTTCAGAGGCCTCAGTTTTTAATGTTCCTTGAGGCAGTTCAGAGGCCTCAGTTTGAAATACTTCTTGAGGCAGTTTAGAGACCTCAGTTTTAAAGGTTTCTTGAGGCAGTTCAGAGGCCTCAGTTTGTAATGTTTCTTGGGGCAATTCAGAGGCCTCGGACTGTAATGTTTTTTGAAGCAGTTAAGAGGCCTCAGTTTGTAATGTTTCTTAATTCAGTTCAGAGGCATCAGTTTGTAATGTTTCTTGAGGCAGTTCAGAGGCCTCAGTATATAATGTTTCTTGAGACAGTTCAGAATCCACAGTTTGTAATGTTTCTCGAGGCAGTTCAGAGATTTCAGTTTGTAATGTTTCTTGAGGCAGTTCAGAGGTCTCATTTTGTAATGTTTCTTGAGGCAGTTTAGAGGCCTCAGTTTGTAATGTTTCTCGAGGCAGTTCAGAGGCCTCGGTTTGTAATGTTTCTTGAGGCAGTTCAGAATTCTCAGTTTGTTATGTTTCTTAAGGCAGTTTAGAGTCCTCAGGTTTAAATGTTTCTTGAGGCAGTTCAGAGACCTCAGTGTGTAATGTTTCTTGAGGCAATTCACAGGCCTTGGTTTGTATAGTTTCTTGAGGGAGTTCAGAGGCCTCGGTTTGTAATGTTTCTTGAGGCAGTTCAGAGGCCTCAGTTTGTAATGTTTCTTCAGGCAGTTCAGATGTCTCAGTTTGTAATGTTTCTTGAGGCACTTCAGAGACCTCAGTTCGTAATGTTTCTTGAGGCAGTTCAGATGCCTCACTTTTAAATGTTTCTTGAGGCAGTTCAGAGAACTCAGTTTGTAATGTTTCTTGAGGCAATTCAAAGGCCTCGGTTTGTAAAGTTTCTTGAAGCACTTCAGAGGACTTAGTTTGTAATGTCTGGAGGCAGCTCCGAATCCTTAGTTTATAAGGTTTCTTGAGGCAGTTCAGAATGTTTAGTTTGTAAAGTTTCTTGAGGAAGCTCAGAATCTTTCATTTGTAATGTTTCTTCAGGCAGTACAGAGGCTTCAGTTTTTAATGTTTCTTGAGGCAGTTTAGAGACCTCAGTTTTGAAGGTTTATTGAGGCAGTTCAGATGCCTCAATTTTTAATGTTTCATGAGGCAGTTCAGAGGCCTCAGTTTGTAATTTTTCTTGAGGCAGTTTAGAGGCCTCAGTTTTAATGGTTTCTTGAGGCAGTTCAGAGGCCTCAGTATATAATTTTTCTTGGGGCAGTTCAGATGCCTCAGTTTTTAATGTTTCTTGAGGCAGTTTAGAGGCCTCGGATTGTAATGTTTTATGAGGGAGTTCAGAAGCCTCAGTTTCTAGTGTTTCTTAAGGCAGTTGAGATGCCTCAGTATTTAATGTTTCTTGAGGCAGTTCAGAGGCCTCAGTTTGTAATGTTTCTTGAGGCAGTTCAGAGGCCTCAGTATATAATGTTTCTTGAGGCAGTTCAGAATCCACAGTTTGTAATATTTCTCGAGGCAGTTCGGAGACCTCAGTTTGTAATGTTTCTTGAGGCAATTCAGAGGCCTCAGTTTGTATTTTTTCTTGAGGCAGTTTAGAGACCTTACTTTTAAAGGTTTCCTGAGGCAGTTCAGAGGCCTCTGTTTGTAATGTTTTTTGGGGCAGTTCAGAGGCCTAAGTTTTTAATGTTTATTGAGGCAGTTCAGAGGCCTCAGTTTTAAAGGTATCTTGAGGCAGTTCAGAGCCCTCAGTTTGTAATGTTTCTTAAGGTAAAAATAAAAATAAAATAAAATGTTTATTTAGGTAAGGTACATACAAGGGATTTTACAAAGAATGATTGCATACAATGCCTAAAGCCACTATTACGCAAAGCGTTTCGGGCATGAAAAACTTAAATGACTAAAGCTTAATACTAATTGAGTATAAAGAATAAAAATGTGTAGAGAACAATTAAAAATAGGGATAAAAAGGGGGGATATGGCTGAAAAAGCAGCACAAATACAATTAGGTCGACAAACAGCGTTGTTTAAAAAAATACAGACATGGGTTGACAATAGAGGAGTAAGGTAGGTTACAGGGAATTTATTAGATAGTGCTTTGTTTTTATCTTAAACTGGTTGAGAGAGGTACAGTCTTTAACATGGTTGGGAAGGTCATTCCACATTCGAGGTCCCTTTATTTGTAGAGCATTTCTAGTTTGACTAAGTCGTACTCTTGGAATATCAAAACTGTATTTATTTCTGGTGTGGTGCTCATGGGTTCTGTTACAACCTTCAATGAAGCTTTTGAGTTCAGGATTGGCATTACAGTTCAGCGTTTTATATATGTATAATACACATGAGAGAATGTGCAGTGACTTAATATCTAACATATTCAGAGATTTGAGTAGGGGTACCGAGTGATGTCTGGGGCAAGAGTTGGATATTGTCCTAATAGCACCTTTGTGTTGAGTAATTAGAGGATGTAAATGATTTTGGTAGTAGAACCCCAAGCACAAATACCATAGTTGAGTTATGGATAGATGAGGGAGTAATAGAGAGTCACCAGGGCAGGACGGGGTACATAATATCTGATCTTAGAAAGAATGCTAACAGTTTTTGAAACTTTATTTTATATATTTAGAATGTGTTCTTGGAAATTCAGCTTGTGGTCAATGAGAACGCCAAGGAACTTGCCATCTAATTTGTTACAAATTTGGGCATTGTTTATTTTGAGATTTATTTGATTAGAGGATTTATTGCCAAACAGAATATAGAAAGTTTTGTCAATGTTAAGGGTGAGTTTGATGACAGTTAGCCAAAGATGGGCTTTATTTAGCTCAGTATTTACTGTGGCATTTAGAGCAAGGGGGTCAGGACTGGAGTAAATGAAGGTTGTGTCGTCAGCAAATAGAATTGGTTTGAGGTGTTGGGAGGCATTTGGAAGGTCATTAATGTAGATGAGAAAGAGGAGAGGGCCAAGTATGCTGCCCTGAGGAACACCAATGTTGATGGGTAGTGTGGGAGAAATTGAATTATTCACAGAAACATACTGGAGCCTGTCAGTAAGGTAATGATTTGAGGTATTGCAGGGAGTGTCCTCTGACTCCATAATGATGTAATTTAAGAAGAAGGTTTTGGTGGTTGACAGTGTCAAAAGCCTTACGCAGGTCCACAAATAACCCAACAGGAAACTCATTTTTATCAAGAGCTGCATGAATCAAGTTAATCATACTAATAAGTGCATTGTTAGTGCTTTTTTGGGTCTGAAGCCATATTGACAAGAGCTAAGTATATTGTGTTTGGCTAGATAAGAGTAAAGCTGCTTGTAGATTAGTTTTTCAAATATTTTTGACAAGTTAGGCAGGATTGATATAGGTCTGTATTTGTTAACATCTGTGAGATCACCACATTTGCGGACAGGGGTTACTCTCGCTTTTTTTTAGAATATCTGGAAAGGTTTGGAGTTCAAGTGACTTGTTGAAGAGCAATGCAATAGCAGGGGCTAAAGATCTGGAGGCTTTTTTGTAAATTAAAGTTGGTATCACATCAAGGGCACTAGACTTGGTTTTAAGGGAAAGGATTATCTCATTGACGTCAGTGGAATTAGTAGGCTTTAGGTACAGAGACTGTGGATAGTTACCTGTAAGATAGTCCTTAACATCAGTACTGGAAGATGGAATATCATTTGCAAGGGATGACCCAATGGAAGAGAAGAACCTATTGAACTCAATAGCAGAATCAGAGGCTGAAAGCTGACCATCGTTATTGGACAGGAGTGTTGGTTTGTTATTTAAAATCTTATTTGATCCCAATATTTGTGAGATTGTGCTCCAAGTTTTTTTAATGTTGCTCTTTATTTGGGTAAATTTATCTTCGTAGTATTTAGTTTTGGGTCGTCTAATTATTTTAGATAGCAATAACGAGTAATTCTTTGAAAATTCTTTGGAGACAGTTCCTAACCTATACTTCTTCTCAAGGTCATGTTTTTTATTAATGGATTTAAGTATTCCTTTTGTAAGCCAAGGATTGTTAAGCCTTTTGGTTGTGACTTGTTTTGTAAGCCTAGGACAGTGGGTGTTATAAAGGTTAAGAGTTTTCTGAAGAAAAGATTGCACAGCTAGGTTGATGTCCCCTATGTTACCTAACTCGGATTCCCAGTTGACATTATCAGCAGCAGTTATAAAATTGTCTATAGCAGTTTCATTGTGCATCCTAAAGCTTAACTCCCTTGACTCAAGAGGTGGTTTGATAATGTTATCTAGAGAGGTTATCTAGAGATGATTTCGGGGCTTTAGTGTCCCCGTGGCCCGGTCCTCGACCAGGCCTCCACCCCCAGGAAGCAGCCCGTGACAGCTGACTAACACCCAGGTACCTATTTTACTCCTAGGTAACAGGGGCATAGGGTGAAAGAAACTCTGCTAATTGTTTCTCGCCGGCGCCTGGGATCGAACCCAGGACCACAGGATCACAAATCCCGCGTGCTGTCCGCTCGGCCGACCGGCTCCCGTCGTTCTAATGTTAGTTAAGAGAAATGTGGGGTAATGGTCTGTAGTGCTATCGGTGATTATACCTGAAGTAACCGGAGAGGTTATGTTGGTCCAAGTGTGATCTAGAGTCGTGGCAGTACTATCAGTGATTCTAGTAGGTCTAGTGATTAAAGGTATGAGGAAGCAGGAGTTCATACAGTTGAGGAAGCTAACAGCAGTAGGGTGTTCAGGCTCGCAGAGGTCAATATTAAAGTCCCCTGCGATAATTAGATGGTTTTTGTTCAGTCTGTTATCGAGTATTAGATTTATAAGGTTTGAATTGAATTCGGACACATCAGTGTTAGGAATTCTATAGACTGCACCCACAGACAGGACAGACTCAGCGCCCTTGACTCTGAAACTGGTGAAGATATACTCCCCACAGCAGTCTCTAGTTCTAATTATTTTTAAGCATGTTAGTTCTTGGTGGTAGTAAAGAGCAGTACCACCACCTCTCTAAATTTTACGTCAGTTGTGATTTGCCGAGTAGTTAGGCATGTTAAAGACTTGAGTAGTATTCTCTTTCAACCACGTTTCAGTAAGTATATTAAAAGAGAATTTGTTGACAATAGTTTCAATCAAGGCACTAACATCATCGAAGTGTTTACCTAGGGATCTAACGTTCAAGTTGATTACAGAGATTAAAGGTATGCTAGGGATTAAAGGGATTAAAGGTAAAGGTAGTACTGCCACGACTCTAGATCACATCTGGACCAACATAACCTCTCCGCTTACTTCAGGTATAATCACCGACAGTACTACAGACCATTACCCCACATTTCTCTTAACTAACATTAACAAACCACCTCTAGAGTCAAGGGAGATAAGTTTTAGGCTGCACAATGAATCTGCTATAGGCAATTTTATAACTGCTGCTGATAATGTCAACTGGGAGTCAGAGTTAGGTAACATAGGGGACATCAACCTAGCAGTACAATCTTTTCTTCAAAAAACTCTAAGCCTTTATAACACCCACTGTCCTATGCTTACAAAACAAGTCACTACCAAAAGGCTTAACAATCCCTGGCTTACAAAGGGAATACTTAAATCCATTAATAAAAAACATGACCTTGAGAAGAAGTATAGGCTAGGAACCGTCTCTAAAGAATTCTCAAAGAATTACTCTTTACTGCTATCTAAGATAATTAGACGAGCCAAAACTAAATACTACGAAGATAAATTTACCCAAATAAAGAGCAACATTAAAAAAACTTGGAGCACAATTTCCCAAATCTTGGGATCAAAGAAGATTTTAAACAACAAACCAACACCTCCTGTCAAATAACGATGGTCAGCTTTCAGCATCTGATTCTGCTATTGAGTTCAATAGGTTCTTCTCTTCCATTGGGTCATCCCTTGCAAATGATATTCCTTCTTCCAGTACTGAGGTTAAGGACTACCTTTCAGGTAACTATCCACAGTCTCTGTACCTAAAGCCTACTAATTCCACTGATGTCAATGAGATAATCCTTTCCCTTAAAACCAAGTCTAGTGCCCTTGAGGAGATTCCGACATTAATTTACAAAAAAGCCTCCAGATCCTTAGCCCCTGCAATTACATTGCTCTTCAACAAGTCACTTGAACTCCAAACCTTCCCAGATATTCTAAAAAAAGCGAGAGTAACCCCTGTCCACAAATGTGGTGATCTCACTGATGTTAACAACTACAGACCTATTTCAATCCTGCCTAACTTATCAAAATTTTTGAAAAACTAATCTACAAGCAGCTTTACTCTTATCTAGCCAAGCACAATATACTTAGCTCTTGCCAATATGGCTTCAGACCTAAAAAAAGCACTAACGACGCACTTATTAGTATGATTAACTTAATTCATGCAGCTCTTGATAAAAATGAGTTCCCTGTTGGGTTATTTGTGGACCTGCGTAAGGCTTTTGACACTGTGAACCACCAAAACCTTCTTCTTAAATTACATCATTATGGAGTCAGAGGACTCTCCCTGCAATACCTCAAATCTTACCTTACTGACAGACTCCAGTATGTTTCTGTGAACAATTCAATTTCTCCTACCCTACCCATCAACATTGGTGTTCCTCAGGGCAGTATACTTGGCCCTCTCCTCTTTCTCATCTACATTAATGACCTTCCAAATGCCTCCCAACACCTTAGACCAATTCTATTTGCTGACGACACAACCTTCATTTACTCCAGTCCTGACCCCCTTGCTCTAAATGCCACAGTAAATACCGAGCTTAATAAAGTCCATCTTTGGCTAACTGCCAACAAACTCACCCTTAACATTGACAAAACTTTCTATATTCTGTTTGGCAATAAATCCTCTAACCAAATAAATCTCAAGATTAACAATACCCAAATTTGTAACAAATTAGATGGCAAATTCCTTGGCGTTCTCATTGATCACAAGCTTAATTTCCAGGGACACATTCTAAATATATCAAAAAAGTTTCAAAAACTGTTGGCATTCTTTCTAAGATCAGATATTATGTACCCCGCCCTGCCCTGGTGACTCTCTATTACTCCCTCATCTATCCATATCTCAACTATGGTATTTGTGCTTGGGGTTCTACTACCCAAAATCATTTACGTCCTCTAATTACTCAACACAAAGCTGCTATTAGGACAATATCCAACTCTGGCCCCAGACATCACTCGGTACCCCTACTCAAATCTCTCAATATGTTAGATATTAAGTCACTGCACATTCTCTCATGTGTATTATACATATATAAAACGCTGAACTGTAATGCCAATCCTGACCTCAAAAGCTTCATTGAAAGCTGTAACAGAACCCATGAGCACCACACCAGAAATAAATACAGTTTTGATATTCCAAGAGTACGACTTAACCAAACTAGAAATGCTCTACAAATCAAGGGACCCAGAATGTGGAATGACCTTCCCAACCATGTTAAAGACTGTACCTCTCTCAACCAGTTTAAGATTAAAACTAAACACTACCTGATAAACTCCCTGTAACCTACCTTACCCCTCTATTGTCAACCCATGTCTTATTTTTTTTTTTTTTTATTCAACGCTGTTTGTCTACATATTGTATTTGTGCTGCTTTTCAGTCATGTTCCCCCCTTTTTTTTTGTACCTTTATTTGTAACTGTTCTCATAACATTTTATTCTTTTTGTTCAATTAGTATTAAGTTTTAGATATTAATGTTTTCTTGCCCGAAACGCATTGCGTAATAGTGGCTTTAGGCATTGTATGTATGTATGTATGTATGTACTAGATATTGTGATTATGTGTTAGTACATTGTTTACATCATGTGCTGTAAAATATCTGCAATTTTGATCATTAAAGTGATGATTGTCATAGATAGTGGATAAGAGGTTTAGTTCTGGGTCTATACTTGTCTGCACAAAAAGGCTGGCTGCAGGAAAACAAGGCAAGAGTGGCAAAATACAAAATAGAAAACAAAGAAAAGTAGAATAAAAATTATAAAGTAATAAAACTTAATGGGAACTAGGAATGTAAAAAAAATGAACTAGAATAATTAATAATAATAGATGACAAAAAAGTCGAAAAGCAATTATGAAATCTATAAAATGAAAAGCTTGCTTACTATACTATTATAAGTACACTATAGTTTAATACTAAAGTTACACTAATACAAAATGAGGTAGTTTAAATAGAGATACACTCAGGAACACTGGATAATGAAGTTAATACTAGAGGACACAGGCAAAGCCAGTGTACTATTGAACATGGGAGTAAAATGAAAGAAGGAAGTAAAGTGAAGAGAACAGGTAGTTCAGCAGCCTCAATTTTTAATGTTTCTTGAGGCAGTTCAGAGGCCTCAGTTTGTAATGTTTCTTGAGGCAGTTTAGAGATCTCAGTTTGTAATGTTTCTTGAGGCAGTTCAGAGGTCTCATTTTCTAATGTTTCTTGAGGCAGTTCAATGGCCTCAATTTGTAATGTTTCTTGAGGCAGTTCAGAGGCCTCGGTTTGTAATGTTTATTGAGGCAGTTCAGAATCCTCAGTTTGTAATGTTTCTTGAGGCAATTTAGAGTTGCGTGGTGACCACCGGCCGGGTCGGACGCTCCTGAGGTCTCTCCACACTGGCTAGTGTTTACGTTGGGTGATAGCTGGTTTGCCCTGCTGGTGGTGGTTTGCCACTGACAGGGTGACGTGTGATTTAGCCATGGGGTCTTCTCGCCCCCCAGTGAAGAGGACGTTGTCGGCTGGTCTGGCATTTACGGTGCCGGTGGGCCATCCATTGGTTGGTTTAAATAGCGAACATCCAAGGGCCATTTAAATGGGCCATCCAAGCAGGCGCCTGAGGCGCCTGCTTGTCTGTCTGCTGCTCCCCCTGTTGAGGCAAGTTCTACGGCCTGTGCGGCCCATCTGGTGCCTGCTGTGGCCCCTGGGGCTGTTGAGCCGGTGTGTGTGGGTGTCAGGCCGTCGCCTGAGCTGCGTGTTGTGCAGGATGTCCCGGTGGAGGTCCATGTCCCGCCCCCACCTGTGGATGTGATACCGGCTCCCGGGGACGCGGGTTCTGCTGTGTTGGAGGGGGTGCTTCAGCAAGGTGAGGTGCCTGCCGTGTCTGTGTGTGTTGACGACTGTAGTTCTGCTCTTTCCATCCCTGTGCAGAAGCGTGCGCGTCGGTGTTCTGAGGCTGTGTCCCAGGATGATGTGGACAGTGTGGGTGATGTGGCCTCTGTGGACTCTTCGGACGGTGCTGGTGTGGCCTGTGTGGATGTGAAGATGGTGGCCGTGCCTGCGGAGCGGCCTGCTGGGAGTGGTGTGGTGCGACCTGTCTCGAAGCGTTCACGGCCGGCTCGGAGTGTGTCTCCCCCTCGTGGTGTGCCTTGGGAGGAGGTGGGGGAGTATGATGATCTGGGGCCCCCCACCGAGGATGTTGGTGCTGTGAGGGCCTCCGAAGTTGCTACCTGTGCCTCTCCTCCTGCGTCTCCTGCTGTTGGATCTCCGCAGTGGGGGTTGTCCCTGATGATCGGGACCTCGTCGTGATGTTGCGGAAAGATGTGCGCCGGGGGGCCTTGGGTCCTGTGCCCGGTGGTGGGGTCGGTGACGCACCTGCATCCCCTGCTGTATCCCCTCCTTCCTTGCTCCGGTCTGGGGATTGCCTGGTTCCGTCTGCTGGAGTCGTGTCCTGTGAGGGTCCGGAGTTGGGCCCTTATCGAGATGCCCGGGTGCTTCCGATCCCGTGGTGCTCGTCCACTCTCTGGGTGTCGCGGGTGAAGGAGTTTGTGTATCGGGTGCCGGATAGGATGTCTCAGCCGAGGCCGCTGCCTGGTGGCCGGCTGCCCGATGACGAGTGGGTGTTTTGGGAAGCGTACTGCTTGCGCTTTCCGATATACAAGCTTCCGGAGAAGTATTAATTCCCGTCTTGCGCACACTGCTGCGTGGGTCAGCTGCCACCATGACCACGACGCCCCGCCCCCCGGTGCGGGGTGTCTCCCTCTGACATTCGACTCTGTTTTCGCCGCCTCTCCTCTCTCTACGGCCCATCACGTCTACCGCTTTTGACTTTCTTCTCATCCTAACCGTCAACGCATCTCCTTACGTCTGTCCTGGTGCAGTCATCGGGAGGGTTACCCCTTCATGCAAACTGCACCTATTCTCAAGAAGAAGAGAGGCAATTTAGAGGCCTCAGTTTTAAATGTTTCTTGAGGCAGTTCAGAGACCTCAGTTTGTAATGTTTCTTCAGGCAATTCAGAGGTCTCGGATTGTGAAGTTTCTTGAGGCAGTTTAGAGGCCTCGGATTGAAATGTTTCTTGAGGCAGTTCAGAGGCCACAGTTTGTTGTTTCTTCAGGCAGTTCAGATGCCTCAGTTTGTAATGTTTCTTAAGGCAGTTCAGAGGCCTCAGTTTGTAATATTTCTTGAGGCAATTCAGAGGCCTCAGTTTGTAATTTTTCTTGAGGCAGTTTAGAGACCTTAGTTTTAAAGGTTTCTTGAGGCAGTTCAGAGGCCTCAGTTTTTAATGTTTATTGAGGCAGTTCAGAGTCCTCAGTTTGTAATGTTTCTGGAGGCAGTTTAAAGGCCTCAGTTTTAAAAGTTTCTTGAGGTAGTTCAGAGGCCTCAGTTTGTAATGTTTCTTTGGGCTGTTCAGAGGCCTCAATTTTTAATGTTTCTTGAGGCAGTTCAGAGGCCTCGGATTATAATGTTTTTTGAGGCAGTTCAGCGGCCTCAGTTTTTAATGTTTCTTGAGGCAGTTCAGAATCCACAGTTTGTAATGTTTCTCGAGGCAGTTCAGCGATCTCAGTTTGTAATGTCTCTTGAGGCAGTTCAGAGGTCTCATTTTGTAATGTTTCTTGAGGCAGTTCAGTGGCCTCAGTTTGTAATGTTTCTTGAGGAAGTTCAGAGGCCTCAGTTTGTAATGTTTCTTGAGGCAGTACAGAATCCTCAGTTTGTAATGTTTCTTGAGGCAGTTCAGAGGCCACAGCTTGTAATGGTTCTTCAGTCAGATCAGATGCCTCAGTTTGTAATGTTTCTTGAGGCAGTTCAGAGGCCTCAGTTTGTAACGTTTCTTGAGGCACTATAGATTCCTCAGTTTTAAATATTTCTTGAGGCAGTTCAGAGACCTCAGATTGTAATGTTTCTTGTGGCAATTCAAAGGCCTTGGTTTGCAAAGTTTCTTGAGGCAGTTCAGAGGCCTTAGTTTGTAATGTGTCTGGAGGCAGCTCCGAATCCTTAGTTTGTAAGGTTTCTTGAGGCAGTTCAGAATGCTTAGTTTGTAAAGTTTCTTGATGAAGTTCAGAATCTTTCATTTGTAATGTTCCTTGGGGCAGTACATAGGCTTCAATTTTTAATGTTTCTTGAGGAAGTTCAGAGGCCTCGGTTTGTAATGTTTCTTGAAGCAGTTCAGAGTCCGTAGTTTGAAATGTTTCTTGAATAAGTTCAGAGGCCTCAGTTTGTAATGTTTCTTGAGGCAGTTCAGAGGCCTCAGTTTGTAATGTTTCTTCAGGCAGTTCAGATGTCTAAGTTTGTAATGTTTGTTGAGGCAGTTCAGAGGCCTCTGTTTGTAATATTTTTTGAGGCAGTTCAGAGACCTCAGTTTGTAATGTTTCTTGAGGCAGTTCAAATGCCTCAGTTTTAAATGTTTCTTGAGGCTGTTCAGAGACCTCAGTTTGTAATGTTTCTTGAGGCAATTCAAAGGCCTCAGTTTGTAAAATTTCTTGAGGCAGTTCAGATGCCTTAGTTTGTAATGTGTGTTGAGGCAGCTCTGAAACCTTACTTTATTAGGTTTCTTGAGGCAGTTCAAAATGCTTACGTTGTAATGTTTCTTTAGGAAGTTCAGATTCCTTCATTTGTAATGTTCCTTGGGGCAGTACAGAGGCTTCAGTTTTTAATGATTTTTGAGGAAGTTCAGAGGCCTCAGTTTCTAATGTTTCTTTAGTCAGTATAGAGGCCTCAGTATTTAATGTTTCTTGAGGCAGTTCAGAGGCCTCCGTTCGTAATGTTTCTTGAACCAGTTCAGCGGTCTCAGTTTTAAACGTTTCATGAGGCAGTTCAGAGGCCTCCGTTCGTATTGTTTCTTGAAGCCGTTCAGAGGTCTCAGTTTTAAATGTTTCTTAAGGCAGTTCAGTGACCTCAGTTTGTAACTTTTCATGAGGCAATTCAGAGTCCTCGGTTTGTAAAGTTTCTTGAGGCAGTTCAGACGCCTCAGTTTATAATGTTTCTTCAGGCAGTTCAGAGGCTTCAGTTTGTCATGTTTCTTGACGCAGTTCAAAGGCCTCAGTTCTAAATGTTTCTTTAGGCAGTACAGGGACCTCAGTTTGTAATGTTTCTTGAGGCAATTCAGAGACCTCGGTTTGTAAAGTTACTTGAGGCAGTTTAGAGGCCTCGGTTTGTAAAGTTTCTTGAGGCAGTTCAAAGGCCTCGGATTTTAATGTTTCATGAAGCATTTCAGTGGCCTCAGTTTGCAATGTTTCTTCAGGCAGTTTAGATGTCTCAGTTTTAAATGTTTCTTGAGGCAGTTCAGGGACCTCAGTTTGTAATGTTTCTCGAGGCAGTTTGGAGGCCTCAGTTTTAATGGTTTCTTGAGGCAGTTCAGAGGCCTCAGTTTATAATGTTTTATGAGGCAGTTCAGTGGCCTCAGATTTTAATGTTTCTTGAGGCAGTTCAGAGGCAACAGTTTGTAATGGTACTTGAGGCAGTTCAGAGGCCTCAGTGTATAATGTTTCTTGAGGCAGTTCAGAATCCACATTTTGTAATATTTCTTGAGGCAGTTCAAAGACCTCAGTTTGTAATGTTTCTTGAGGCAAGTCAGGGGCCTAATTTTGTTATTTTTCTTTAGGCAGTTTAGAGACTTCAGTTTTAAAGGTTTCTTGAGGCAGTTCTGAGGCCTCTGTTTTTATTGTTTCTTTAGGCAGTTTAGAGGCCTCAGTTTGTAATGTTTCTTGAGGCAGTTTAGAGGCCTCAGTTTTATAGGTTTCTTGAGGCAGTTCAGAGCCCTCAGTTTGTAAACTTTCTTGGGGCAGTTCAGCGGCCTCAGTTTATAATGTTTCTTCAGGCAGATCAGAGGCCTCAGTATATAATGTTTCTTGTGGCAGTTCAGAATCCACAGTTTGTAACGTTTCTCGAGGCATTTCTTAGATCTCAGTTTTTAATGTTTCTTGAGGCAGTTCAGAGGCCTCTTTTTGTAATGTTTCTTCCGGCAGTTCAGAGGCATCAGTTTTTAATGTTTCTTGAGGCAATTTGATGCCTCAGTTTGTAATGTTTCTTGAGGCAGTTTACAGGCCTCAGATTTGAAGGTTTCTCGAGGCAGTTCAGAGACCTCAGTTTGTAATGTTTCTTGGGGCAGTTCAGAGGCCTCAGTTTTTAATGTTTCATAAGAAGCATTACAAATTGAGGCCTCTGAACTTCTTCAAGAAACATTAAAAACTGAAGCCTCTTATCTGACCGAAGAAACATTACAAATTGAGGCCTCTGAACTTCCTCAAGAAACATTAAAAACTGAAGCCTCTGAAATGACCCAAGAAACTTTACAAACTGAGGCCTCTAAACTGCATCAAGAAACATTACAATCTGAGGCAACTAAGCTGCCTCAAGAAACATTACAAACTGATTCTTCTAAAATGCCTCAAGAAACATTACAAACTGAGGCCTCTGAACTGCCTAAATAAACATTACAAACTGAGGATACTAAACTGCCTCAAGAAACATTACAAACTGAGGCCTCTGAACTGCCTCAAGAAACATTATAAACCGAGGCCTCTGAATTGCCTCAAGAAACATTATAAACTGAGGTCTCTTAACTGCCTCAAGAAACATTTAAAACTGACGCCTCTGCACTGGCTCAAAAAACATTACAACCTTAGGCCTCTGAACTGCCTCAAGAAATATTACAAACTGAGGCCTCTGAAGTTCCCGAGGAAACATTACAAACCGAGGCCTCTGAACTGTCTCAAGAAACTTTACAAACCGAGGACTCGAAACTGCCTCAAGAAAAGTTTCAAACAGAGGTCACTAAACTGCCTCAAGAAACATTAAAAACTGAGGCCTCTAAAATTACGAAACAATCATTAGAAACTGAGGCCTCATAACTGCCAGAAAATTCAATACAAAAGGAGGTATCTGAAATGCCTCAAGAAACATTGCAAACTGAGACCTCTAAACTGCTTCATGCAACATTAAAAACTGAGGCCTCTGAAGTGCTTCAAGAAACATTAAATACTGAGGACTCTGAACTACCTCAAGAAACATTACAAACTAAGGACTCTGAACTGTCTCAAGAAACATTACAAACAGAGGCCTCTGAACTGCTTCATGCAACATTAAAAACTGAAACCTCTGACCGGCCTTAAGAAACATTTCAAACTGAGGCCTCTGAACTGCCTCAAGAAACCTTTAAAACTGAGGCCTCTAAACTGCCTCAAGAAACATTACAAACTGAGGCCTCTGAACTGCCTCAAGAAACATTAAAAACTGAGGCCTCTGAACTGCCCCAGGAAACATTTAAAACTGAGGCATCTGAACTTCCTCAAGAAACATTACAAACTGAGGCCTCTTAACTGCTTTATGGAACATTAAAAACCGAGGCCTCTGAACTGCCTCAATAAATTTACAAACCGAGGCCTCTGAATTGTCTAAAGAAACATTACAAATTGAGGTCTCTTAACTGCCTCAAGAAAGATTTAAAACTGAAGCATCTGAAGTGCCTCAAGAAACATTACAAACTGAGGCCTCTGAATTGCCTCAAGAAACCAACCCATCCTCGACTCAAGTCCATTGCATTCAGCGGTCAACCCCACAGACGCATTCATAAATTTTAACATGCTGTTCATTCAAAACGGGGATTTTCTCAAGTATAAATTAATATTATAATATATTAGCATATTGTGTATAAATAGGCATAGGTTCGATTAGGTCAGGTGTTTAGGTTCTGCTGGCGATTATTTGTATTTGTAGTACGTGGGTGAAGCATTTACAGCGTTGTGGTTCGAACAAAATTCGTCAGTGAAGCACTTGTTTCGGATATGTTCGAACGTCAGCAGTTGTGAGTCGTGTGTAAACCGCTTTTCATTCATAAACAGGGGGTTTGGGGGGGTGCATGGAATCACTTTTGGATCTTCGTTTGGAGGACTGGCTGTAAGAAACATTACAAACTGAGGCTTCTGAACTGCCTCAAGAAACATTACAAACTGAGGCCTCAGAACTGCCTCAAGAAACTTTACAAACTGAGGCCTCTGAACTGCCTCAAGAAACATTATAAACTGAGGCAACAAAGCTGCTCAAGAAACATTACAAACTGAGGCCTCAGAACTGCCACAAGAAACATTACAAACTGAGGCCTCTGAACTGTTTCAAGAAACTTTACAAACCGAGGCTTCTGAACTGCCTCAAGAAACATTAAAAACTGAATCCTCTGACCTTCCGAAGAAACATTAAAACTGAGGCCTCCCAACTACCTCAAGAAACATTACAAACTAAGGACTCTGAACTGCATCAAGAAACATTACAAACTGAGTCTTCAGAACTTTCTCAAGAAACATTACAAACTGAAGCGTCTGAACTGCGTCAAGAAACATGACAAACTGAGGCCTTTGAACTGTCTCAAGGAACATGACAAACTGAAGCGTCTGAACTGCCTCAAGAAACATTACAAACTGAGACCTCTGAACTGCCTAAAGAAACATTACAAACTGATGGCTTTTAACTGCCTCAAGAAACATTACAAACCGAAGCCTCAGAACTGTCTCAAGAAACTTAACAAACCATTTTCGGGCGCAACGTCCGAAAAAATTCGGTAAAAATCGAAAAAATTTGATATATTTATAAAAATACTACAACGTTGTGGCAACACTCTGGTACAATCATAATTATTTTACGATATAAATTGACGTATTTATGGCACATTTGCATGCGTAATTGTGCAGAATCAGGTGCCCGGCAGCTGTGGCGCGCGAAAGGTATTGCGTCGTACGTTCTAAACGTCAAATTTTTCGTAATAACGTCGTAAATAACGCTGTATGTATGAAGAGTAAATATACACTCATTGGCATCTCTTTCATCCCTCGTGGGGTTGAGCAGACCAGAAGCCCTCAGTCACCTTGTGTGTCTCACTGAGGGTAGATGCTTTGTCGATGCGCGCTCCATTCTCGCTCTTGGAATAGCGCATTGTTGCGTCTACTGCACAATGATATATACAGATGAAGCGTTAGAAGATAAGAGCAGCAAATCTGGCACACGGTCGATGTCTATATCTGTAAAAGAAAGCCGCTTTAGCGCGGTGAAGAGTAAATACAGTGACAGATGGTGGTGAGGTGTGAGGCGCGCAGAGGCGCGACACTTGACACCTCCTCAACCTCCCACAACTTTCCTCAACCTTTCTCACACACCTTCGTCAACCCTCCTAGAGCCTCCTTACACACCTTCCTAGACCTCCCTCCCTCCAACAAGCCAAGACAGGCTTCTGAGGAAGGTGATCCAACAATCATGCAGGTGCCTGTGAGTGCCCATTGCAGTGCCACCTTGAGGACCCACAATTCGGACCAATTATAATAGGTTAGCATGTTTCAGTGTTATAATTGGATATTTTGTAATCAATAATTATAATATATATGTGCAGGAATATATATATATAAATTTCTATGGATTTTTTTTCCACAATTTTTTTTCCGTTTGTTATCAGGGGATTTGCATGGAACTTACAAACCTTGCTGAACGGATGCCTATCTGCAAGGGTGCCAATTATGAACGAAATTGGTCAACGTCAAGCTCGGCTACAGGTGGCCAAACTTTGATCTTATTTTACTCAGGTAAGAAATTTTCAACTTCAAGGTATTTCACAGCTTTCATTTTTTAATCAAATTTCATGAAAATTGCACATTATATGTAGAGTTTGTGCTTCTACACTTGTGCATAGCACTTTAGTCCAAAGTCCATTTATTGATTTTATAAATATTTATAACATCATATATTGCATATTTTGGGAGGGGAACTTTGAATAATTGTATTATTGCACTAAACACTTTTTTGATAAAACTGCTATGTGAAATCCTTTATTATATGCTAATGTGATATCTGAGTGTTATAGAAATGATTTTAGTTAACACATGTGTTCCCTGAAAGATTTTGAAAATGTTGAAAATTCGTTGCGTAATACGTTGTGTATTTTTTTTCTCCCTTTCTATTTAGGTTGTGATGCTGAAACTTGGACCAGTTGCAGCCCTTTCTATAACCATTTCTTAAATAAATTTATAAAAAAATTGAACAACTTTTACTTTTCGGACGTTGCACCCCCTTAAATGACCTTTTATGATTACTTAAAAAATAACTAAGCAAGCAATTGTTAACTTAATTTATATATTCAAGTATATATACAATGTATTTATGTTCAATGTATATGATTAAGTACAGTCAGCGTGACTGAATCTCTTCCAACACTATGGACACTTATGAGGTCTTGTTTATTTATTGCGACCATTTTCTGACACAATGGACACTCATGAGGTCTAGTGTTTGGATAAGACTCTGCTGTACCACAATATTAATAAACTTACTGAAATATGAGGCGTTGCCTCGCATATAACTGACAATCAGACTTATAGGATATTAAAGTTATACAAGCATACAATTGGCCAATTAATACGCTACTGTAATAACCTTCAATAAACTTATCTGAAGCCGGGTGCCTTTCTGACAAGTGTGCCAGACTGAATAACTCTCTTGTAGCGAGTTTAGGCACGATATTTTATATAACAGCGTTGCTGTATGATGATCTGGTAGCGTTGCTACGTGATTGTTCCTGCAGTGGCAGAAGGATGATAGTTGATGAAGACTAGGAATGAAGGAGGTGGAGACAAGTGTCACTGTGTGCTCCACTATTCACTCTTATTTTACATAAATGTTCTAGGATTTTCCTTGTTGATATTGTCCAGGTACTCCCCCAGTTCTAGAGAGTGGTCCATAGAATTACCCAAATCTACCCAAAAGTACCCAAAAGTACACAAATCCTCCTAGCATTACGTAAGTAATGAAGAAATATCGTATATTTACTTACTATAATGTTGGTGTTACACGTAGAACATGATCAAACCTATGTTTACTCTGAAATAATCTAATTTCATAACGAAATTAGACGTAAATATGAGAGAGGTGACGCCATAGGAAGTCGACGGTCCAAGCGACAATTTTGTGGAGCGACTTATCCAAGATATATGGTCGCCTGGAGAGTGTTTGCTGCCATATCAGCCTCCTGTACACAGTGATCCAGTCGTCGCATTTCATGGCTCAAATTGTCGCAAATTTAATTGGTGACATTAAGAAGTAGAATGTGTATAATAATATCTTTCATAAACAGCCACTAAATGTTTAATATTTATTAAACAAAACGTGTCTGGAAGTTAAATCAACTCCACAGGACAATAAATTTGTTATATAGATACTAGCGTTATTCGTTAGTATGCGTTCGCTATATAATAATATCTTTCATAAACAGCCACTAAATGTTTAATATTTATTAAACAAAACGTGTCTGGAAGTTAAATCAACTCCACAGGACAATAAATTTGTTATATAGATACTAGCGTTATTCGTTAGTATGCGTTCGCTATTTAAACTACTCATGTCCTTTTCATTCATAGAACACCGAACCCTACACGCTCTCTGATATATTGCTTAATTAACAAATATTCACAAATAAAGATTATATTTGTGTATGTTATCAGAAAGGCAGATATAAAATAGTTTTTATGAATCCATCACAGAGATTAAATCTTATTAGAGACGAAAAATATTCAAACTTTAAACAAGGCTTCTTAGCCGACGCTCTCCTTATCGATAGAGGAATTACGACCTTTCGAAGATGAATGTCAATTTAATCTAGATATTGTAATAAACGAAGTTTTCTATGTCATCATAAAGATAGAAATATAAGCTACATGTTAATACTTTGGCATAAATATAACTGAAGTGAAAGTGAAGATATATGCCTTTTTATAGTTACTTGATGGCTCGCTCAGGGAGTGTGAAGGCCTCCACACAAGCCAATCAATTTGATAATTAATTTGCATATATGCAAAGTAACGTCATAGATCTTTATGTCAGAATAAAGACAGATGTAGAAGATAATGTAACTACATTTCAAGGAAAACATATCTTAAATGAAAGCAAAGTTATAGTTAAATAAATAGCCAATACCACACCATCGCCAGTGTCCGGACACATGAATAGTCGCATTAGGTGAAAGGAAATGTACCCAACCATTTCCATTTACCCAACCAGTTTGTGCACCCTATACTCATCCTCTGTGCAGTAATTTATTGTGCATCCCATACTCATCTTGTTACTGGTAGTTTGCGCAGCCCATACCCATCCTGTGACCTGTAATTTATTGTGCAACCCATACGTATCCTATGACCTGTAGTTTATTGTGCAGCTCATACTCATCCTGTGAGTCATAGGACATTGCGCAACCCTTTCTCATCGTGTGAATGTTTGTTTACTTTGCTCTCCATACTCATCCTCTGCGCGATAGTTACTTGTGCAATCCATACCCATGATGTGAGTGGTAGTTTATTGTGTACCCTATACTCATCCTGTGAGTATAGGGTACACAATGAGTTCATTTGTACTCCATACTCATCATCAAGAAGTGCATTTTACCAGCATTGTAATATAAATTAAGAATAAAAGCTTAACTGGATTGCGGACCCATAATCAAAATAAGAGCCATCAATAATTATCATGACAAACTGTCTAGGCTCCACTATCGCCCAGCTGAGCAAGCTGTTCTAGTATGATTTCCCTGTTTGCTGTATGAAAAGCTGCAGCTAGGTCAATGGAGACTGCTTGAGAGAAAGCTTCAGTATGAGCGAAGTACTCAGCAAAACAGTGTTGTGTACTGAGCCCAGGCATAACTAAACAGTTGAGGTGACAAGTGCCCCTGTATACGATACATGAGCCGGTTAAGGACAATGCGTTCAAGCACTTTACAGACACACAATGTTAGAGATATGGGTCTATAATTATCTGAGTGTGCTTTGGGGATGGGAACAATGACACTGTCCAATCATCAGGGAATACTCCTTCACTTAAACTCATTCTGTACAACACTAAAAGTGGATTACCTGGTACTTGTGAGACTAATCTCAGTAAACTGTAAGTAATGCCGTCCTCTTCAGGAGCAGTTGACTTATTTGATTGTGGTACACAGCCTTCCCGGCTTGGTGCCTTCTTTGGTAATTACTTATCAAAGGCAGCTCCATACGAGGAGCTGCCTCGTATGGGCCAATAAGTCTTTTGCAGTTACCTTCATTCTTATGTTTTTACTTACATTTATTGAACTTTATCATCATCATCATTTGCAGAAAGAAATTAACATAAAAAGTAGTCATTTTAATACACAAAACAGAAGTAGATATTATGTAAATTATGATGCAGGATAGGATCACTATTAAGAACTTAATTATAAACAACAATATGTTTTATATCATCAGAAATTCGGAAACATACCATATATTTTCAAATATTTACAATTAAAGTATTTATTTAGGAAATAAGTATTTTAGTTACCCTAGTTAGCTCTGAAAACACACATTCTTGCAGCAAGAATTTCTTCTTACTAATCTGAGCGATGCTAATGAGACCCACTGGACAGGTCATGAACAACAATCAACTATAGCACCAGCTATGCCAGAAGACATTCAAAATATTCTTGATATCATTAAAATTGTCAATACGAGAACAGAATACATACGTTGAGTGATGTCAAAGGAATCATATTGACTGACCGAACGCCATTGTAAATATCCGTGGCTTCCTGACCATAAAGTTACCGCCGCGGTCGAGGGTAAGAGACCAGATGTACCCATATACAAGCCGCACTAGCTATTAGTTCATATAAGCTGACAACTTACCCAAATAAATATTACTTCCTAATATAATATAATATAATATATATATATTTATATATATATATATATATATATATATATATATATATATATATATATATATATATATATATATATTATAATATATATATATATATATATATTATATATACATATATATATATATATATATATATATATATATATATATATATATATATATATATATATATATATATATATATATATATATATATATATATATATATATATATATATATATATATATATATATATATATATATATATATATATATATATATATATATATATATATATATATATATATATATATCCTACTCACACTCACCCTAGCGCAGTAATTTATTGTGCAACCCATGCTCATCCTGTTACCTTTAGTTTATTGTGAAGCCCATACTCATCCTATGAATGGTATTTATTATGCACCTCATACTCATCCTGTGAGTCATAGGACATTGTGCAACCCTTTCTCATCGTGTGAATCTTTGTTTACTTTGCTTTCCATACTCTGCTCTACGACAGTTTCTTGTGCAACCCATACCCATGATGTGAGTGGTAGTTTATTGTGTACCCTATACTCATCCTGTGAATATAGGGTACACAATGAGTTCATTTGTACTCCATACTCATCAAGAAGTGTATTTTACCAGCATTTTAATATAAATTAAGAATAAAGGCATAATCTTGTTATGTACCCATAATCAAAATATGAGCCATCACTATAATTATCATGACAAACTGCCTAGACTCCACTTCCGCCTTCGACAAGCTGCTGCCGGAGGTGGGTATAGTTTATTGTACACCCCCGCACCAGCAGTCCTGGGAAGGGGGGGCATTCGAATGTGGACATGTGAACCATTACCCCCCCCCAAACTCTCCCCTGTTAATAATAATTAAAACACTACACTACACACTATTTGTTCATTTAATATTTCAAGTATAAGAATCAAGATATTATTTAGGATTTAACAATTTAACATTGTCTCAATCATACTTTTATTGCACTTTATCATCATTATTTACGGAAAGAAATTAACATAAAAATGTAGTTAATTTTAACATGCAAAACTGAATTTGAATATTGTTAATTTTGATGCAAGGATCACTATTAATAAGAACTTAATTATAAACCACAATATGTTCTGTATCATCAGAAATTTGGAAACATAATATATATTAAAATAATTATAATTAAAGTATATATATATATATATATATATATATATATATATATATATATATATATATATATATATATATATTGTGACGATAATCTCTTATCAGAGATTTAGCCTGCTATCTCCTTGATTCGTCAAGTCCTCAACAATATGGAAGATACGTTTTGTAGTGGCTAAACGTATATATCAAGACAGCCACACGCACCTCAACTCCCTCCTTCCCCCCACTCCAGCACCTGCTGCACACCTGGTCGACGCGCCGAACCCTTCAACTGCCTAACTAGCGACTTGCGGCCGTCCAGCGTTCTCATTGGCCGCCAACCAACACACCACTCCCGTTCCTCGCCAATCACAATCATCACCAGTTATTGTTGGAGTCACTTGCATTTCTGCCAGCCAGAATATATCTCGTGCTCCTGCTATGAACACCTGAATTTGACCCACCTCGTGTGATCAAATAAGAGGTTCTTAGCTAGCGCATATATTCCCAGCACCATTTTATTTTGTTAACGTAACCAGTTCCCCCCTTTTCACTTTGTTATAATTTTATATATTTTTCTTTTACATTATATTATATATATGCCAAGGTATCGTCTTTATTTTATTTTGTGTTTTCTATATTAAAGTAAAGTATTTTGTTATATTTTGTGTTTTCGTGTTTCTTGCCTTACCACAGATTATCAGACAAGCAGTCACTCTTTTTTTTTCCTTTTTTTATTTATAATTTAAGTATATGTGGCCCAGCACTGACACCTGCTAGTTGGAAGACTGCCGACCACCATTTCCAACACGTTTCCGTCACATATAAATGGGGGTCTGTCCACGGAGCTTCACTCAGGTATTGGTAATTGTGGTAAGCATACTTGGCTTTCATTTCCCTTGCTTCCATTATTTACGTTAATCATTTTTTATTTTATATGGTGCTGTGTATATTGTGCATTACGGGAATAGCATATGGTGAGAGTGAGACAACTTTGGATTACGTGGTGACTGTAGGCCGCAGTCATACTCTTAATACTTTCGCGCTTTCGGCGAAGCGTAAAAAAACTTACCCTATGTGCATTGGGCGTCTCGCGGGCTTAAGCGGTACGAGCGAAAAGTGTATACTCTTTTTACTGTCCTGACACTAATTGTAGACCTACGTATTTAAATTTGGTATCACTGTGTTCGCAATAGAATTCTCTATAAGAACATACATATAAAATACTGCCAAAGCACAAGGAATATCAACACCAAATAAAAATCTATTGCGATCACTTGGCGAGAGCGCCAAACAGCAACAAAATGTTTCCACTCTCTTAATGATTGCGATGACCACATTTATCCTACATCGTTGATTATGGTAGCATTAGAACCGCAATAAAATTCTCTATACGGACATATGCATATAAATATAGAATCAATGTCGCAACCAACCCACAAGACGGTTGGAAGTGGCTGAAGTGTTACCCGCGGCGGCATATCGGCGCCATACAATCGTTATACCAAGATGAATCACTGCCATGCCGTTTTCTTTAATAAGCTCTTCGGTTATTAGAAAAAACGTAAATTTCATGGCGAACATTTCTAAACTATCCCCAACAAAATCGGATAGAAAATGGAATTTATACAAATATTTTATCGTTGGACTAGAGGGTGCGTCGGCAAAGTATCCAGGGACGTAAAAGATTGGACTATAACGCTAGTCCCGGAAGCGGCAAAGTGTTGGTCGTCTCCCCCTTCCGTGTTTAACATCTTTTGTCCCCAGATATTTCTCACTTTTTTGACAGATTATCACATAGGTACCCTGGTACTGTGGTCTGTCTCCGGGTCAATAGCACCTAAGTCCTGCAATCCGACTCTAGGAGGAAAAAGAGGGCTTTAGATCCTCTAGCACGAACTATTATTGGCGAATTGGGACCTCGCCGATAGTTCTCGTCACCAGTTGACACTCGCACCCCTACTCGTCGGTCAGACTGATGGTATTTACCTAAGGTAGGGAATTGGCGTTCTTTCCTGTGAGCACAAAGTTCGCTAATTCTGTAAATACCATATTCAATTTCAGTAGGTACCTTTGCTTATGTTCTATAGTGACTTGGCAAGGTATGACTACATTTTTTGGACTACCTTATTTATTTTGAAGCCATTTAGTGTTTCACTTGTCTTTTAAACTTAGCTTTCACTAATTAGTAGGATTTTCATGCCTTTATCCTCCCACAGTGAGTACCAGGTACAAGATTTCCTGCGACCTTGAATTACCATCAATTTCATTTACCATTTTGAATTAACTTTAATTATTAATAATTCCCCACAGGATAGGTATCAGTTGCCACGTTTCCTGTTTCTGACATTCACCATATTCTCACTATATATTCGTGTCTCCTTTGTTTTGCTATATTTTCACAATGTTCTGCCTACAAGCATTCAAAACAGATCCAGAAGGTGAAATAGGGACCTTACGTCACGCTAAGAGGGTCGATTTGTTAACTCTTGCACATGAGTATCACTTGGAACTTCCCGATGGAGCCAACAAATTTGCCATTAATAATATGATACTGGATCACCTTGCTGATGAAGGTATTATAGATTCTTCTACTCATGAACAGTACATTATTTCAGATAAGGATGACTTGAGAGCAATCAAACTCAAGTTAGAACTTGCTAAGATCGAGCGAGAGCAACAAAAGGAAGCAACTGCAATCAAAAGGAAGAAGAACAAGAAAGAGAAATCCGCCTCAAGGAAAGGGAGGCCGCACTGAAGAAAGAAGAAAGTGAACGTGAGTTGACCTTATACAAACAGCGACTCGAGATACAACGCGACCACGACAAACGACAGGCAGAAGCAGCTCTAAACTGTCGTGACCGAGAACTCACGAGGGACGCTGCACACCAAGCTCAACTCCAACAAGCGGCAGCTAGTCTTCCTCCCAGTTTCAATATCTCCCATGCAAGTAAGTTAATGCCCCCGTTCCTCGAAACGGAGGTTGATGTGTTTTTACCACTTTTGAGACCCTTGCTGATCAACTTAATTGGCCTGACGACCAATGGGCTACCCTTCTCAGAGTACATTTAACAGGTAGAGCAGCAGTCACACTCAGCACTTTGGCTTCGGAAAACGACTACACCACCCTGAAACAAGCTGTGTTGGACGCCTACCTTCTCTCCACCGAAAGCTATCGACGAAAGTTTCGTGACTACGTCAAGGCAAGTACCACCACCTTCTTAGAATTTGCTAACACCAAACGAAGATATTTCATGAAATGGCTGGAGGCAGCACATGTCTCTACTTTTTCAGAACTTGTCAACCTCATACTGGTTGAAGAATTTTTGAGACGTGTACCTCCTCCTGTCCGCCTATACTTAGCAGACAAGGAAGAGACGGATTTAGTGAAGTGCGCGAAGTCAGCTGACACTTACAGCCTCATCCACCGGCTGACTCCAGAACCTACCAGCAAGAAGTCTTGGTACAGTTACGAGAAAGCGAGCCCAGATCAAGGTACCTCTCAACTGTACTGCAGGTATTGTCGACTATATGGACACACCATTGACAAATGTGGTAAGTCCCAATCTAAAGGTAACATCGAACCTCCTAAGTCTAAACCTACTCACCCTAAGTCCGGTAAGCCTGTAATGAATGTTGGTGTTCATGCTAATGATCTCTCTCTCTTTACCAAGCATCTATATCCAGGAACTATCTCTACCACGGTTCAGATTCAGAGGGACGTTTCGGACTTAAGATCCTACGGGACACAGCGGCTCTACAATCGATCGTCTTGAAATCAGCTGTGCCCAACGTCGCCTACACAGGAGAGACTGTGTTCATCACTGACCTTACTGCTACAACTCCTTATCCACTTGCCCGAGTTTACCTAGATTGTCCCTTCGTGACCGGTGAAGTCCAAGTCGCCGTCAGGGAAAAGCCTTTTCCCATGCCTGGAGTGCAACTTCTCCTGGGCAACGACTTGGCAGAAGACCAACAACCAAACAACCTGATCGTCAAGGACATATCCGAGGTAAGCAACTCTGTGTGGATAACCCGATTTTGAACATGTTCCAGCAAAGGTTCAAGAGAGTGATGAAGGTTCTCCTCCTGTTATGGTGACCACCCGTGCTCAAGCTGCACGACCACAGCCAGCTGACTCTACTGCTACCGCTACTCCCTCAGGACCCTTCGAAACTACCCCTAACCTGACCGCGGTGGAGTTCCGTAAGTTACAGAGAGATGATCTTACCTTGACACCATTATTCTTTCAGGCTGAAACCCAATCCGACAGTGTTCCTGGGTTCTTTATGGAGAACGAAATACTCTATCGCAGGTATAGACCCAGTAAACTGAAGGACGAGGACGATTGGGCAGACGTTGAACAACTAGTGATTCCTACCAGCCTGCGGCCCACGATTCTACACCTGGCCCACGGCGCTTTGTCACACTACGGGTTCAACAAGACTTACCATGGAATTCGACAAGACTACTACTGGCCAGGTATGGTAAACGACGTCAAAACTCATGTCAAATTATGCCACGTGTGTCAGTTAGCCGGGAAACCGAACGTTTCCATTCCCAGAGCACCACTGATACCCATCCAGGTGCCTGAGGAACCGTTCCACAAGCTCATTATCGACTGCGTTGGTCCTTTGCCTCGGACCAGTGCAGGCAATGCATATATCTTAACCATCCTGTGTCCTACCACCAGATTTCCGATAGCAGTTCCAGTGAAAAATATTACAGCTGCTACAGTGGTGAAGAATCTACTGAAAATCTTCACCCAGTATGGATTTCCGAGGGAGATTCAGAGCGACTGTGGCACCAACTTCACCAGTGATCTCTTCAAACGGACTCTGGAGGAGTTCAACATCAAACAGGTACTGTCCAGCCCCTATCATCCTGCTTCACAGGGTTCTCTCGAGCGTAGTCATCAAACCATCAAGGCACTCTTAAAAAAGTTCTGTAATGAGACCTCAAAGGATTGGGATAGGCAAATTGATCTCATCATGTGTATTTTCAGAAGTCTTCCCAACGAGTCACTAGGAGTATCTCCTTATGAGATGCTCTACGGACGTAAGTGCCGTACACCTCTCAAGGCTTTCAAGGATTCTCTACGTGATGCCACCTTCAGTGAGCATCAGAATGTGCCCAGTATCTTCAAAATCTCCGACACATTCTAGAGAGGGTCCATTCCTTTGCCAGCAACAACCTACAGAAAGCCCAGGAGAGGATGAAGACTCGTTACGACCAGCACTGTAAAGTAAGGAAGTTTACACCAGGAGACTTAGTGCTTGCCTATTTCCCTATCCCAGGTTCTCCTTTACAGAACAGGTTCTCAGGACCCTACCGTTAAGGAGTGCCGGAACAACTTCAACTACGTTCTCGAGACCCCCGATAGGCGGCGGAAGACCCAGCTGTGCCACATTAATTTACTCAAGCCCTACCATGGGGTTCCTCCCACTGTGTTAACCAATTTCACCTCATTTACAGGTCCATACAGCCACAGTGAGACCTTCCCTGCTTCTCCTTCCGAAAGCACTGACACTGAGACAGCGCTCTCTAATCAGAAATCCTTACTAACCTTCACATCATTTTCAGGACGATAATAGTGCTCCACTAATCAAACTCATCAGAGAACATCAGGAGTTGTTTCGAGATGATCCCCAAGAGTGTACTGTGACTCAGCACGACATCCAACTGCTACCTGACACCCAGCCGATTCGCCAACCGTTCTACCGAATCAGCCCGAGCAAAACGGAAGTCATGCGGGCTGAGGTACAGTATCTCTTGGACCATGGACTGGCTACCCCTGTGAGTCCCCCTGGGCCTCACCATGCATCCTGGTACCCAAACCTCACGGCAAAATCCGTCTGTGTACGGATTATAGGAAGTTGAACCAGGTCACAGTGAAGGACGCCTACCCAATACCCAGGATAGACGACATTTTGGATGCCATTGGTAATGCCCGCTACCTGTCTCAGGTAGACTTACTCAAGGGCTACTACCAGGTGAGTTTAACGGAGCGAGCTAAGGTACTGTCCGCCTTTATAACCCCGTTGGTCTCTACAGGTACAATCGCCTTCCCTTTGGACTCTGCAATGCCCCAGCCACCTTTCAGAGAGCTGTCAACCGCGTCATCCAGGGCTTGGACAACACCTACGCCTATTTGGATGACATCGTGGTAGCATCCAACACCTGGAGCGAACACCTGCTCCAGCTACAACGATTGTTTACAAGCTCCTGAAAGCCGGCCTCACCATCAATCTGGGCAAGTCCACCTTCGCGAAAGGTAAAAGTGCGGTACCTGGGTCATGTTATAGGGAGTGGCAGCCTGGCTCCGTTAAACATTCACATTCAAGCAATCCAACAGTATCCACAGCCTACTACCAGGAAGCAGCTCCTGCGCTTCCTTGGTCTTGCTTCCTATTACCGTAGGTTTGTGAAGAATTTTAGCACTGTTGCAACCCATTAATCACCTTAAGCAACGGTATAATTGGACCAGAGAGCAAACCGTTGCATTCGAACAACTCAAATTCCTCCTCTGTTCTAATCCCATTCTCGCCTCACCAGATATCAAGAAGCCTTTCATCCTCCATGTCGACGCCAGTGGTACCGGCATCGGAAGTGTCTTAATGCAGCAGCGAGGCGAGGAGGTTCTACCTGTCAGCTACTACAGTTGCAAGTTGAAGCCTCATCAGAAGAACTACAGTACTATAGAGAAGGAACTCCTCTCCATCGTCCTGAGCTTACAACACTTTGCACCATATCTGCACGGTGCTAGGTCCACTACCATCTATTCGGACCACAACCCTCTGAGATTCTTACATCAAGCCCCAATTAATAACCAACGTCTGCTGCGATGGGCTTTATATCTTCAAGGCTTCAATTTAAAGATCTGCTACATCAAGGGGCCTGATAACATCATCGCTGACGCCCTCTCCAGAGTGCATGAGGTAGAGGCAGCTCCACCTCCCACTCTACCTCCAGTGAACGTGACTCACCCGGAACAGCAGGCTTCGGGGAGAGTTGTGACGATAATCTCTTATCAGAGATTTAGCCTGCTATTTCGTATTCATCACGTCCTCAACAATAT
>WNGS01142217.1:0-12292 GCA_020271785.1 Procambarus virginalis
GTGGTGGAAATGATGTTAGATTATGATATAATTTACTTGAACAGATCAAGCTGGGTAAAAGAATTCCAGTAAACTGTGGTATACGAAAGTAAACTATTACTAAATTATTATTCCTAAATTAATAAATGGTGTCGGGGTTTCACGGTGTTCTCGTTAGAGAAGGGTTAAAGCAACAGTAGACTGGATCTCCTTTCCAGGTGGTTGCTCCAACAATAACCCTTACTCACCGTCGTTCGGCGGGTCTTCCCTCGATCCTCTAGGCTCCACTGCTGGCCTCGGAGAGTACCCCAGTCGATCTCACAACCGGCCTTTAGATTGTAAGATGAGTGAGGGCACAGATCGTTCCCTCAATCTGTGGCCCGCCCCGACACCGAACTCTTACACAGCCTTCAAGGTCGCCAACTGGTTTTTAGGTGTCCAGTAACACTGCAGTGGTCAGGTGTAATTGTGGCAAGAGCAAATTCCAATAATATGGTATCAGGCAGGTCACTCAGCTTTACTTCATTACACGGTCACAAGATAAATGGAGGGGATGATATCAAACACCAAAGAGTTTTGGTATTTTACTTAAAAGACAACGAGAAATATATATGCATCAATGTATCAGGAATAATATATGACAATTGCTCCATTCATAGCATAATATCTGAAGCGCACCGATATGGTAACATCGGCACGTGTCACCTGTCAGAATGTCAGCTGACCGGGCCCCTCGCGATCGTGGGAACAGACTAGTACTTGTTTTCTAATTCTGTCACGATCCCCGTTTATTTAACTTTTTCCAAAACACTATTCAACATTCACATGGCTTACTTATGATTTCACTGGCCTCACGATCAACATCTTATTCACAATACTCTCACAGTGGCTTTTCACCGTACCAAAAGATTACTCTATTCTTAATAATATTTACTGTGAATGCACTCACTTGATCACTGAACTTTTCTTTATATCTATACTTTCTCTCACAGAGATATCACTGGCAATCACTTCACGTATATGATATTATTCAGCACAGTCATGTCATATATAAATCAGTAATCAAATTTCAGGCATATATATATATACATCATGAAGATCAATACACAGGCATTTATATTAATAAATCATGGAGATCAACACACAGGCATTTATATCGATAGATTATAGAGATCAACACACGGGCACTTATATCAATAGATTATAGAGATCAATCCACAGGCATTTATATCAATAGATTATAGAGATCAATACACCAATATCTGGTTTACTACCAATATATATAATAATAATACTCACTGGAGATTAATAATAGTCACAGTAAATTCTCTGATGAATCTTGGTGCTTGCACACACCCACACATAGATATATATGTAAACTGATACTGTGAGCGCTCTGGGCAGGCTCACCACATACTGTGCTCTCTGTGACTTAAACTCAGTGAGACTTGCTCACGACATATAAAATATCCTGACAAGAATATATATAGCTAACTAAAGGGGAAATGGGAGGGTAACTGTAAACACCTACTTCACCTATCCTAGGATGACAGTTGGGTTGTAGCTCCTGGTCCAGGCTCTCGCCTCGTTCACCATCCAGAAACACAAGCCCCACGCCTTAGGATGTCGCGTCTCGCCGCTTCTGTACACAGCAGGTCCGTGCTCCTTCCTCTACAGTACGTCGCAGGGTTGAAGTCGGTCTCCTGGCCGTCAACTTTCCTCCCAACTACGGCAGCCAGCCTACGTCTCGGCGGTCGTCGCACGTTTCCCAATTAGTCCTTGTCACTGTACTCCCAGAGTAACTGCCTCTCACCACTACGAAGTCACTGTGAAGTTACCAGCCGTCCCAGACGATGCTGCTTAAGCTCCACACGCACAGCACCCGACTTCAGAGCACTTGAAGCTCACAACACTGTCAATTCCCTCGTCGTCTAGATATATCGCTAGGTATTTGGGAAGACTTCTCGACGTGCTTGCATCCAACTGTTGACTCGTAGGGTTCCACGAAGGTGGGGTTACTGTCAAACTTGACAGGATCGTCGATCACACGTTCAACCTGGTTGACAAGGCTGTCAACCCGGTTCACTCACGGTGGGTGGCCCGGCCACTAAGCTGTCTCTTATACTGGTGAACTGCCAATGACGACACACGTCGATGCCCGGCCCACTTCTTGCAACGCACCTGTCCCTGAGCACTTGTTGCTCAATATTCTGTCAATTCCTTATCTGAGCCACATCTGGGTTGCAGGAAGACCTCACAGAGTGCGTGCCAACAACTGGAGACGCTTAAATCCACCGGAGTTCGGTAAATCCGTCACTCTGACAGGATGACCGATCGCGCGTCCTACCTCTCGGACGTGTCGTGAAAGACTGATATCGCCTGGCGCCAACACGGCCGGACCCCCATGCCTATGTGACGTCACTTTTCCCAAAGTTGGTTTTCATTGGCTCCCAGTGCCATGTCGCTGACGGTGACCAATCTGGCGCCACTGACGTCACACAGTTTTGGCGGGAGAACAGACTCGCCAGCGCCATATTGGCTCCCTAAAGGGCCTATCCCACAGGCCAAAATACTACATTTTTGCAAATTTCTCGGCTCTTCGAGAATACTGTTCTCTCCCACATATGTTCAATTGATGCCTGCAATGTAGAGAACGCTCGGGAATAGTGGACATGACTCTTACAGCAGGCGTGGGAGAATTAGAAGGGGGGAACACCGTCACATACCCCTCCCCTTAAAATAAGAGTCATGTCTGGTTAGTGCATGCGGGACAACGCATCTGCGACTACGTTGTCCTTTCCACTAAAAATCTTGGCTTCCAGCCAGTATTGCAGCCGCCAATGTGTGACACTCCTCATGTGTCTGCAGACCGTCTTCAAGGTCATCCTGGGCGTCCACTGCTTACCTATTACGGACCGAGGGCTCCACACCTCACGTCCGTCCACCAGCTGGAACTGTGAGAAGTTTAACGGTTCTGCCACTGCTTTGCAAATGGCCAACAAAACAGGGCCCGCTGTCTCTTCCCACTCGTCTTCCTGCTCTACGCAGAACATTCTCAGAGCTGTCTCTGAGGTGGAGTGGAATCTTCCGACCGCCCCCTTCGACTGCGATCGGTAGGGCGACGACCGAATCTGCATCACTCCCCGATTTATCATTTTTCGTCTGACACACTCAGACCGGAATATATTTCTAATGTCAGCCTGATTTTCCCTGGGCCTCGTCACCCAAGAGAAAAGATGTTGTAGTTGCCCAGCCACTTCTCTCGACGTTGAACGTCGCATCGTGGTCACCCCTAGGCAACCCGCAGAGTCAACAGCGTGCAACGGACTCAACACTGCCACTCTGCACTTGACTGGCAACGCTACTTGGCCTCTCGTACATGGAGAGGCTTTTCCGACCTCCATCGTTACAGGTTTACACTGTCTTACTAATATGCCTTCTTGCCTGTTAAAGTGAGTAGCTTTCTCGGGACTAATACGTCCTCCTTTGGCCTTACAAATCAACTTGGGGGGTTCTGCCTGCTGCACCTCCTGGAGACGAGTGCGATCCACCCCGAGAGAGCTGGTGAGGGTCACCTGTACCTCACCTTCTGGGCTGCCTTCGCCCTCCACTCGCTCTCCTGGTTCCATGACGAGGTGATCCATTCCCAGGCCGGCGGACGTCTCCTCGTCGGCCTTATCAGATCCACTCCCTCCTCGTCCGTCGCACTGCCTCGGAATTACGGCACATACAGGGAACGCCTCCATGGCGATTCCTTTCTCGTCCCCGCAGGCGTCGAACACTTCGCCTTTCTTCTCTAAGTGCTCCAAGCACTCCTCGTCCTTCACAAGGTTCGGTAGGACACGTCCTCCACATGCGTCATTTCCCAAAATGACCTGTGCCTCCCTCGTGGGCATCGTCGCACAGACCCCCACTACTAGGGTTTGGCATCCATAAACCGAACTCAGGGTTACCTGGTGTAGGGGCATCTGCACTGGGCCTCCCACAGTGGTCACACTTGCCTCACCTACACAGGTATTCTCGTGACACTCAGGGAAAAGGGTTCTGCTCACCAGGGTAAATTCCGCCCCAGTATCTCTCAGCATCATTACCGGGATGGGGTCTGCGTCCCCCACCCTTACAGTTCCCTCACGCACGAATGGGTTAGCCTCCTTCTTCCTACGTACGGGTCCATCCCGCACTCCTTCGGCTAACTGGTCCTCTACCCGACAAAAGCAACGTAACCCCGCTGCTTAGGACGTCTACATTCGCGCGCCATGTGTCCTATTAACCCGCAGTTGAAACAACGGATCCTTCTTCTTCCGCGGACTTCTCTTGCGCCTTCCAAAGACTCATGCTCAGCTTCTCCGGCCGTGACGATAACAAGATCTCTTGAGCTCTCCCTCGGTGACTTCTTCGGCGGTTCCACAGCACTCTTCTGTCCTCTGCTGTCTCCACTCGAGGGGTAGGACTTGGGAGAACTCGGTCCTGTCCTCCATCCGTCCGACCTTCTATTACTTCGCCCATAGCTAGAGAATACGGGCGGTCGGTGCTGTCCCTCTCGACGTGGACGTAACGCTTCTTCTAGCATGTCTGCTCGATCGGCCGCGGCTCTCAGGTCCTTGATGTCCGCTTCCTTTACTCTCACCCTAATCTCGGGAGAGAGCACGGACATGAATTTTTCCATGACCATTAGCCTCTTGATCTGTTCAGCCGACCTTGCTCCTTCCGACTCCAGCCATTTCACGAATTTCCTTTCCATGTCCCTCGCCGTCTCCGCATACGATTTTCCTGGCGATCGGGTACATTCTCTAAACCTTTTCCTATAGCACTCCGGCGTCAGCTTGAACGAATGGAGCACGGCCCGTTTTACTGCATCATAGTTGGTACATTCCTGGAGGTCGAGCATATTATAAGCTTCACGAGCTTCACCAGTGAGCCTTCCCTGAACTAGCTCCGCCCACTCTGCCCTCGGCCACTTCTTCAATGTAGCGACCTTCTCAAAGTGATCGAAGAATCCCTCAGCCTCATCAGGCACGAAGACTGGCAAATCCCTCTCTCTCACTCGGCGGTCCTCTTGCTGTGATGGGTCAGGCGGAGCTAGCCCTGGCCCAGCTCGCCTCAGCTCAACCTCCAGCTGCTTCATCCTAGCTTCGTGCTCGCGCTCTACTCGTCTCAGCTGTGCCTCGTGCTCTTCTCGTTGCTGCTGTGCCTCTCGTTCTTCTCTTTGCTGCTGTGCCTCTCGTTCTTCTCTGCGCAGCTGTGCTTCTTCGCGCTTCAGCTGAGCTTCTCTCTCTGCTTCCTCGCGCCTCAGCTGTGCTTCTCTCTCTGCTTCCTCGCGCCTCAGCTGTGCTTCTCTCTCTGCTTCCTCGCGCCTCAGCTGTGCTTCTCTTTCTTCTCTGCGCAGCTGTGCTTCTCGCTCTGCTTCCTCGCGCCTCAGCTGTGCTTCTTGTTCGCGCTCTTCCTTGCGCAGCTGTGCTTCTATCTGCATCTTCATTATTTCTAGCTTGATACTGCGCCTGCTGCCACTGGATCCCCGGCTGCTGCCACCGGTACTCAAGTTCTCTCCTCCACTGGCAGGTGTCTGTGGCCGCTCCTCTCCTAAGGCTTCATCACGTGCCTTGAGCTGTGCCATGATCTCAAGTCTTCTCTCTCCCACTTTGGAAGCTCTCAACTTGATCCCAAAGTGGTCGGCGATCGTCTGCAGCTGTGCCTTGGTGCACTCCTCCAGTACTTGCTCGTCTCTCGTGTCTATAAACCTGGCTACTTTATCACCCTCCATCTTGTGACAATGAGTGAAAACTTGGGCCTGATATTTAATACCACAATTACCACCTTGATCTTGCTCTTTATCCTGGCAAGGTCGCCAATGTCGGGGTTTCACGGTGTTCTCGTTAGAGAAGGGTTAAAGCAACAGTAGACTGGATCTCCTTTCCAGGTGGTTGCTCCAACAATAACCCTTACTCACCGTCGTTCGGCGGGTCTTCCCTCGATCCTCTAGGCTCCACTGCTGGCCTCGGAGAGTACCCCAGTCGATCTCACAACCGGCCTTTAGATTGTAAGATGAGTGAGGGCACAGATCGTTCCCTCAATCTGTGGCCCGCCCCGACACCGAACTCTTACACAGCCTTCAAGGTCGCCAACTGGTTTTTAGGTGTCCAGTAACACTGCAGTGGTCAGGTGTAATTGTGGCAAGAGCAAATTCCAATAATATGGTATCAGGCAGGTCACTCAGCTTTACTTCATTACACGGTCACAAGATAAATGGAGGGGATGATATCAAACACCAAAGAGTTTTGGTATTTTACTTAAAAGACAACGAGAAATATATATGCATCAATGTATCAGGAATAATATATGACAATTGCTCCATTCATAGCATAATATTCTAGAGCGCACCGATATGGTAACATCGGCACGTGTCACCTGTCAGAATGTCAGCTGACCGGGCCCCTCGCGATCGTGGGAACAGACTAGTACTTGTTTTCTAATTCTGTCACGATCCCCGTTTATTTAACTTTTTCCAAAACACTATTCAACATTCACATGGCTTACTTATGATTTCACTGGCCTCACGATCAACATCTTATTCACAATACTCTCACAGTGACTTTTCACCGTACCAAAAGATTACTCTATTCTTAATAATATTTACTGTGAATGCACTCACTTGATCACTGAACTTTTCTTTATATCTATACTTTCTCTCACAGAGATATCACTGGCAATCACTTCACGTATATGATATTATTCAGTACACAGTCATGTCATATATAAATCAGTAATCAAATTTCAGGCATATATATATATACATCATGAAGATCAATACACAGGCATTTATATCAATAGATCATAGAGATCAACACACAGGCATTTATATCGATAGATTATAGAGATCAACACACGGGCACTTATATCAATAGATTATAGAGATCAATCCACAGGCATTTATATCAATAGATTATAGAGATCAACACACCAATATCTGGTTTACTACCAATATATATAATAATAATACTCACTGGAGATTAATAATAGTCACAGTAAATTCTCTGATGAATCTTGGTGCTTGCACACACCCACACATAGATATATATGTAAACTGATACTGTGAGCGCTCTGGGCAGGCTCACCACATACTGTGCTCTCTGTGACTTAAACTCAGGTGAGACTTGCTCACGACATATAAAATATCCTGACAAGAATATATATAGCTAACTAAAGGGGAAATGGGAGGGTAACTGTAAACACCTACTTCACCTATCCTAGGATGACAGTTGGGTTGTAGCTCCTGGTCCAGGCTCTCGCCTCGTTCACCATCCAGAAACACAAGCCCCACGCCTTAGGATGTCGCGTCTCGCCGCTTCTGTACACAGCAGGTCCGTGCTCCTTCCTCTACAGTACGTCGCAGGGTTGAAGTCGGTCTCCTGGCCGTCAACTTTCCTCCCAACTACGGCAGCCAGCCTACGTCTCGGCGGTCGTCGTACGTTTCCCAATTAGTCCTTGTCACTGTACTCCCAGAGTAACTGCCTCTCACCACTACGAAGTCACTGTGAAGTTACCAGCCGTCCCAGACGATGCTGCTTAAGCTCCACACGCACAGCACCCGACTTCAGAGCACTTGAAGCTCACAACACTGTCAATTCCCTCGTCGTCTAGATATATCGCTAGGTATTTGGGAAGACTTCTCGACGTGCTTGCATCCAACTGTTGACTCGTAGGGTTCCACGAAGGTGGGGTTACTGTCAAACTTGACAGGATCGTCGATCACACGTTCAACCTGGTTGACAAGGCTGTCAACCCGGTTCACTCACGGTGGGTGGCCCGGCCACTAAGCTGTCTCTTATACTGGTGAACCGCCAATGACGACACACGTCGATGCCCGGCCCACTTCTTGCAACGCACCTGTCCCTGAGCACTTGTTGCTCAATATTCTGTCAATTCCTTATCTGAGCCACATCTGGGTTGCAGGAAGACCTCACAGAGTGCGTGCCAACAACTGGAGACGCTTAATCCACCGGAGTTCGGTAAATCCGTCACTCTGACAGGATGACCGATCGCGCGTCCTACCTCTCGGACGTGTCGTGAAAGACTGATATCGCCTGGCGCCAACACGGCCGGACTCCCCATGCCTATGTGACGTCACTTTTCCCAAAGTTGGTTTTCATTGGCTCCCAGTGCCATGTCGCTGACGGTGACCAATCTGGCGCCACTGACGTCACACAGTTTTGGCGGGAGAACAGACTCGCCAGCGCCATATTGGCTCCCTAAAGGGCCTATCCCACAGGCCAAAATACTACATTTTCGCAAATTTCTCGGCTCTTCGAGAATACTGTTCTCTCCCACATATGTTCAATTGATGCCTGCAATGTAGAGAACGCTCGGGAATAGTGGACATGACTCTTACAGCAGGCGTGGGAGAATTAGAAGGGGGGGAACACCGTCACAATATATACATATGTGTTAGATCTACAGGTATGTGGAAAAATAATCTCCGGGAGTGGCTGACGCAACGCTACACAATTCTAGGAGAAATTGCATGATGTCCACAACCTAGTACAGTAAATTCTACAATACTAAACTACATATTAGTAGTGTTGGTTAATTATTACACTTAATACAGGAAATACATCCTGTTGTATTAAGGAATAGTAAATGAATATTAGATGTGTATGAAGCCTAATATAGGAAATACATCCTGTTGTTTTAGGGATGAGAATTAACTGTTGGAAATTTTCAAAATAATTCCAGGGTGGAAATTACGGGTCGTAGTTCAATGTTAAGTACTAACATACCTATTCCCTTTCCTGAAATTACATTCTTATATGTTAGTAGGTTAGTATGGACATAACAAATGTCCCGGATCTGTGTGACAGTATGATCTGTTATCACGGGTACATCTATGTAATGATTAATTATTCTATGTCTCTATTCTACATTATTCTATGTATTCTAGTTCTTCTACTCCCCAAGCCCGGCCCGAGGCCAGGCTCGACTTGTGAGAGTTTGATCCACCAGGCTGTTGCTTGGAGCGGCCCGCAGAGCCACATACCCACCACAGCCCGGCTGATCCGGGACTTCTCTTAGGAAACAGTCCAGTTTTCTCTTGAAGATGTCCACGGTTGTTCCGGCAATATTTCTTATAGTCGCTGGGAGGACGTTGAACAACCGCGGACCTCTGATGTTTATACAGTGCTCTCTGATTGTGCCTATGGCACCTCTGCTCTTCACTGGTTCAATCTTGCATTTTCTTCCATATCGTTCACTCCAGTACGTTGTTATTTTACTGTGTAGATTTGGGACCTGGCCCTCCAGTATTTTCCACGTGTATATTATTTGGTATCTCTCTCGTCTCCTTTCTAGAGAGTACATTTGGAGAGCTTTGAGACGATCCCAATAATTTAGGTGTTTTATCTCGTCTATGCGTGCCGTATATGTTCTCTGTATTCCCTCTATTTCAGCAATCTCTCCTGCTCTGAAGGGGGAAGTGAGTACTGAGCAGTATTCGAGACGGGACAACACAAGTGACTTGAAGAGTACAACCATTGTGATGGGATCCCTGGATTTGAAAGTTCTCGTAATCCATCCGATCATTTTTCTGGCTGATGCGATATTTGCTTGGTTATGCTCCCTAAACGTTAGATCGTCGGACATCATTATTCCCAAATCCTTGACATGCTGTTTTTCTACTATGGGAAGATTTGATTGTGTTTTGTACCCTGTATTATGTTTCAGATCCTCATTTTTGCCGTACCTGAGTACCTGAAATTTATCACTGTTAAACATCATATTATTTTCTGCTGCCCAATCGAAAACTTTGTTGACATCTGTTTGTAGTTTTTCAATGTCTTCAGCAGAGGTAATTTTCATGCTGATTTTTGTGTCATCTGCGAAGGATGACACGAAGCTGTGACGTGTATTTTTGTCTATATCAGATATGAGAATAAGGAACAGTAGCGGTGCAAGGACTGTACCTTGAGGTACAGAGCTTTTAACATCGCTTGGACTCGATTTTATCTGATTGACTGTTACTCTTTGTGTTCTGTTCGACAGGAAATTGAGTATCCAGCGTCCTACTTTTCCAGTTATTCCCATTGACCTCATTTTGTGAGCTATCACCCCATGGTCACATTTGTCGAAAGCCTTTGCAAAGTCTGTGTATACAACATCTGCATTTTGCTTTTCTTCTAGGGCTTCTGTGATTTTGTCATAGTGGTTGAGTAACTGTGACAGACAGGATCTTCCCGCTCTAAATCCATGTTGTCCTGGATTGTGCAATTCATTGTTTTCCATAAAACTAGAAATTTGATTCCTAATCACTCTTTCAAACACTTTTATTATGTGTGATGTTAGTGCAACTGGCCTATAATTTTTTGCCAAGGCTTTACTCCCCCCTTGTGCAACGGAGCTATATCTGCAGATTTAAGTGCTGCTGGTATCTCCCCTGTATCCAGGCTCTTTCTCCATATTACGCTGAGTGCTCTCGCTACTGGTACTTTACATTTCTTTATGAATATTGAATTCCATGAGTCAGGCCCAGGGGCTGAGTGCATGGGCATATTGTCAATTTCTCTTTCAAAGTCTTCCGAGTTTGTGGTAATATCCGTTATATTATCTGCAGCTTGAATGTCATTCATAAAGAAGCTGTCTGGGTCATCAACTTTCATGTGTTAATTGGTGTGCTAAACATAGCCTCATACTGGCTTCTTAGAATTTCACTAATCTCTTTGTTGTCCTCTGTGTACGTACCTTCATTTGTAATTAACGGTCCAATACTGGTCGAGGTTTTGGATTTTGATTTAGCGTATGTGAAAAAATATTTCGGATTTTTCCTTATCTCTTGTATAGCTCTCTGTTCCAATTCCATTTCCTCAGACTCATATGATCGCTTCAACGTTTGTTCGATTTCTTCGATCTCCCTGCTTAGGCTTATTTTCCTTGCTTGTGATAGTTGTGTCTGCCGAAGCATTTCCGTTATTTTTTTCCTTCTCCTGTACAGTCGTCTGCGTTCTCTTTCTAGAGTGTTCCTCTTTCTGCCCCTCCTCACCGGCACGTGCTTCAAGCAGACCTTGTAAGCTTCAGCTGTCAGTTGAGCTATTCCCTGTGTGGGAGTTTTGTCGCTTAAGACTGTCTCCCATTGAATGGTTGAAAGGTCTACATTTATTTTTTCCCAGTCAATCCTCTTATTGTTGAAATTGAATTGATTAAATATTCCTTCTCGCTTGTTGGGTCTCTTAGATCTACTACCGTTATTTATGCTAGTTCGCACTTCAATGAGCTTATGGTCTGAGTATGAAGTATCTGAGATTGTTATGTCTCTGATTAGTTCATCATTGTTTGTGAATAACAAGTCTAGTGTGTTTTCGTTCCTAGTTGGTTCTGTAATCTGTTGATTGAGCGAGAATTTGTCACAGAATCTCAAAAGTTCTCTGACCTGTGACTGGTTATTTCCCGGGTCATTCCCTGCTATGATATTTGTGTTTGCCATTCTCCATCTTAGACTCGGTAAATTGAAATCTCTTATAACTTATATGATATAACTTATATGATAACTTATATGAAGACTGAATGTGGTCAATTATTACTGTCGAGAATAGTTTTGGGTCTACAGTGGGTCAATGACATGTGTCGCTGTGACGTGAACCAGTTTAGGCTACAAGTCACTGATTTATCCACTGAGATCCATAGAAACTAGCTCGGCTAGTAATAACTGTACCAGACTCAATCTGGAAAAAAATAAGATGAGTTTATTCTATTATGAGAAACAATTTGTTTCATTACTAATAGTCTTCTGGTAAATATTCACTTACAGGTTGTTGCAAATTTCAATATTGCTTGCGTTAATATACTTCTCCAAACTGTCTCTAAGAGGCTTGTGGGCAGAGACAAGAAAGCAGAAGGAGCTCAAACAAAACTGATACAACCCTGCAGGTGTATCATATTAAATGGATTACTAAATCCTTGTCGAGACGACTTGATATTAATGTAGTCTTCTCTGGAAGACTTACCTAAGATATAATAAAGGCGATAAGATGTTATGAAATGCTATGAAGATATGAAATGCTATGAAGACTGAATGTGGTCAATATTACTGTCGAGAATAGTTCTGGTTCTACAGTGGGGTCAATGACATGTGTCGCTGTGACGTGAACCGGTTTAGGCTACTAGGCCTGATTTCCATGAGATCCATAGAAACTAACTCGGCTAGTACTATTGTACCAGACTCAATCTGGAATTAATATGGTGTCAGCTGGCATAGGCTTCCACAGGTTCAAGGACTCTACCTGCAAGTAAGTAGTCTCCTGTGAATCAACAAATTCATTCCATGCTGGTT
>WNGS01142220.1:0-10150 GCA_020271785.1 Procambarus virginalis
GGGAGATACCAGCAGCACTTCAATCTGCAGATATAGCTCCGTTGCACAAGGGGGGAGTAAAGCTTGGCAAAAAATTATAGGCCAGTTGCACTAACATCACACATAATAAAAGTGTTGAAAGAGTGATTAGGAATCAAATTTCTAGTTTTATGGAAAACAATGAATTGCACAATCCAGGACAACATGGATTTAGAGCGGGAAGATCCGTCTGTCACAGTTACTCAACCACTATGACAAAATCACAGAAGCCCTAGAAGAAAAGCAAAATGCAGATGTTGTATACACAGACTTTGCAAAGGCTTTCGACAAATGTGACCATGGGGTGATAGCTCACAAAATGAGGTCAATGGGAATAACTGGAAAAGTAGGACGCTGGATACTCAATTCCTGTCGAACAGAACACAAGAGTAACAGTCAATCAGATAAAATCGAGTCCAAGCGATGTTAAAAGCTCTGTACCTCAAGGTACAGTCCTTGCACCGCTACTGTTCCTTATTCTCATATCTGATATAGACAAAAATACACGTCACAGCTTCGTGTCATCCTTCGCAGATGACACAAAAATCAGCATGAAAATTACCTCTGCTGAAGACATTGAAAAACTACAAACAGATGTCAACAAAGTTTTCGATTGGGCAGCAGAAAATAATATGATGTTTAACAGTGATAAATTTCAGGTACTCAGGTACGGCAAAAATGAGGATCTGAAACATAATACAGGGTACAAAACACAATCAAATCTTCCCATAGTAGAAAAACAGCATGTCAAGGATTTGGGAATAATGATGTCCGACGATCTAACGTTTAGGGAGCATAACCAAGCAAATATCGCATCAGCCAGAAAAATGATCGGATGGATTACGAGAACTTTCAAATCCAGGGATCCCATCACAATGGTTGTACTCTTCAAGTCACTTGTGTTGTCCCGTCTCGAATACTGCTCAGTACTCACTTCCCCCTTCAGAGCAGGAGAGATTGCTGAAATAGAGGGAATACAGAGAACATATACGGCACGCATAGACGAGATAAAACACCTAAATTATTGGGATCGTCTCAAAGCTCTCCAAATGTACTCTCTAGAAAGGAGACGAGAGAGATACCAAATAATATACACGTGGAAAATACTGGAGGGCCAGGTCCCAAATCTACACAGTAAAATAACAACGTACTGGAGTGAACGATATGGAAGAAAATGCAAGATTGAACCAGTGAAGAGCAGAGGTGCCATAGGCACAATCAGAGAACACTGTATAAACATCAGAGGTCCGCGGTTGTTCAACGTCCTCCCAGCGACTATAAGAAATATTGCCGGAACAACCGTGGACATCTTCAAGAGAAAACTGGACTGTTTCCTAAGAGAAGTCTCGGATCAGCCGGGCTGTGGTGGGTATGTGGCTCTGCGGGCCGCTCCAAGCAACAGCCTGGTGGATCAAACTCTCACAAGTCGAGCCTGGCCTCGGGCCGGGCTTGAGGAGTAGAAGAACTCCCAGAACCCATCAACAGCAGGTATCAACCAGGTATCCATTACATTAAGCAATCTCGGCAAGATAGCTTCTGGGAGCTACGGAGTTCTACTAGTAATAGCATTTTATTACTGCTGGGTTGTTTGTTTAAGGAAAGTAATACTGTAGCAAAAATTGGCATGGAAATGAAGTGTGATGAGGATAAATTGTTACTGGTATGTTTATATATAGAGAATGTTCCATGCTGTAAATGAGGTAAGAATTGCAAACAAATTTTGTGGGAGTCTGATAATACTGTGTGTGCAAGGGAAGAAAGCTGGAAAATTAATACTGTATAGAAAAAAAAGTGAGAATATGGTTTTCGAGGGAAAGGAATGGGATGTGTGGATGTTGTAAATCATATTGAAGTATTGAGTGTTTGAATTGAAAGATAGAAATGGGAGAAAATATTTGTGAAAGATGTAGTAAAGTTTAAAATTTTTGGTATTGGTGTTGAATAAAAATGGGAGTAATGATTTGCAGTGTGGTAAAGAGGTATACAGTGTATCAAATAGCAGGAATGTTAATATGAGAGTTGTTAAGGACTAGAGAAATGGTATGCTACTCCAGCCCCGAAAATCATTGGAAGTGAAACTGGTATAAAAGGGCCAGAGTGCTCAAGAGTGTAAACATGGGAAATAAGTGCAAGGAAAGCAGCTGGTGTAAGAATCTGGGTTGCTATTGTAGTGAGGAATTATATGTAGTAGAAGAGAAATGGGTGAGGGAATGAAATGTGGGGTCAGTGTTGCACAAAACTTGGATTGAAGTGGTACTGCATGAGAACTGAACAAGATAGTGTACAAGGGTAATAAGGAGATGGTATGATAAGGACAGATAATCGTAGAAGGGGAGAGTGGAATAATGTGTGTAAAAAAGGATAACAGGAGAGTTTAAAAAGCTTAAAAAATGTAAAGGTTTGGGATATGAGTTTCCTTGAGAAATTTCTGCATCAGCTAACCCTGATGGTGTTTCCAAGTTGTGCTGGGGCTTTAAATACAGCAAAATATGGGTTTAATATACAGTACTGTGTAGGAAACATGCTAATCAAGAACAGTAGTTTAAATAATTCATGAATTTTTAGTGACATACAATACTTTAAAAACTTAAATGAATATGGTAGTGCACTATAAAAATGTTGAATATACTATACAGGTCAAATTTGGGTTGTTATAGTATGGATATCTATATAGTACCTACCTACCTGTTGAAGATTTTGAGAGTCAATGCCCCTATGGCCCTGTCTCTGACCAGGTCTCCTGGTCTAATCAACCAGGTTGATGTGGCTGCTCACAGTCTGACGTACGAGTTGCATCTGTTTGATCAGGTAAATATGGTAGTATGGTAAAATTATTTTACATTTTTGTTGTTTGTAGAGTAATAATATTATTTGAATAACAGCATCTTCAGTGGACTGGGCTGCACTAGCAAAACAATGGATCCAAATGAAGGAGACGGCTCCCCAGGAGCCTGTGCAGCCTCAACATCAACCTCCTCCTCCTCCAGTCGCCAACACGCCCAGTGTGTCTGCAGACGATTCTACCACAGGTGGCGGAGAGATGGACATGGAAATAGAAGATGATAAAGGACCGTCTGCCAACTGCACTGAACAGCAAAATGGTATGTCTCCAATTTTGTTCACAACTTGTTAGCAATTTTGGAACTTTTAAGATTTGTAAATAATTTTAATAGTGAAAATTACTAAGGGACCAATGGCATGTAAGCCGGATGAACATTGTATGTAGCTAGTTGCTTTACTTCCAGCTTAAATTAATTATTATTTTTTCTGGGGGAGCCCCTATGGCTCCCTGGAGCTTACTAGCTCTAGTGATATGCTAATGTCAGACTTTGGCATCAGTCATGTGTACTCACCTAGTTGTGTTTGCGGGGATTGAGCTCTGGCTCTATGTGTATGGAGTTCTGTGGGCCTACCGGGGACCATGAGCCTCTCTCATGGCCCTCCTCAGAAAAGTATGGGGGAGCAATGGCCAATAGAAACCCCCGTGTGGTTGGAAGCATTCTATGTCTGCCATCGACTGGGTCAGGCACCCAGAAAGGTAAGCATCTCAAAACAAACCCCTATTCAGGTGAAAATTTTGCTACCAAAAGCCGAACAAGTGGATAGAACTCCCCTAAAAGAAACGAATAAACAAGCATGACGTCATACATCGCCGTGCTGCTGTCTGTGCAGCTACCCCCTCCCCGGAGAGAGAAGGGGGAGCCCCAGACCCCTTCATCGGCTATCCATCCTTCAGTGCCTTGGCGCCTGCCCGAGCCCTCGCTCGATGTGTCACACGATGCGTCGTCTCTCGGCTGGGGATTTGTGACCAGTGCTCACCAGGCTGGCCACGGACAGTGGGGTCTGTCCTTCCGTCGAGCCCACAGCACGGTGCGAGAGTTCGAGGCGGTGTGGTTTGTTCTTTAGAGGGTTCGGGTCACCCGCGGATCGACGATCTAGTTCCATTTGGACTGCTCCCCTGTGGTTCATTGCCTGAACCGGGGGGGGGGGTTGATGCGGTCCTTTGCTCTTTGGCGCTGGTCGCTTCGGTGACTCGTCTGCCGAGTTCTCGGGGGTTTAGCTCTCCTGGCTGTTCACGTGTGGGGAGTTTCCAACGTCTTGGCCGACGGCCTGTCACGTTTCGTTCCCCCTTTCTACGGAATGGACAGTCGAAGCCGACTTCTTCCATTGGCTTTGCCAGACGTTCGGCGCCCCGAGGTGGACCTCTTCGCGTCGGTGTGGTCGCGGCGCCTTCCCCCTGTATGTGGTACTCTTCTCGACTGCGAGGCTGTCGGGTTCGATGCTTTTGGCAAGACTGGTCGAGGTGGGGTTTCTAGTACCTCTTTCCCTGGTTCAGCTGTTGCTGCTCCAGGTCCTGACTCGCTTGGAGTCTTACCATGGAAAGTAGTCCTCTTGCCCCTTGGTGGCTGGCCCAGCCGTGGTTTCAGGCGCTGCTTGCCCGGTATTCCGAATCCGGAGGATTTCCCACAGCTCCGCCTCTTCCAGCAGATCGGACCGTAACGTTACTTGGCTGGTTCGATCTTCTCGAGTTTTTCGCGTATGGTGTTTTTGACTCGAGTTCATCATCATCTCTATGGTGATCAGGTGACTTCCTTATTAGTGTCCCACCTGCGGGCTTCATCTCGGCGGCAGTATGAAGTTTCCTGGCAGTCCTTCCGGTTCTTTTTGCGTCTTTGTCGTTGTACTTCGCTTTGTTTGGGTGGTGGTGTCCTTTCTCTCTTGGTTGTTCCAGGACCGCCATCTTATGCCTAACTGTTGCCTCATGTCGTGCGGTGCTGGCAGAGCCATTGTCTCGTGTATTGCTTCACCTCTGGCCTGCTCATGCGCCGCCTGAGCCGCCCTGGTCTTTGGACAGAGTGCTCTCTCTTCTTTCTCCTCCTCTGTTTCTTGTGGTCCCTTTGGTTCAGGATTGTTTCTCGAAGGCTTTTCCTGATGGCATTAGCCTCTGGGGGTCGGGTTGGTGAGCTTCATGCTCTCCTCCAGCACAGGGGTTTCTGCTCCTTCGGTCGTGGTGGTAGGTTTGTTCGTCTGCATCCGTCTCCTTCTTTTCTAGCAAAGAATGAGACTGCTGCTTTCCAGAGGGATCCTTTGGTTGTTGATGCCTGGTTGATTAGGCCGGGGGTGCATCATGTTTTGTGTCTGGTTGTGGTCCTCCGCCGTTATTTGCGCACCACGGCTTCTGTGGACGCGCCTTGGGTTGATCCAGTTTCCCTTCCCTGTTCACGGGAGCAGGTCTCCAAGGTCTTCCGCAGGATTATTAGGGCTAGGTAGCCTGCGGTTTATCCCCTTGCCCATGACGTTCGCAAGTGCGCTGCTCTTGCCACCGTTTTGGCAACATGTCCTGGGCTGACATTTGGGCGCAGGGATTTTGGCGGTCGAACAGGATCCTGGCTGCTCATTATCTCGTGAACGTTCCTGGGCCTAGTCGGGCCTGTATTGCGTTGGGTCGGCGCTTGCAGCCAGTTGTCTTGACTTGAGTGGCGACCGCCTCCTGGTTAAGTCCCTCTATTTCTTCTGTGGGTAGTTAGCTCCGGGGAGCTGTAGGGGCTCCCCCCAGAAAACCAGCGTTGAATGTAATGAAACGCCATTTTCTGGGGAGGCCCGGAGGCTCCCTGGCATCCCTCACTCCCTCCGATTGTCATTTTTTTCGCGTGTTTTGACATCCAGCGTCAGAACTGAAGGGTGGATAGCTGGCATGGGGGTCTGGGGCTCCCCTTCCCCCTCCTGGGAGGGGGGAGCTGCGAAGACAGCTCCCCCCTCCCAGGAGGGGAGGTATGACGTCGATGCGACGTATGACGTCATTCTTTCTTTTAGGGGAAATTTGTTTGTTATTTACTTACTCGACTTTTGGTAGCAAAATTTCATCAGAATAGAGGTTTGTTTTGGAATGCTTACCTTTCTGGGTGCCTGACCCGGTCGATGGCAGACATATAATGCTTCCAACAACACGGGGGTTTCTATAGGCCATTGCTCCCCATGCCTCTCTCTCTCTGATCGAGGCGAGGTTCTGGCTCGTGGTCCCCAGTAGGCCCACAGACTCCATACACATGATTGATGCCAAAGTCTGACATTAGCATATCAGCCAAGTAAGCTAGTAAGCTCTGGGGAGCCTCCGGGTCTCGCCCAGAAAATGGCGTTTCATTACATTCAACGCTGGTTTTTTTTCAATTACAGTACAGTACTGAAAAATGGTGTACTGGTTCGGGGAAAGCAAGCCCATTACTTATCAATCATTTTTAAGGCTCTTCTTGTGGTCAGTTGTCCAGTTAATGGATAAGTGACCATGGCTGGCATTACTAACCATGCAATATTCTCTTCCTCTAGATTACCACACCAAATTTGATAAGCAAAACTGTGTAAAAATTGAACAAGTGATGTGGTCATCATTTTAGTTGTTTCTAATTTACCCTATTGTTTTGTAATAAATTATATTAAGATACAGTATTCTTGTACAGGTGGAAAGTGAAATGTTACACGAATGTTTTAGTTTATAATGTAAAATATTTCTTGCAGGAGAGGCATGGGGTGGTTGGAGTGCAGAATGGGCACCAACTCAGTCCGGCATGGGCTGGGGTTGGGGCTGGCCGGTAGACTCGTACTCTCAGAATGCATCTAGCAACCAAGATGTTGCTCGCCAGTATAGCGGAAAAGACGTAAGTTAGGCAGGATACATGTGGTAATGACTTTTCAGCCACCCTAGGGCATGGCTGTGAAAGAGCACACTGGATGCTGCTGCTCGTATCCAGCACAGCACTCTAGGTGTTCGTTCTGCTCGTCTCTGTGATGAAAATGATCGCTTGTGATTTAAAAATAGGATTAAATTTTAGATGTGTAGGCCAATATGTTGAAAGTTGAAGCATATTGGTCAAGAAATGATTGAAATGGGGAATGATGAGTTAAAATATAAAAATTAGAAACAGTAAATACTGTAATTTTGTTTTTTTGTTTTTAAGTTGTGGGATGCATTAAGTGAAGATGAAGTGTGGTTAAATATAGATTCTTTATCATTAGCATTATATATATAGCTTCACATAAAGATTAATCCACTGTCTTGTTTGTGAGAATGCATAACCCAGACCAAAAAACAATTAGGATTACTGTAATAACTACATTCACAAGTAATATACTTATTCTTAAAAAGAGATTTAGGTTTTGTTTAGCTATTCATACCAATTTTGATCTGTTTTTGCACCAATGAAAATGGTAATTTTAATTAATAAATTCAGAAATCATAGAGGAACAGGATTTTATTAAGATTATTATGGCAGAAGGGTTAAGTGTTCTACTGGATGGTTCCAAAATGTATTGCAATCATTTGAAGCAATGATGCATTAAAGGTGATCTTCCAACCTGGCCTTACAATCCATTACATCTACATCTTGGGAGTCATATGTACAAATGTATGCTGTAATATTATTTGTTGACTTTTTTCCCTAATGAGAATCTTGGGTATATTAGGGTAATTGGTGCATTTCAATTCTTTATCTTTGGTAGACTAGTATGCATACGTATGTTTGTGAAAATGGGCCAACATGTAGCACCAAGAAATGGTTAGTTTGGATTAGTGGTTTGGCTAGGAGTATTTATTTTTTTTGTTTTTATTTATTTTTTAGGTTTGCTTCCATTCTATGCTATCAGGTAATGTGATAAGTGCTACTTCTTCCAATATTTGGTACCTTTTCTTTGTCCAGATAATATTAAAACTGTAAAATTCTAAACACGGGTTTGTTTTATTTTAAGAATAGCTGACCATTGCTATAGTGTAGTTTAGCAGTGAAGTTTCAGTCATGACACTAATGACCATCTTCCATATTTAGGGTTGTCTATCTCTTTGAGAATGTGGATGGGCGTTAGCACTTTTCTCACTCATAACATCTAGCTCATCCCAGATTCTAGTATCTTTCACTTTCTTCTATTTGTATATTTTCTATATTTCATGTCTAAAATGTGGGGTGATATTTTTTTATATAGTTGTCCTTCTTTGTAAATAATATAAAGGTTCGAGTGGTATTAATAATTTACATAATCATTAAAACAGCATAGTTTGATCTTAGTTTCTGTCATGTAATTTATTCATTGCCTCTATCAACTTCAACACACAAATAGTGAGTGACTTTTGACTACTGTGGTATCATATCTTTTAACATTAATGTTATTACAGGGTGAATATGGATGGCCTATGATGGGAGGTGAGTCTGCCCAAGGTGACTATATAGGGAATGATGGAAGGGACAGGCGAGGGAGGGAGTTCCAGGTTGGTACCTTGGATCAGGACCGAGCAGCTGCTAAAGAGGCAGATTTCCAATTGGATGCTGCCCAGAGGAAAAAACTTCCTGCTTGGATCCGTGAAGGCCTCGAGAAAATGGAGAGGGAGAAGCAACGAAAGGTATGCAATGCTTAATGCGCTCCAGTTTTTAGAAAAGTGTAGGAAAAAAATAAAGATTGTTGTTACGTCATATTTGGACGTGGCTTTCACTCGCTATTTGACGGCAAATACTGTTGTCTGCTTGCAACCTGAAAAGTTATATGTTAAGCTTGCAACTGATGTCACAGCAAGAGGCTTAACATCCCAGTTGATCATCAATGATTTATTTTATTGCACCAGTTGGTGCAGGCTTTAAGGCACTTAATTTAGTACCCCCTAGTATGGACACCAAATGATTTTTAGGAGAAGTTTGATCCTGGAGATCCAGTGCATGCCTCTTGGAAAGTCATTGATGATGAGAGGTGGGGAGTCACCCAAGAATAGGTGATTCAGCCAAAGGGTTAAACCATCTTGGTTCTGTGGTGTCCAAAACAATGAAGATGACCGTCTCCATGTTTTAAAGCATAGAATAACTGAGACAGACTACTGTCTCCACTCGATCATCCAGACTATATGGGAAGGACCCCCAGCCGGATTATCACGTTTTTCGGATAATGGTGCTTTTTCACCTACGAGTCCAAAAGTGACCATTTCCAACAAATTTTTATACTACAAACAACATAATTTGAATTGCCTTGCTACATATAATTATTAGATATTCAACTAGAAACCTCAACTTACCTTGTTGGTGTTCGTCTTCTTGATTGATGCCACACATCTTGAAGTTAAGAATTCTTAACAATTTACGTAACCTATACTAACACAACACTAAAATTAACACTTAAAATTACTGTACAGTTCATTAAGCAAAGTTAGTGTTGACTGCCAGCTGCTGAAGCCTCACTGGTTGAAGCGCTTGGCTTGCCTGTGAGGCCTCACTTGTTAAAGGCGCTTGCATGCCCTCACTTGTTGAAGCTTTGGCTTGCCTGTGGCACCTCACTTGTTAAGGCGCTTGGTTGCGCCTCACTTGTTGAAGCGCTTGCATGCCCTCACTTGTTGAAGGCGCTTGGCTTGCCTGTGACGCCTCACTTGTTGAAGGAGCTTGGCTTGCCTGTGACGCCTCACTTGTTGAAGGCGCTTGGCTTGCCTGTGGTGCCTCACTTGTTGAAGGCGCTTGGCTTGCCTGTGGCGCCTCACTTGTTGAAGGCGCTTGGCTTGCCTGTGGTGCCTCACTTGTTGAAGGCGCTTGGCTTGCCTGTGGCGCCTCACTTGTTGAAGGCGCTTGGCTTGCCTGTGGCGCCTCACTTGTTGAAGGCGCTTGGCTTGCCTGTGGCGCCTCACTTGTTGAAGCGCTTGCTGGCTTGCCTGTGGCGCCTCACTTGTTGAAGGCGCTTGGCTTGCCTGTGGCGCCTCACTTGTTGAAGGTGCTGGCTTGCCTGTGGCGCCTCACTTGTTGAAGGCGCTTGGCTTGCCTTGTGGCGCCTCACTTGTTGAAGGCATTTGGCTGCCTGTGACACCTCACTGGTGAACAACACGTAACTTGTCTTTAATTGCCAGGACAACCTTCTTCCTCTTAACACCTCCAGAACGATTGATGCTGCTACCAGACATAGTCTTGGCCAAAAATGTTCAAAGTTACTATAAAAAAAAAAAGTTATTTAAAAAAATATTTCACTAATGGCGCAGCACTGTGACGCCTCACTCGTTGAGGTGTATAACAGTAACTTGTCTTTAATTGTTAGGACACTTTCTTCCTCTTAACACCTACAGAACATTGATGCTGCTACTAGACATGTCTTGGCCAAAAAATGTTCAAGTTACTATGAA
>WNGS01142239.1:0-21028 GCA_020271785.1 Procambarus virginalis
GGCGCCTGTGACACTGGCAAATCGCCGTGTTGGTGGGTATGTTAACCGTACCCTTCTGCTCCTTCGTGCACTCTGCCCCTTCTTGAATTCTTTCGAATTCATTATCGAGAATTCGACCTCGATCCGACCATGTTGGGCATGCACCCAGCAGATTCAGAGTATAAAGTTTGTGTAGTTAGCCCCAAGCGTCTGGACATTCTAATTTATAGATCAAGATAATGCTGTGATTTAATGTTACATTTGTTTATCCCCATATGTTTGCCATAATTCATTTTTCTGGAACTTCAATCCTCTTGTCCGACTTTTTCAGTACTTCCAAGGTCTGTGTACCGACCGCAGAATCAAAGCTTTACAGGATCAATAGCTTACAGTCTCCGTGTGTAGGGTAAGACACTCGCCTGGCGTTCCGCGAGCGCTATGTCATGGGTTCGTATCCTGGCTGGGGAGGATTTACTGGGCGCATTCCTTAACTGTAGCCTCTGTTTAACGCAACAGTAAAAATGTGCACTTGGATGAAAAAACGATTCTTCGCGGCGGGGATCGTATTCCAGGGACCTGCCCGAAACGCTACGCGTACTAGTGGTGTACAAGAATGTAACAACTTTTGTATATATCTAAAAAAAAAAAAATGTAAAAACAAATATTATGATTCTCAGAAACTCAACGTACCTTCTTGTAAACATAATAAAAAATAAATACAAAATTAAGTTTTAGTTTAGTTAGTTCATTTTATATGCACCCCCATACCCATCTTGGGGGCGGTAGTGGAAGGGTTACAGAGGCACATATGGGCTCAGGGACTGACCCCACCCACAATTCATTAGCTAAGCAAGTTACAATCTTGATGAGCTAGTTACAAAATTCAATAAGTCGTCACATCAACATGGGTTCGAGATCGACCTCAAGTACAGGTTCTAAATAAGCAACTGACATATGTGGAGAGCTAGTGTCACAATTTATATGTTTGTCCTGCACCCCACCCCCCCATCCAGTGGGTAGCGGTGGATAGATTACAATCACTCAGTTACTACCTACAGTTAGCAAACTGGGGATATTTGGCTAGAATTTTGGGTAGCAGATCATTTTGAATGAAATATTTACACATCACTGGAACATTGGTTATAGATTGTCTCTAAATTCACGTATGTTTTCGCACTCATCACATAGTGACGGAGGGTGTGGGAATAAATTTTGTTGACACAGTTTACATTTGGTTAGGTCTACATCAGCAGATAATGAGAATTCCTGAGATACTTGTAACCGAGTCTAAGCCGAGCAGTAGTAACATCTAGAAGTCTGCTGATTTTATTGGATGATCCATAGATGTGGGGCTCCTCTTGCATGATAGTGTAATATCTACTAAAACATCTACTGCTGGACTGCCGTGATCCATTGCTATAACCTGACTACCCTTAACCATGATATTGTAATCATTCACTGTACTCTGTGATCGTCTCTCTGACCTCTGTATAATTCCTTTCTCTCTCACTTAATAACCCAGCTCAACACTGTTACAGTCCAGTATGATCCCTCACTGGACTGCCACGAATATAAAACTGAATATTAAATGAGGACATAACAAGGATAGGGTTATTAATTAACAAAATGATAATAAAACATTAACACTGCCACCACCTTCCAAACATAAATGAATGTGTCTATAATTATTGGTCCCCAGGAAGGAAGGGACTCAATAATCAGGGAACTCAACGGGCAAGTAATTGAATCTGAATGGATTAATACTGTAGTCTGACTGAACTGAACGGGAGATTCTAGGGCGACTTTACTATTCATAAGATGGAGAACACAGGTGAATTTCCAGTACAGCAACTGAAGATCACAAGAATGAATAACACAGTCAATAATCAAAGGAGACAGATAACTCACCAAAATGACATTAACATTATTTTATTATTGAAACTGTATATTTAAATCACAATTGAAATATAGCCTACTCTGAATAACACCTACGAGGCAATGGATAGTAATACTAATATACAAGAACATTGGAGCACAACTACCTTCAATACTGCAGCTTGCCAAATGATGTTGATTTGCTGCCCGCAGGTCAATTGACCTGCACCCCAATTGGGGTCCCCAGACACACTGAATCTTCTCTATTAAAAAACGCTTAACAGTGGAACAGGCTCCACCCCCTAGTTCCTAGGCCCAAATTAACTCCGCCTATCCCAAGCCTATGGCCAATGGATTTAAACATAACTAGATGATTTGATTGATTGTTGCCGCCGAAGGCGGCTAGTTTATTGTGCACCCCATACTCATCCTGTGAGCGGTAGCGCAAAAGCATTACAGAGGGCACAAAAGGTCTTTATCAGACCTCATCTTAGATTATTACATAACCAATTTCATCTATCCTTCACACCTTATAGTTACAATGTCAGCTAGTTACAGAGAAAGTGCTATTTCAAGAGCTACATATTTACAGTAAGTCATCATACATTAATGGTAGGTCTTATCGCTAATACATAATAGTTTGACCAATGGGGACATTACAGAGTCATAGGGGAGCTTCTGTTTCTTGTTAGTCTTCAAAATACACTACTTGTTTCTGAATCTCGTATGTCGTTCATCTACTGGAAGCGAAATGTGGATACAGTGCAAGTATTTCAGGTAATTTTCCCATGGTAATAAGATAGGTTGCCATATCATACAGAGTGAGTTTAGATCTATCTCTAAATGGCTCAATTTTACTACAATCCAAGATATAGTGTTCTAGTGTGTGTCCCTGTCTTTGTCCACACACTTTACACTTTACTTCATCTAGATCCCTATACAAGCCGAACTGCCAGAGATACTTGTAGCCAAGTCTTATACGAGCTGTGACAACATCTGTTAGTCTACTGACTTTATTACTTGCCCCATACACATGTTTTACTTCACACATTTCAATGTGATGAACAATGGACCTGCTAATTCCAGTTTGCACAGTTCTACTTTCTTCAAATCCATCCAGGAGTTCTCGTCTAATGACACTTTTAAGGGACCTATTTGATAACTCAAGATTCCGTTCAACACTGTCTTTATTTACTGCAGCCTTAGCAAGGGCGTCAACTTTGTCATGTTCCTGCAGGCCAATGTGAGAAGGAATCCACAACATTTTTATATTTACCCTCTTGCTAAGTATTCTTATATATCTACGTCTAGCTTCCAAGACAAGCACGTTATTACTTGATTGCAAACTGTTTATTGCTCGTAGTGAGGAAAGGGAGTCAGAAATAATTAAGCTGTCTACTTCAGTGTTGTCAATAATTTCGAGTGCTACCAGTATCGCTACCAACTCGGCTTGCATAGTGGACGCCCAGTTACTAATTCGGATATTCCTTTCAATTGTGCTGCCATCGGGCTGATGAGCAATAACAGCACTTCCTGCCCTCCCTGTAGCTGTATTGAGTGATCCGTCAGTGTATATTGTCTGTGCAATGTTGTTTTCAGCTTGTATATTGTGAATGTGTTCTATGGTGCTTAATTTAGCAGCAAGCTGAGCATGAGGGTTGTTTGTGATTAGTTTCTTGGTGGGGTATGCAGGGGTCAGGATGTCAAAAGGTACTATCTGCCAGGGTGGAAGGAAGTGCTGAACTCTTTCATCTGTATATACATCATGCAGTCCCATCATTTTAATATGAGTGGCTGTTCTTTGAATCCACTTAGACTCGCTAGTTAACTAGGTGATCTAGAAACCGGGCCAATGGCATGGGCAGGCACTACCCTGAGAGGCCCCGCCTTCCCAGGCATACATGTCTTTAACCAATTCGGAGCAGGCTTGACCATAAGGGTCAATTCCTCTTGACAGAACTCCAAAACTGTGAAGACACCAACGACTTTCCTGAGGTCATGCCGGCTGAGGCACCCACGTGTAACTTGAGAAGGAGACAAGGGGGCCACTATGGGACCCATACACCTCCGAGCAATGTTTACCAAAACTGATAATTTATGTTCAAGCCCGTCTCCCCAAGATAAAGAGTAAGGACATTTGACTCGTCTGGTATGGGGAAGGGACCGTTGAGAGGGGAGAGAGGGAATGAGAGGGAATGAGAGGTGGATGGAGAGGGGAAAAATTGAGTGGGGGAAGTTGAGTGGGGGAAGCCAAAGGTATCCAAGACCACCCTCAGGTCAACTTCTTGGACCTTGACAAATGGGCGACAGGGGGGGGGGTGAAGGGAGGAAGACGAAATGACGGGAAGGGGAGAAAGGGAGAAAGGGAGAAAGGGAGAAAGGGAGAAGGGGAGAAGGGGAGAAGGGAGAACCAATGATCTGAGCGCCAGATCATTACAACTCCCCCCTCCTCGGAAATTAAGAAATTTGTGTGTAAAGAAATTTACAAACACTTTTCTTATCCAGAACCCTGACCTACCGTTATCATTAAAAACAACATTTAACTCAACAATAAATCACCCAATGCCTCAAAACAACAGAAATAATTATCTAATCCTAACTAATAATGGCAAAACAAATAAAAACAAATAATGTTTTCCTCCAAAACAAATAATGGCACCACCAAAAGGTGTGCCCCAGCATGTATACATACATAACAAACACAGCAATAATACATAAACCATAAGGACAGAGACCGTCTCTAATCCTGGCTGTCCACTTGGATGCAGCCCTGTACTCTTCCAACTACCTGGAAGACAAAACATCCTGTACCTGTCTTGATATAGTAACAAATAACTGGGAAAATCCAAACCTAACAATTATCAACTAGCTAAAGTCAGCCGATAGCCTTCAGTTATCCCAGTATTCCACCTGGAATAAAGATCAAACACATCACATAGAAACATTAAAAAAAATCAATGTCATTAAAAATAAAAACATTCTATCAAAATAGAGGAATACTACCTCTCAGGGGCCCAGTGTCCCACACCTGTGGCAACTGCCTACCACAGCGTGTCCAGATCCTTAAACCTAAAATATAAATACACAAAAATATTTTTATTAAAAAAATCAATGTCCGCAGACATGTCTCTTAACCAACAACAACACACTGGATATGAGTTCCTCAACTCCTAATATCCCAGAGTTCATGCTCAAGTCCACAACAACAGCGGGTGAACACATTTTTTCAGACTGTGTACCACACCTTATTGTTCAGTAATCCACAAAAAAAAAAAAATATATATATATATATATATATATATATATATATATATATATATATATATATATATATATATATATATATATATATATATATATATATATATATATATATATATATATCAGTATCTAGGATCTAGAAAAATCTAGATAAAGTTCCCCACTGATCAACGTTTCTAGAGATCCTACTAGATGGTTCTCAAACCAGTTCACTCATACAACTTTTCTAGAGACAAGGTAATTTTCTAGTAACAATTTTCTAGATGTTCACTTTCTAGTTTTATTTCTCTATTTCACTAGTTCTAGTTTTCAACATTTAATACTGTTCCAGAGAGCTTTCCGAAGGTGTACAGAGGTGTTACTATCAGATGGAAAATTAAAAATTGAACTAACTGTTCCGAGTTATTAACACAGTTTACTATATTACTTATAATTCATTTTACATTAAACTTTTCTATACAGAAGTTCTATCGTTCGGTCCTAGTGACATCTCGTTGCTGTAGATTCCGGCGACTACCTCATGTTGCTTGAAGATCCTGGTCATCTGGAAGTTCCATTTCCGGCCTCGGCCAACTACGGACAGTACAGGGGGTCTGGTACTACCCGCACCTGACTTGAGTGACAGCTGACAGCTGGCGGCTGTCAGCTCAGGTGGACCCCGCTAACAGGAACCCGGGTTCACCTCTTCTTTTCGCTCCCATACAGCCCTGATGGATTGTTGTTAACCATGGCTGCCACAGTAGAGCACAGCTTAGTAGTGTAAAAGGAGACAGATGGAGAATTGATTTTCAGAAACGGTTTGGCACTTCCACAGTTCCACGCCGACTTGACTCCCAGGGGCCGATGTGAGCAACACCAATTTTTGGGGGTGGCGGGATGGTTTGGTTAGGGCACAGTCAGCGCGCACCTGGCTGGCTGGCCGGGGTGGGTTAGTGGTCTGTTCCCCCTAGGGGTCCCCACAGCCCACCCAGGGCGCACCTGGACAAACTTGTGCCCTATCCTAACCTGTTTTAGTATGCAATTTGTCTCGTACATTTATTGCGAGAATTGGGCATCAAGAAGGGGGCCCCTACTTATGAGAGGTACAGAAAAAGAATGTTCAATAGATTCAAACCAAAAAATACACTGGTGATAGGAATATAAAACGTTTTGGGAGTATTTACAGGTGATGGACCAATCAGGTCCTTATTTGTCGCAGGGTGTCACGTGACCTGGCGTCAGCAATAGGGACCCCAGCGTACTAAAGGGGGGGGGGGTCAAGATTCCTTACAAAGACTAAGTTGGATATTTAGGTGTAGTAGGCCTTATCTTGAATTTGCCTGATACTGTGAGGTACATTGACATGAAGGGCGAACCATAGTACAGGATTTGCATGTGAGAGGGTCATATTAGAGTTTTAAAGAAGTTAAAATAGGTTTAAAAGAGTCCTGTGTGTGTTTGATGGCGGGTAAATGTTCAGTCAATAATTCTCGTGTTTTTAATCTGAATGAGGGGTCCTAGTTTGCGTTCTAGTCGTAAAATAAGTTCCTTAGTATATTTGCTATGGAAAATGAGCTTTCAGTACTCTATATAATTTGAAATGAGGTCAAGAAAGACATGTTTATATGTGAGAAGAGTCAGGTTGGAAACTGTTTATTCTATGCAGTCCCCCCCTCCCCCACTCGGCTTTGCTCCGTTTTCTGTAGCCAAAGTAAAGATTCCATTTTCTGTGGCATTCAGTTGATTACTAGTGGAAAAAGGGCATGCTCGTATTTGTATGTTCTAACCTGTTTATAGATTTTATAGATGTAATTGTCGGGCCTCAAAATTAAATTTTAATATGAAAAATAGCATCAAATGTATGTCTATCTTTTGTAATAAACATTAGACACATTGACATTTGCTGCGATATTTCATAGAATAAAAGTTAACTGCTAAATAGTGGGGGCCTCAGCCATATTGTGTTGGGTTTGACACTCCCAACATCAATTTGACACTTGTAAATATACTATGAAGGAAAGTAGTTGAGTGTTTTACCTGATTTAAGCAATTTAATATCAATTAGGAATATGGTAATGTTCCTTATTAAATTGTATTTTTTTTATCACCATATTAGCTTAGCCTTTGTGGTGGGGGCCCCAATAACTCATGTATCGCGACAGTAGTTTCGCTTTCTGTTGCTATGCAATACTTTTTGCTATCATTTATACATCACAAACTCTATCAACATCAGGGGCCCGAGACTGTTCAACAGGCTTCCGCTACACATAAGGGGCATAACTGGCAAATCCCCTCACAGTGTTCAAGAGAGAACTGGATAAGCACCTCCAAAGGATACCTGATCAACCAGGCTGTGACTCATACGTCAGGCTGCGAACACCCGCGTCCAACAGCCTGGTTGATCAGTCCAGCAACCAGAATGGCCTGGTCGATGACCGGGCCGCGGGGGCGCTAAGCCCCCGGAAGCACCTCAAGGTAACCTCGAGGTAAAAGTAATCATACCTAAAAATTTAAAAGTCGAATCCATCAGTTTCCGTTTTTTATGTCAGTGGTAGTATATCAAGCGCAAAGGGTTTTAGAAAATGTTAGACCTCCACCTTTCAAAAAGTGAGAAGATGAATTCATTTTGGCATTACTGTCATCACTTTGGAAAGTTTTTTAATGATAGCACATGCTTAAACAAACTCGCTCGCAAAAACAAAAACTCATACACAAACTCATTTTTGTTTTGGTTCAACTTACCACAAATAAAACCCAGGGCTTTCACATTCACGCAAAATACTTAGTCCCCCTAAACTTAAAAAAAAAACAGTTGCACAATCTTACTTACTTAAACACATCAGGGCAAAAATAGAGAGAGACTTCTGACAAGCTACCGGCCTCCTGTCCTCACCAAGGCTACTAATTCTAACATACTTAAAACAAAACACACTTGCTAAACTCTTATACACAAACAAAAAACTCAATTTTTAACTTACACAAAATAAACACGGGCTTTGCACATTCACACAAAAAATTCTTAGTCTCCCCTAAACTTAAACACTCACAATCTTACGGTGCTTTAATTACCAAAGCCTTCCAAACCTGCACTAGGTCGTTAGTCATACATAGAATCAGGGAGAAAAATATCCTCCTCATATATATATATATATATATATATATATATATATATATATATATATATATATATATATATATATATATATATATATATATATATAAATCTTAAATAGTCCAACCACTTGGGCCGCCATTCCCTCCTCCCATTCTATTCCCAAATCCTTATCCTGACTCCTTTCCAGTGCTACATGATCGTAATGGCTTGGCGTTTTCTCCTGATAGTTCTATTCCATTCCATTCTTGACTAAATAACTAGCATTAAGTTTTAAGTCAATCTAATATTCCCATCTCACGCCCCCAGAACTCCAACAAATCCCAAAAAGCCAGTCACGCGGCAATAGACATGTTTTTGCCCAACTGTATTTATTTAAAAATAATGCGTCAGATAGAAAGAGTTTCGCATTGCTATTATATTTACCTTATAAAGCCTCTCTATAAAAATGATATGCCATTGCATATTGTGACTGTTTTATAATAAATATTGCATAAATACTTACGCGATTTCATAAACAAAAAATTTATTTTAATGAGCCGTGTTTGGAAGGCAAGGACATTAAGAATATTACTAACTTTTGAACTAACTAATGTAGTAGCATATTGAAAGATTTATTATTCGGGACACAAGTTAGTATTTAATAATAGTTTCATTCTGTATAAGAAAGTTGCCAATATTTTCAAAACTGGCCACAAATTTTATTAAATGTTTTCCAAGGGAGTAAATCTCGCTTCCTCTCTTTCTCCCACATGTTTCCTCATTTGCACAGGAGCAGAGCAACCTTCGTGCAGGCCCTGGTTCAGTTCCCCAACGTCCGAGCTAATGGAGATTACAAATTTCACTAAATGATGCAGTATCTTAGCTGTCTCTCTAATTATAAGTGTTAATCTTTTTTTTTAACTTTTGAGTGCTAGGTCTCAAAAGGTTCTTTACCTCAGAAAGAGAGAGAGAGACATTCTATTTTTGTCCATATTCGAGTGGAATGTTGAACAACCTTCGTGCAGGTCCTGGTTCAGTTCCCCAACGTCCGAGATATTGGACATTACAAATTTCACTAAATGTTGCTGTATCATAGCAGCCCCTCTAATTATAAAGGTGATGATCTTTTTTTTTAAACCTTTGAGTGCTAGGTCTCAAAAGGTTCTTTACCTCAGAAAGAAAGAGAGAGAGATAGATTCTTTTTTTTGTTCATATTTGAGCGGGGTGTTGAGCAACCTTCATGCAGGACCTGGTTCAGTTCCCCAACGTCCGAGCTATTGGACATAGCAAATTTCGCTAAATGAGGCAGTATCTTGCCCCCCCCCCCTCTTGTTCAAGAAATTGCGAGCTTATTTATACCAATTTATGGATATAAAAAAAAACTCGACATTTGTACAATTTTTTATTTACATAAATAAATAAATAAGTCTCTATGCCTTTTTTTTTTGTCATCTTAGGAAATAATCGGTTGAAGGACATGCGAAATGGTGCATCTGCAAATGGGGCAGGTTCTTATAGATAAAAGACAATTACTGCATGTTACCATATGTCTGCAGGGCAGCAGTACAACACTCAACGCTTTGTCAAAGCACACCTTACACAAAATATCAGCATCCCAAGACGTTGGCGTAGATGTGTTCATCACAGTTTCAACATGGGATGCCGCATCAAAGTCTGTGGCCTCTTCGCCAGTTTCAACATCCATTTCATTAGCGACTATAGTCGTCTCTTCCGCCTCTGTTTCAACAGGAGAAGGCAAAGCCCGCAAACCAAGATTAGTGGTCATGAACCCACTCATTGATCCAACAATGTCGACATCCATTTCATTAGCTGAGGCGACTGTTTCGGCTTTAGTGCTCTCTTGCATATACCACAACATTAATTCTATACATCTGGCCTCCGTAAGAAACGGTAATAAATCTTTGGTGCTTTTGAGATATAGCCTTAAGGCCGGTCTCACACAGACATCAGGAAATCCAAAATATTCAATTAATGGTGGGAAAAAACCCAAACCTTCCATTAGCCCAGTTAAAAGATGTTCATCTATGGGTTTTATAGTTCGACTCTGTGAAGATTTTCTAGCATTCTTAATGAACTGTGCATCCTTTTTAATATTGACAAAGGTACACTCAGGATACCATTGCGCGTGCAGTGTCCAAGGGTCGTCAGCGGGTTCCCAATTTCGCAAACCATTCCCACAGAAGAAACAGCGCACATGGTCGCTTAGGCCTATAAATTTAAGAAAAAAAATATATATTCCCATTCATTATTATTAATATAGTTCACATCCAGCAATGTTGTAATACAAAACACACACACACACACACACACACACACACACACACACACACACACACACACACACACACACACACACACACACACACACACCAAAAAATATAACAAACTCCAACAATATTTGTTTACCACAGAAGAAAAATCCTGATTCTGCCAATTCGTGAGATGTTTGCTTGACACAACCAGTCCAGCTGAGGTCGAATGTTTCCAAACGCTGTTTGTATGTTCCCAAGCCTGGATATCTAGGTTTAGCGTATGGAATTACCCCCAGAACCTGCAAATCATCTCCAGTCATTTTAGTTTCTTCCTCGCGGGGTGGGGTCTCTAAAAAACCAAAGATGCTCCATCACATATATGATTAAGACACAAGTTCTAAGTCAATTCTTTCAGAACAAAAAAATTATTTGAAAAAGACTTCCTGAGTTTATACTTATTGATGTCCTCCCTCCACATCCCCAATACTAATTTATTCACAGATAAACTAGTAAATTATATTTATACAATATACTCACGATCAGATGTTGCCATATTCTTTGGTTCGAATAGGGGTGAAAAGAAATCCAGCCCATATTCGTATGCCAGTTTGGTGATTTCCAAAGGAACATTATTGTCCTTTTCGCCTCTTATGAAGGAACAATTTGGCGACACTTTCGCATGCCTACCACGGGGCGTATCGCCCTCAATCCAAGCATGCACAACTTGACAACAAAAGGCGCAGGAACAATGATCCGTAACTCTCAGATAATAGAATCCCTCATTCGCCAGGTCTTGGGGGTTTAGCCACTCGACAGGCCAATTTATAAAGGTGTCTAAACGCATTTGGGCACATTTAAGACTATCCCTAGAGTAAAACGTTTTAGTACGGGAAGGCTCCATTGTGTATTGGTGCGACACTGGTGAATGGAGGCAAGATCCTAGGCTATATATATATTGCCCATCCTTTCCCTCCCCCTGAAATAAGTGTCAAAGATCGCTACATATATGCGGGTTTCTTTTTTGTTTGGCGATTCTAGCCACCGCTGCTCTTTTTTTATGGCATAATTATGAGGAAATAGGGAAAGGAAAAAAAAATGACTCGCAAATGTGCTAAATCATGTTGCATAATGCAGTGAATTAAAAAGATGGCAGTTGGTAGCCTAGGAAAGGTGACCAAGTACTCCTTTTTTGTGATAATTATCGAGAAATGTCATTAACTACATAAGGCATCCCTAATGTGAATAAGTTATCACAAACCTTCCAATAATGATGTGGCCTCCATGACATTGGGAACCATGATATATATATATATATATATATATATATATATATATATATATATATATATATATATATATATATATATATATATATATATGGTCTAATTATGGTTTTTCATTGGGAAGGGGGGGGGGGATTAAAAAAAATTGTAACATGTCGCACTGTGTTTGACCTTTCCTGCTTCTGAAAAAAGGTTGCCAGTGTTTGGGTAAAAAGCTGACGTGTATTAATATTTTTATGGCAAGATATTTTGAGATGCATATTGTGCTATTTGAGGTGTTTTTGTTTTATACTAATTAAGTTGGTAAAAAAAATGTTCCTATGGGTTTCTTGTTGGTCGAGGCCCATATAATGATAATATAAATATTTGCTCAGTATGTGGTAACTTTACACACACTAGCAGGGATGGAGATATAAGGGCGCAAAGCCCCCACGACGAATATTCGCAGGGTCGACACAGGGCAGTTGACTAGGCTTTATCCAAAAACATAAGGGACAGTAAAAAAGAAAAATGGAGACGTGGCTGGAAACGCACACCGGATATTTAACAGATGAAGAATTTTGCAATAATGAAACTTGCATTGTGTATCCTGTAAACTGCATATCTTGCGTCCCGTACGGGATGGCGAAGGACATATCAGTGAAATACAAACATGCAAGCGCCTATAGTGAACGCAGGCCTTTGTATAATCTCAAGAGATGTGTTCCCCATGATCGCCCAATTCCCGGTTCAATTCATGTCTCCAATCGTCGAGCTGAAAATCTCCCCTGCATTATTGCCGCTGCCGTGCAGTATGGGATAGGGGCGCCTGTAGAGAACAATGAGATCGCCAAGTCGCATATAGAAAAATCCAAAGATCGCGATATGCTCGCTGGATTAAAAGAAGATACAACACAAAATCGCCTCATCTATTTCAAAAAGGCCATAGAAGCCATAACGAGATTCATCAAATCTTCTCCGGAAATCGCACGAGTTGTATTACCTGTGGGTATTGGTCGCACCTGCGTTCAAAGAGATGAAGTTTGGGAGGAAACTTATCTTCCAATTATTGAAGATCTGTATGAAAACTTAAAACATTACGATGTTAATGTTATATTAGTGCGCAATGACCAGAGCTCCAAGTTAAAAAAAAATGTCCCTGGCAACTCTACAATGCGCAGTTGTCCCCCGCGCCGGCGTGAAAAGTGTATATAGACCCCTTTCCGAGTCACTACCTCACAAGCCAGCACTATGGAGCTTCCCTCCCTGATTGGCGACTTTGCCTCTTTGCCCATCTATAACAATCGTGATTGTCTGCTCTATGATTTGGATGCGACAAGTGTGCAGTTGAGTGAAATGGTACACACTTTATGGGAACGATACCCCTATGCTCGATTGCATCGGAAAAACCTGCCGTACAAAAATCGCGCCGTTAGAACTGATAGAGATATCCCCGGCCTCATATTTGTTGGCGAAGCACCCGAATTCTGCAATAGGATGGACGACGACCCCTATGAAAGTTATGCTGTTTTACCGCACCTTATTGGATTAATCACCCAGTTTACCAACGGTCCAGCGACGCCATCTTCTTACAAAAAGCCCAGGCATGAAGCATGGAGTTTGGATGAGCATTTTTATGACGGCCTGAAAAATGATACCGAATACCAAAGATGGCGTTGGTTTGACAAAGCTCTGCGAAAAGCCATTGAACACATTCTTCAGAGAAGCCGAAGAGGACAAGTGGGAAGGATTATTTTCCCATATGGGTTGGGCAAGGCTTGCGGGCAATATCTCACAAGTGGCGAACGCAACATATGGGAGACTAAATATTTCCCTGTGATGTGCAAATTGGCTCAGAAACTGCAAGAACGTGGTATAGCGACTTTAATGATATGTCCTGTAAATAATGACACGCCAACTCGCTCTCCAACCCATGGCATCTTTAGACACAAGATTCCGTGTATGGCCATTCCACCAGTTTCTACGAATGATAAAGACTGTGTTTCTACTGTCGGACCTGCGGCTGACGTGAGAGAAGACGGGTCAGCTGTCGTGGAAGATACCACGAGCGTTGCTGTGGAAGATGATCCATCTACCGGCGCCATGTCTGTTACTGTAGAAGATGATGTGCTCACTATTGTGGAAGATGACGACGATGAAGGCAAAGAGAAAATGGAATATAATGAAGATGAGATTAGAAAAGCTGTAGAATCTATATTGTAATATTTCACACGAATTAAAAAAAAAAAAAAAAACCTGTATTTTTATTTATTTTTCCCAATTTCTACACACACACACACACACACACACACACACACACACACACACACACACACACACACACACACACACACACACACACACACAAAATGTTGACCTGTATTTTATTTATTGTTTCCTAATTTCTCTGTACAAAAAGAAAAAAAAACTATGAATTACATATTATAAAAGCCTCTAACAACTCTGTGACATGGTGCATATATAAGATGAAGGTTATGTTAAAAACTTTTTAATCGCTTCGAGATGTGTTCCAACTACATGCGAGCCAAATTACGGCGACTCGAAGATTCTATTATTGAAGTGGATTTCCCCAACGATGATATATTTAAACCCGGGGACTGTATTGTCTATGATCTTCCTGCCCTACACCAGTTTTCTAATGGTTATTCCCAACAGCTGTGGGAAAAATATCCTTATGGGATAGTTGAAAAGAAAATATGCCCTGAAACGCTTTGTGCCGTAGTTACGGATCGTGGCACTCCAGGAAATATAATCCTCTCCCCGCCACCAGAACCTGATGTGCAGCCTTATCTCATAGCCCTCATATGTCAGTATAGTGTAGGTGCGTCTATTGAAAATAATGACATTAACCAATTTCATATTAAGCACAGTAAAGATATTGATTTAGTAGCAGGATTGCGGAGAGATACAACTATCAACAGACGCTGGTGTTTTAAAAAGGCCGTAAGTCGCATTATGAGAGAAGCCAAGAGTAATAATTCTATCAAACGGATAGTTATGCCATTTGGTATAGGCTGCAATTCTGGAGTGGGTTGGTCTAGAGCGGGTGAAGAATGGCTGGAATCTTACTACCCTACACTGGCTCATTTGGCCCATGTAATGAAAAAATGCAAAAAAGAATTTGTGCTGGTGCGTCCTAAACAAGATGGAGCAGGGAAAGATCAAGCACCGCCACAAGTAGTGAAAAGACCATCCAGTAAAAGGAGAAACCTTAGATCTTATTACACTAACGACGAATAATAATAATAATAATAATAATAAAAACAAAAGTATATGTACTCATAATAAAATAAAAATTGTGCAAATGTCAAGTTTTTTTTTATCTGTTAAAGTAGTTTTTGAAAATAAGTGAGAGACTTCATCGCTTATTCTCATCCCCCATGACAAGTACTCTAGTAAATACTGCCTGACACTTTTTTTAACATATTTCATCTTTAAGGGGAGTGTGAAATAATAATAATGATACATGATTTTTTTTTATTTAGGTAAAAACACATACATACAAAAAAAAAACACACATCTGGTTGAACATAGTCTGGGTTGATGGACAAAGTCTCGGGATTTGGGGATAACACACCATTTCCTGTAGTATGTCCCCTTTTCATCATTAGTTCCTAAGAGTTATCTTGTAAGTGGAGCTCTATCTAGATCTGCCTTAATGACGGGATGCAAATTTTCCCTCCAATAAACCTCATCCTCTGGCGCAATTTCCTCAGCTTCGGAGGTGGAACAATAATCCCCATAATCCCCGAAGAAAATTTCTCTAAATGCATTCTGTGTTCGAACTTTGTCACTATAAATAAACCAATTTTCACGCTGTTTAAAATCAATCCCCGAAAACTGTTTTTCTATTTCACCTTGGGCTTGCACCCACTCGATAAAGTTGGGTATTCCATTATACGCCACTTTAATCAATCCTATTCCTATTTCAACAGGTAGTCTTATTTCTGTTTCGTCACAAAAACCGCCGTATACGGTCTCAACGGCGTTAATTTTTTTGGCTCTCTGTCTTTGAACATGTGAGTCTTCCAAATCTGTGCCTTCATACTGCTTTTCAATTGCCGCCAAAGCCTTGGCGCGTGCGATGAACTTGGGCAATTCCTCATACTCCACGACGCAATGACCTCGTGAAATATATACCAGGGGCGATTTCCTGCATTGCATCTTCCTCCTTTCCTCAACATCTACAGCCTGATGGCCGAGCTCTGCTAAAAAGATACATCAGAAAAAAAAAATTAATTGCATACACCCATAGAGAGAGAAAAAAAATTGTTGAACTTTATTGGATTTTTTTAGATTTAACTTTTAACTACTTGGAACGAAAATATCAATGCGGCACGGGCCATGACAAGTCCTGCAAAGTATTGGGGTTTATACATACCATTTATGGTCTCCATCACAGCCTGGTCATGTGATCTCTCACTACGAACCCCACACCCCCCAGCCAGATATAGGCCAAGACCCCCTGAACTTGCTGCCAGGGGTCACCAGTTTATTTTTTTTTATCTATAAGTTGGAATAAATAAGCTCGTATTTCCTTGAACGTTTTTTTTTTTTTATATAAAATTCTCGATGTGGGAAACAAATACTCAAATGTGTGAAGGGATGAAAATACGCGAAGAGGTCATGATGGTCCTAAGAACACACATGTTTTCCACAGTCACTGGCTGGATGGATTGCTATTGAAGAAGACAACACCTTTATAATTAGAGGGGCTGCTATGATACAGCAACATTTAGTGAAATTTGTAATGTCCAATATCTCGGACGTTGGGGAACTGAACCAGGACCTGCACGAAGGTTGTTCAACATTCCACTCGAATATGGACAAAAATAGAATGTCTCTCTCTCTCTCTCTTTCTGAGGTAAAGAACCTTTTGAGACCTAGCACTCAAAAGTTAAAAAAAAGATTAACACTTATAATTAGAGAGACAGCTAAGATACTGCATCATTTAGTGAAATTTGTAATCTCCATTAGCTCGGACGTTGGGGAACTGAACCAGGGCCTGCACGAAGGTTGCTCTGCTCCTGTGCAAATGAGGAAACATGTGGGAGAAAGAGAGGAAGCGAGATTTACTCCCTTGGAAAACATTTAATAAAATTTGTGGCCAGTTTTGAAAATATTGGCAACTTTCTTATACAGAATGAAACTATTATTAAATACTAACTTGTGTCCCGAATAATAAATCTTTTAATATGCTACTACAGTAGTTAGTTCAAAAGTTAGTAATATTCTTAATGTCCTTGCCTTCCAAACACGGCTCATTAAAATAAATTTTTTGTTTATGAAATCGCGTAAGTATTTATGCAATATTTATTATAAAACAGTCACAATATGCAATGGCATATCATTTTTATAGAGAGGCTTTATAAGGTAAATATAATAGCAATGCGAAACTCTTTCTATCTGACGCATTATTTTTAAATAAATACAGTTGGGCTAAAACATGTCTATTGCCGCGTGACTGGCTTTGGGATTTGTTGGAGTTCTGGGGGCGTGAGATGGGAATATTAGATTGACTTAAAACTTAATGCTAGTTATTTAGTCAAGAATGGAATGGAATAGAACTATCAGGAGAAAACGCCAAGCCATTACGATCATGTAGCACTGGAAAGGAGTCAGGATAAGGATTTGGGAATAGGATGGGAGGAGGGAATGGCGGCCCAAGTGGTTGGACTATTTAAGATTTATATATATATATATATATATATATATATATATATATATATGCAAACAAGCCTGACTGGTCCCCAGGACTAGATACAACTGAAAACTCACACCCCAGAAGTGACTCGAACCCATACTCTCAGGAGCAAAGCAACTGGTAACTACAGGGCGCCTTAATCCGCTTGACCATCACGACCGGACATAAGGAAGTGATAGCCTGAGCTATATGAACCACTTCCCCGCCGGCACCTGGATGGTTATCTTGGGCATAGCATTTTATCAAATCACCTCATTTTTTTGGGGCAACACGTGAGGAACACAAATGCAAACAAGCCTGAATGGTCCCCAGGACTAGATACAACTGAAAACTCACACCCCAGAAGTGACTCAAACCCATACTCCCAGGAGCAAAGCAACTGGTAACTACAGGGCGCCTTAATCCGCTTGACCATCACGACCGGACATAAGGAAGTGATAGCCTGAGCTATATGAACCACTTCCCCGCCGGCACCTGGATGGTTATCTTGGGCATAGCATTTTATCAAATCACCTCATTTTTTTGGGGCAACACGTGAGGAACACAATGCAAACAAGCCTGAATGGTCCCCAGGACTAGATACAACTGAAAACTCATGTCCGGTCGTGATGGTCAAGCGGATTAAGGCGCCCTGTAGTTACCAGTTGCTTTGCTCCTGGAGTATGGGTTCGAGTCACTTCTGGGTGTGAGTTTTCAGTTGTATCTAGTCCTGGGGACCATTCAGGCTTGTTTGCATTTGTGTTCCTCACGTGTTGCCCCAAAAAATGAGGTGATTTGATAAAATGCTATGCCCAAGATAACCATCCAGGTGCCGGCGGGGAAGTGGTTCATATAGCTCAGGCTATCACTTCCTTATGTCCGGTCGTGATGGTCAAGCGGATTAAGGCGCCCTGTAGTTACCAGTTGCTTTGCTCCTGGGAGTATGGGTTCGAGTCACTTCTGGGGTGTGAGTTTTCAGTTGTATCTAGTCCTGGGGACCATTCAGGCTTGTTTGCATTTGTGTTCCTCACGTGTTGCCCCAAAAAATGAGGTGATTTGATAAAATGCTATGCCCAAGATAACCATCCAGGTGCCGGCGGGGAAGTGGTTCATATAGCTCAGGCTATCACTTCCTTATGTCCGGTCGTGATGGTCAAGCGGATTAAGGCGCCCTGTAGTTACCAGTTGCTTTGCTCCTGGGAGTATGGGTTCGAGTCACTTCTGGGGTGTGAGTTTTCAGTTGTATCTAGTCCTGGGGACCATTCAGGCTTGTTTGCATTTGTGTTCCTCACGTGTTGCCCCAAAAAAAAAGAGGTGATTTGATAAAATGCTATGCCCAAGATAACCATCCAGGTGCCGGCGGGGAAGTGGTTCATATAGCTCAGGCTATCACTTCCTTATGTCCGGTCGTGATGGTCAAGCGGATTAAGGCGCCCTGTAGTTACCAGTTGCTTTGCTCCTGGGAGTATGGTTCGAGTCACTTCTGGGGTGTGAGTTTTCAGTTGTATCTAGTCCTGGGGACCATTCAGGCTTGTTTGCATTTGTGTTCCTCACGTGTTGCCCCAAAAAATGAGGTGATTTGATAAAATGCTATGCCCAAGATAACCATCCAGGTGCCGGCGGGGAAGTGGTTCATATAGCTCAGGCTATCACTTCCTTATGTCCGGTCGTGATGGTCAAGCGGATTAAGGCGCCCTGTAGTTACCAGTTGCTTTGCTCCTGGGAGTATGGGTTCGAGTCACTTCGGGGTGTGAGTTTTCAGTTATATATATATATATATATTATATATATATCTATATATATTATATATTGAGGAGGTATTTTTCTCCTGATTCTATGTATGACTAACGACCTAGTGCAGGTTTGGAAGGCTTTGGTAATTAAAGCACCGTAGATTGTGAGTGTTTATTAAGTTTATTAAGTTTTAGGGGAGACTAAGAATTAGTCTCTAATTCTAGAGACTAAATTAAGAATTATCTCTATTCTAGAAAGAGTATTAAGTTTAGGGAGACTAAGATTTTTTTGTGTGAATGTGCAAAGCCCGTGTTTATTTTGTGTAAGTTAAAAATGAGTTTTTTGTTTGTGTATAAGAGTTTAGCAAGTGTGTTTTGTTTTAAGTATGTGAGAATTAGTAGCCTTGGTGAGGACAGGAGGCCGGTAGCTTGTCAGAAGTCTCTCTCTCTATTTTTGCCCTGATGTGTTTAAGTAAGAAGGATTGTGCAACTGTTTTTTTTAAGTTTAGGGGACTAAGTATTTGTGTGAATGTGAAAGCCCTGGGTTTTATTTGTGGTAAGTTGAACCAAAACAAAAATGAGTTTGTGTATGAGTTTTTGTTTTTGCGAGCGAGTTTGTTAAGCATGTGCTATCATTAAAAAACTTTCAAAGTGATGACAGTAATGCCAAAATGAATTCATCTTCTCACTTTTTGAAAGGTGGAGGTCTAACATTTTCTAAAACCCTTTGCGCTTGATATACTACCACTGACAAAAAAAAACGGAAACTGATGGATTCGACTTTTAAATTTTTAGGTATGATTACTTTACCTCGAGGTTACCTTGAGGTGCTTCCGGGGCTTAGCGCCCCCGCGGCCCGGTCATCGACCAGGCCATTCTGGTTGCTGGACTGATCAACCAGGCTGTTGGACGCGGGTGTTCGCAGCCTGACGTATGAGTCACAGCTTGGTTGATCAGGTATCCTTTGGAGGTGCTTATCCAGTTCTCTCTTGAACACTGTGAGGGGGTTTGCCAGTTATGCCCCTTATGTGTAGCGGAAGCGTGTTGAACAGTCTCGGGCCCCTGATGTTGATAGAGTTTGTGATGTATAAATGATAGCAAAAAGTATTGCATAGCAACAGAAAGCCAAACTACTGTCGCGCATACATGAGTTATTGGGGCACCCCACCACAAAGGTAAGCTAATATAGTGATAAAAAAAATACAATTTAATAAGGAACCTTACCATATATCCTAATTGATATTAAATTGCTAAATCAGGTAAAACACTCAATTACTTTCCTTATAGTATATTTACAAGTGTCAAATTGATGTGGGAGTGTCAAACAACCAACACAATATGGCTGAGGCCCCCCACATTTAGCAGTTAACTTTTATTCTATGAAATATCGCAGCAAATGTCAATGTTCTAATGTTTATTACAAAAGATTAGACATACATTGATGCTTTTTCCATATTAAAATTTAATTTTGAGGCCCGACAATTACATCTATAAAATCTATAACAGGTTAGAACATACAAATGCGAGCATGCCTTTTTCCACTAGTAATCAACTGAATGCCACAGAAATGGAATCTTTACTTGGCTACAGAAAACGGAGCAAAGCCGTGGGGGAGGGGGGGACTGCATGGAATAAACCAGTTTCCAACCTGACTCTTCTCACATATAAACATGTCTTTCTTGACCTCATTTCAAATTAATAGAGTAGAAAGTCATTTCCATAGCAAATATACTAAGGAACTTATTTACGACTAGAACGCAAAACTAGACCCCTCATTCAGATTAAAAACACGAGAATTATTGACTGAAACATTACCCGCCATCAAACACACACAGGACTCTTTTAAACCTATTTTAACTTCTTTAAAA
>WNGS01142250.1:0-10424 GCA_020271785.1 Procambarus virginalis
ATAGCCCCCTTTACTTCCTTGGCTGTAATTGGTTCCCCATACTCGTCATCACTAATTGTGCTCCTTGTTATCCTAATCCTTCTGTCATTATGTTGGAGGAGCTGTTCCCTGCTTACTTCTGCAGGGAGGGAGGAGGATGATGCTGCATCACTCCTTGTGAATTAGTTCTTCAGCCTTACCCTGGGGGGTCGTTGTGAGCAGCAGGCTGGGCTCTGCTCCCCTTAGCTACTGAATTTTTGGCCCACACTTGTCTTGCAGACGTTTCTCTTCCCATAGAGCTAGTGAACTCTAGCCATTGTCTTTCCTTTGTACCTCATCTGCAATGTATGTACCTTTACCTGAATAAAAAATCTATCTAAATCTATATCTAATCTATATGCTTAGATATATGCAAATGAGAGAGTAATAGGCGAAACCTTTAAAATACTGAACAATTTGGAGGATATTGATTCATACAATTTCTTCTCAAGGTGAGATGTAACACGAACAAGAGCAAAGGTTTCAAGCTCAACAAGCCACAATGTATGAGTGACACCAATGCTTTTTAACCCATACAATGTGATCATAGCATAAGGTTTCTAAAACAGTAGGCATTCTTCCAAAGTCAGACACTGTACTATTTCCTCGCCCTAACCTAGTCACCCAGTATTATTCACCGCCTCTTTATCTATGTCTTAATGGTTACAAGACGTACATTAGTCAATACAATTGGTGCTTAAAAGTTAAGGATCTCTTGTGAACACGGGCATTAATAAAAAAAATTATTAGGTAAAATAAATAAAAAAGGCCCAAGGGCCATGAAGTAACAAGAAGCAAGGCTGGCACAAGCATGCGTAAGTACAGAGACGGAAGATTCTTCATATTAAAAGACCCTGCTTCTCCAAGATGGCAGTCACACACTGCTTGCCCTGGACAATCACCATATGGAAAGGACTGTTTACTGTGAAGGGAAGTCCACAAATGCAATGCCAGCATGATCAGTCTTGAAGGGTAACGATGATGGCACCCAAAGAGTAAAAAACAAAGCCGAGCAAGCCCAGTGAGGAACCTGTTGATGAGAAAGAAGGAGAATTTTTAGTCATACATTTTGTTTTATAAGATTCCCAAATATACATTGATATAAATTTGTGAGAGTATTCTGAGCATTTTGAGTCATCTTGAGTCCTCTCCTCACTAAGTAACTAACTGCCAAAAGATTAAACAACCCCTGGCCCACAAGTGGCATACTGTAACGTGCGCCAAAGTGTTAATAAAACAATTACTGTAACAAGAAACACGAATATGAAAAAATGAAATAGAATTTGCTTAGTTACAAAAAACAAGAAGTTAAGAGATACTCATCATTGATTACCAATATAATACAAAAGAGCCAAGCTTCCTTTATGAGAATGGATTTAAGAAGCAAAAGGAAATATGAACATTACATCTCTACCATCACCCATGTCTAACATCCTAGGGTCTTAACAACAATCACATATCAAGCAGATAAAACTCTCCAAAGATGGATACACACTTGCAACAGACTTAGATATTGCAACTGATTTCAATAGCTTCTTTTCATGAATTTGTGCAAACCTTGGCAAAAAAATTCCAAAGACCCAGACACATGTCTACATATCTCACAGATAGCTAACACTACTCCTTTTACCAGTCAGCCCGACAGACATTATATCCATAATTCAATTGCTTAAAATCAAAGCTTGGAACATTAATGAAATAATGTCAATGATATATATGAGTGCTGCCCTGCTCTTGCAACACCCACCAACACTCTTGCTTGATATAATCTACACTGCCCTTGATAAAAATGAGTTCTCAATTGGCCTATTCATTGACTTGAGGAAAGCCTTTGATACTATAAACCATAACTACCTCTTAAGGGGCCCAGTGATTGGGCACCGAAACTACATCATACACACTCATTTTTTGTGTGCATAATCCTCGTGGCAATACTCTCAACAATTCCTTTTAAATGAACATCACAACATGAAAGGAATAAAGTTACAAAAAAAAATAAAATTGCCCTAAATATTTTATATCACCAATTGTTATTTTATTCATTATGGTCTCAGAAGGCATATAACTTTCAATTGTCAGTGAAAAATATTGTTCAAGAGTATAGTTTACTGTAAAACATTTTTTGAATGGGGGCCATCCAAATATGTTGCAAATTTATATGCAAAATATTTATAACTCCAAACGTTATGGCTTTATGACAAATCGATTCATTAGGAACCTTAGCACTAAGAACTTTGCACATAATCAGTGGACATCTTCAAGAGAAAACTGGACTGTTTTCTAAGAGAAGTTCCAGATCAGCCGGCTGTGGTGGGTATGTGGCCCTGCGGCCGCTCCAAGTAACAGCCTGGTGGACCAAACTCTTACAAGTCCAGCCTGTCCTCGGGCCGGGCTTGGGGAGTAGAAGAGCAGAACCCCATCAAGCAGGTATCAATATAGGAAGAAGCCAAACCCCCAAACACCAGCGATACAAGATGCGAGAAACAACTATACATCAGTAAGGGGAGAGGCAGAAAGAAATTTTAAAAAGGGATAATGGATAAATGTAAAACAGAACTGGGCCTATTCTACAATTTCATAAACAACAAATTGCAGGTAAAGGATAATATCCAGAGGTTGAAAATAGGAAACAGATTCACAGAAAATGATAATGAAATGTGTGAAACATTAAACAAAAGTTCCAAAGTGTGTTTATACAAAACGAAATCTTAAGGAACCAGACACAATAAGAATGTCTGAGAACATCATAGAGCGTATAGAGGTGTCTAGAGATGAAGTGGAAAATATGCTAACGGAGCTAAGTAAGAACAAAGCAGTTGGTCCAGATGGAGTTTCACCATGGGTTCTGAGAGAATGTGCATCTGAGCTCAGCCTTCCACTTCACCTGATCTTTCAGGCATCCCTGTGTACAGGAGTCATAGCAAACATGTGGAAAAAGGCTAACATAGTTCCAATCTACAAAAGTGGCAACAGAGAAGACCCCCCTCCCCCTTAATTATAGACCTGAATCATTGACAAGTGTAACAATGAAAAGATTGAAAAAAATAATAAAAGGTAAATGGGTAGAACACCTGGTGAGAAATTATATAATATCACACAGGCAGTATTGTTTTCGATATGGAAGATCCTGTGTATCGAATTTACTCAGTTTCTATGATTGAGACACAGAGATTTTAAAGAAAAAAGATAGTTGGGTTGACTGCATCTATCTAGACATAAAAAAGGCTTTCGAGACAGTTCCACATAAGAGGTTGTTCTGGAAACTAGAAAATTTTGGAGGGGTGACGGGTAAGCTTCTAACATGGATGAAAAATTTTCTAACTGATAGAAAAATGAGGGCAGTAATCAGAGGCAATCGGACTGGAGAAGTGTCACAAGTGGAGTACCAGAGTACATGCACCAGAAATGTTCATTGTCTACATAAATGATCTACCAGTTGGAATACAGAATTATATAAACATGTTTGCTGATGATGCTAAGATAATGGGATGGATAAGAAATTCAGATGATTGTCATGCCCTTCAAGAAGACCTGGACAAAATAAGTATATGGAGCACCACTTTGCAAATGGAATTTAATGTGAATAAATGACATGTTATGGAATGTGGAATAGAACATAGATCCCACACAACCTATAAATTATGTGAGAAATCTTTATATAATTCTGATAAAGAAAGAGGTCTAGGGTTGATTCTAGATAGAAAACTATCACTTTAGGACCACATAAAGAATGTTGTGTGAGGAGCCTATGCCACGCTTTCTAAGTTCAAAATTTCGTTTAAATACATGGATGGCGAAATACTAAAGAAATTGTTCACGAGTTTTGTTCGGCCAAGGCTAGAATATGCAGCGGTTGTGTGGTGCCCATATCTTAAGAAACACATCAACAAACTGGAAAAGGTGCAAAGACATGCTACTAAGTGGCTCCCAGAATTAAAGGGCAAGAGCTACGTGGAGAGGTCAGAGGCATTAAATATGCCAAAACTAGAAGACAACAAAAAGAGGTGATATGATCACTATGTACAAAATAGTAACAGGAATTGATAAAATCGATAGGGAAGATTTTCAGAGACCTGGAACTTCAAGAACAAAAGGTCATAGATTTAAACTAACTAAACAAAGATGCCAAAGAAATATACAAAAATTTCCTTTCGCATACAGATTGGTACACGGTTGGAACAAGTTAAGTGAGAAGGTGGTGGCGGCCAAGACCGTCAGTAGTTTCAAAGCATTATGTGACAGAGTGCTGGGTAGACGGGACACCACGAGCGTAGCTCTAATCCTGTAACTACACTTAGGTAATTACATATGGTGTCAGCATGCTTACCGTCGAACACACACAAACAGCCTGCCTATTATTCAAGGCCTTCTCTGAGTACTCTTTATTTTCTTCTCTGAGGCTATGGGTCTCTAATCTTGCACCAGAGGTGGTACCCCTTTTAAGTTTTTAACTACTGCACTGAGCACCTGATTTTGGCAAAGACTTCTTAGTGCAATTGTCAAGGACATAGTTCTGGTATTCCTTTGTTTATAAATATTCAGGTATAATTAATGTCAAAATGTTTCAAAACTCAACAATTTATATTTCAAAACAAAAAAGTAATGAAAACATTACAAAACAATAAATATAGCCTAGTAAATATTAATAAATAGCACAACTCTCAGAATGCCTAAAGTGCTTTAAGCAATGAAGTATTTAATTTTATATATATAATATTATATATATAATATATATTTACCTGTGAGTACTGCTTAGCGAAAATTTGATCTCTGTGAAAATTGGTCTCGTCATTGCTAGGAGATATTTTAAGATCATGATTTGCTGTGGATGGCACTGTAGTCTTCAAGTCATCAATCTAAAAATAGAGGTAATCTTTTAAAATGTAAATTTTGTATAAAAAAATTGCAAAAATAAATTGCAAGAATAATATGAAGTTATTATAAAAAAAATTTAACTATTTAAATATTTGTGAGACATTATTAAAAAATGTATGAAGTACAGATTCTCTAAGACCTGATATGTTCTGCTTATGTTCCACCACATTACATTCAGGGCTGACGAGAAAACACAGCCAGTAAGGTAATGATCACTTAGGATGGACTGGGATGCTACATGTACTATGATAGGTGGGGGCTAAGCTGCGTGAGGCTAGGATGCCCAGCCTGAATGTCTAGGCTGGGCTGGGTTAGGCAACACTAGGAAATAGTCAACAAATCTCTGGAGTGCCTTACTTTTCCTGATATCCTTAAAAAAGCAAGAATGATGCCATTTTATAAAGGAGGCGAGACAGCAGACATAAACAATTAAAGAAAAATATCAAATCTACTTATACTTTCAAAAATATTTGATTTTTTTTTTACAAACATCTCTCTTCCTACTTTGTAAAGTTCAACATGCATACAAACACACACACACACATCCCTAGGAAGCAGCCCATAGCAGCTGTCTAACTCCTAGGTACTTATTTACTGTTAGGTGAACCAGATATAGAGAATAACCACAAAATGCTATCTTTATAAGAACTATCTTGTAAGCCACTAGTACACGCAGCATTTCATGCAGGATATATATATATATATATATGAATTATATATTCTTATACATATATATATTCATGAATTAATATATTTTCACAATTTTTTTCTTATGAAATGATAAAGCTACCCATTTCATTATGTATGAGGTAATTTTTTTTTATTAGAGTTAAAATTAACGTAGATATATGACCGAACCTAACCAACCCTACCTAACCTAACCTAACCTATCTTTACAGGTTAGGTTAGGTTAGGTTGCCGAAAAAGTTAGGTTAGGTAGTCGAAAATAAATTAATTCATGAAAACTTGGCTTATTAGGCAAATCGGGCCTTGCATAGTAGACTGAGAAGTGAGTTCTGGCTACTAGGTACGACATATATATATATATATATATTTTTATATAGTGAGGGTACCACCTCTGGTGCCAATGTGGGGACCCATAGCCTCGGAGAAGAAAATAAAACGTATTCAGAGGAGACCTTGTGGTTTCTCACTGAACACTAATATTTTCTTCTCCTACCACCCCCATTCTTTTGTATGTACACATATATATTTGCTTTATTTGAACTGTGTTACAAAAAAGGAGTTACATATAGGTTACAAAGATGGTTATCATAGGTTGTCGAGTTCCTCCAGCTCCTCAGATGGCGGGCAGGAACCCTGGATGCAGTGCGCATTTCCTCTCTGTATCGCCACGCTGAGGCGCTGGAAAAGAAAGCTGGCATATATATATATATATATATATATATATATATATATATATATATATATATATATATATATATATATATATATATATATATATATATATATATATATATGTCGTACCTAGTAGCCAGAACTCACTTTTTGGCCTACTATGCAATGCCCGATTTGCCTAATAAGCCAAGTTTTTCTGAATAATATATTTTCTCATTTTTTTTCTTATGAAATGATAAAGCTACCCATTTCATTATGTATTAAGTAAATTTTTTTTCATTGGAGTTAAAATTAACGTAGATATATGACCGAACCTAACCAATCCTACCTAACCTAACCTAACCTATCTTTATAGGTTAGGTTAGGTTAGGTAGCCGAAAATGTTAGGTTAGGTTAGGTTAGGTAGGTAGGTTGTCGAAAAACAATTAATTCATGAAAACTTGGCCTATTAGGCAAATCGGGCCTTGCATATTAGGCTGAGAAGTGCATTCTGGCTAATAGGTACAACATAATCATATATATATATATATATATATATATATATATATATATATTTTATATTATATATATATATATATATATATATATCAATATTATGAATACATAAATACTGGGACCAAAAGCCAGAGCTCAACCACCGCAAGCACAACTAGGTGAGTGGCAGTGAGGGGAGAGGGCAGAACAAGAAATTTTGAAAAAGGGACTTGACAGACAAATGTAAAACAGAACCAGGTCAGTTCTATAAATTCATAAACAACAAATTGCAGGTAAAGGATAATATTCAGAGGTTGAAAATGGGAATAGATTCACGGAAAATGAACATGTGTGAACATTAAACGAAAAGTTCCAAAGTGTGTTTGTAAAAATGAAATCTTCAGGGAACCAGATACAATAAGATATTCCAGAGAATAACATAGAGCACATAGATGGGTCTAGGAGACAAAGTGGAAAAATGCTCAAGGAGCTAATAAGAACAATCAGTTGGTCCAGATGAATTTCACCATGAGTTCTGATGAGAATGTTACCTGAGCTCAGCATTCTCTCAACTGATTTTTCAGGCATCCCTGTTACAGGAGTTGGGTAGCCGATGTGTGGAAAAAGGCTAACATAGTTCCAATCTACAAAAGTGGAAGCAGGGAAGACCCCCCTTAACTATAGACCCGGTATCATTTACAATATTGGACAACTAATTAAAACTAAATGGGTAGAACACGTGGAGAGAAATGATATAATATCAGACCAGACAGTAGGTTTTCGAGTCTGGAAGATCCTAAGTATCGAATTTACTCAGTTTCTATGGACCGAGCAACAGAGATATTACAGGAAAGAGATGGTGGGTTGACTGCAGCTAGCTGGACCTAAAAAAGCTTTCGGACTAGAGTTCCACATAAGAGGTTGTTCCTGGAAACTGGAAAATATTGGGAGGAGTTGACAGGTAAGCTTCTAACATGGATGAAATTTTCGTGACTGATAGAAAATGAGAGTCAGTGATCAGAGGCAATGTATCGGACTGGGGAAATGTCACAAGTGGAGTACCACAAGGTTCAATTGTTGCACCAGTGATGTTTATTGTCTACTAAATGATCTACCAGTTGGTATATAGAATTATATGAACATTTTTGTTTCTGATGAGCTAAGATAATGGGAAGGGTATAGAAAACTTAGATGACTGTCATGCCCTTCAAGTGATGACCTGGACAAAATAAGTATATGGAGCCGCCTATTGGCAAATGGAATTTAATGTTAATAAATGCCAGTCTAATGGAATGTGAATAGGAGACATAGACCCACACAACCTATATATTATGTGAGAATCTTTAAAGATTCTGATAAAGAAAGAGATCTAGGGGTGGGTTCTAGATAGAAAACTATCACCTGAGGACCACATAAAGAATATTGTGCGGAGAGCCTATGCCACGCTTCCAACTTTCAGAATTGCTGTTTAATACATGGATGGCGATATACAAAGAAATTGTTCACGACTTTGTGTTAGGCCAAAGCTAGAATATGCACGGTTGTGGGTTGCCCATATCTTAAGAAGCACATCAACAAACTGGAAAAGGTGCTGAGACATGCTACTAAATGGCTTCCCAGAACTGAAGGGCAAGAGCTACGAGGAGAGGTGGAGGCATTAAATATGCACAAAACTAGAACAGAAGAAAAGAGGTGATATGATCACTACATACAAAATAGTAAAAGGAATTTATAACAAATCGATAGGGAAGATTTCCTGAAACCCTGGAACTTTAAGAACAAGAGGTCATAGATAGGTAAACCTAGCTAATCACAGATGCCGAAGAATATACAGAAAAATCACTTTCGCAAACAGAGTGGTAGACGGTTGGGAACAATAGGGGAGAAGGTGGTGAGTGCAAGACCGTCAGTAGTTTCAAGCGTTATATGACAAAGAGTGCTGGGGAGACGGGACACCACGAGTGTGTAAATTGTTATATATATATATATAGTAATATAAAATATATATATATATAATATATTATATATATATATATAGTGTAATAGGCGCATCTGCAATATCGATGCTATATCCAGTTATTTATTATAAGGTACCATCAGACGCTCAGCTCATCACGATTGCCATAAGATTCGGATAATGTTTCGACTACTACCTTACTACCTACTTTTGGAACCTACCTACCTAGAGGTTTAGTAGAGGTGTAGTTCGAACTAGTAATTTCTAACAATGCCTCATACATTGAATGGTATGTTCTCAAAAATTGAAAATATTAATCATGAAACTCTTTTAGGCATGCCTTGATATTAGCTGAAAAGCTTGCTACTAGTCAATATATATATATATATATTATATATATATATATATATATATATATATATATTATATATATATATACTTATTATATTTATATATGTGTGTGTGTGAGAAAGCTGCATGAACGCGCAAGCCATATATCACTAAGAACTCTTAAAAATTACCCGGCCAGGATTCGAACCCATGCCGTCCACGATCATTGGTGCGGTGGTACGACGTGTACGTTTAGGGGTGATTCCTGGACGGCATGGGTTCGATCCTGGCCAGGGGTCAAAGAGTTCTTAGTGATATATATATATATATATATATATATATATATATATATCATATATATATATATATATAGTATATATATAATATATATATATATATATATATATATATATAATATATTTAATAATATATATATATATAATATGAATACTACATACTGGGACAAAAGCAGAGCTCAACCACCGCAAGCACAACTAGGTAAGTACACACAACACATCACTATATATATATATATATATTATATATATATATAGATATATATATATATATATATAAATATGATATATATAAATTAAATAAAATATTTAATTATAAATTTTTAAAATTTAAATAAAAAAATAAAATATATATAATATAATAATAATATAAATATATATATATATATATAATAATATATAAATAAATATATATATATATATATATATATATATATATATATAAAAGATCCATGGGGTACTGTGGAGATCGGACGGCACGTGAGCTCCTGGGACTACCTTCATACTTATCACAAAGCAGTGAGGCCAAGCCAGTGAGGCGTTGGTCAGGAACATTAGGAACATCAGTAGAAGACATCTTCAGCGTTTGAAGGTCACCCTCATCTATCCCAGTCAACGGTATTCTACAGTTTTCTCCTGCTTGCCAAGCTTGAACTCACCAGCAACAGTGCCAGTGAGGGAGGCCTAACACCTTACACGGCCGGGGCGGGATGGGGAAGGGCGGAGCGGGAGGCGCGTCGAGGAAAGTGAACCTTAGAGTAAGGCGTCACTAAGAACACCCGCTCACCGGTCAGGCGAAGGAGGCTGGTAGTGGCCGCATTCAAACCGTCCCTCACCACCACCCCTCCTCACACCTCCCTCGTGGGCTCAGTGAATTATAGTGAACAATTTGTGTCTGTTTAGTGTATACTTTGCGGCCCCGACATACAAAGGAATACCATGTATATATAGTGCCATGAGTGATATATACATCTCAAAGTGCCAACTCCGATACTCAGTGCCATACAGCCAACAAAGTGTCAACCCCAGGTTATATTGTCATACATATAAGCACAGTGCCAACCCCATATTCTCAGTGTCATACATACCCTGGTGGGCATATATCATGAATGTAT
>WNGS01142261.1:0-10568 GCA_020271785.1 Procambarus virginalis
GAGGGGGTCCCTGTTGTGTGCTTGTAGGAAGGGGGAGGTGGTCCCTGTTGTGTGCTTGCAGGAGGCGGTGGAGAAGGTGGTTATAATGTGTGTGCTTGTTGGAGGGGGTGAGGGAGGTGGTCACGGCTGTGTGCTTGTAGGAGTGGGTGGGGGGAGGTGGTCCTGTTGTGTTGCTTGCAGGAGGGGGTGGGAAGGTGGTCACTGTTGTGTGCTTGAAGAAGAGGGGAGGTGGTCACTGATGTGTGCTTGCAGGAGGGGGAGGTGGTCACTGCTTGTTTTGCTTGTAGGACTGGGTGGGGAGGTGGTCACTGTTGTGTGCTTGAAGAAGAGGGGAGGTGGTCACTGATGTGTGCTTGCAGCAGGGTGTTAGGGAGGAAGTTGTCCCTGTTGTGTGTTTGCCGAGAGGAGGGGGGTAGATGGTGTCGGGGAGTTGGGGTGAGCAACAGTAAACTAGATATCCTCTCACGGTCGCTCTGGCGATAACCGTTACTCACCGTAGTCCTGCGGGTCTTCACTCTATCCTCTCTGTGCCACTGTACGCCCAGAGAGTACCCCATCGATCCCCCAACCGGCCTCTGGTCAAGGAGTGAGTGGAGACACAGATTGTTCCTTCAATTGTGTGCCCGCCCCGGCAAGGACTCTTATACTACTTACAAGGTCGCCAACTGTGTTTTCCGGTGTCCAGTAACACTACAGTGGTGTTGCGTAATTGTGGTAATTGTGGCAAAGCACGCTCGATTAATCTGATATCAGCCAGTAATTATTCCTGTCACTCTGTCTTCTGTCAAGTATTCCGTAGTCACGAGATTTATGGAGGGGATGATACAACAGCAAGGTATTTTGGTATTTTACTTAAAACATCAAGATATTCATATATCAAAACACACAAGTACAAGTGCAACAGCGCTCCTCTCCTCCAGATAATTTGGGGCACACCGATATGGCAACACACTTCCACCCCCACGTCAAATGTCAAAAATATCAGCTGGGCCGCGCCCTGCAAGTCGTGAGAATGTTTATTGCTTGTTTTCCTGGCGTCGCGCGCCCCGTTTCTTTAACTTCTCATGAATCACTATTTTATCATCCCAATAACATATCTATAATTTCGATAGAACACAATAAACCACCATACTGGTCTCACGATCAATAACTCATTCTTACAGCACTTAACGTGATATTTCACTGTACCAGAGAACTGCACTGTACTTGATAATGATTACAATGAATGCACTTAATCACGGTACTGTTCTTAGATTCAATAATTCCTCTCAAAGGCGATATCACAAATAATCACTTCACACATGTGAAATTATTCAATACACAGGCATATACATATACATAGGTAAATCATAGATATCAATAATAGTAATCATACAAATACTGGGAACATAGCCTAACACCAAATGCTGGTTCACTAGTATATATATATATTCTCTCTCTAAATCATCATGGTAAAATCACATGAAATAAATTATCGTCACAGCAACTTCTTTAGTAAATCCAGGTGCTATACTGTGAGTGCTCTGTATAGCCTCACTCTGCCACTGTGCCTACTGTGACATAGATCCAGGTGAGACTTGCTCACTACATGAAAGATACTCTGGCTAAATATATATAGCTGACTAAAGGGGAATTGGGAGGGTAACTATAATCACCTACTTCACCTATCCTTCGATGAGAGTTGAGTTGCAGCTCCTGGTCCAGGCTCTCGCCTCGTATACCCTCCAGAAACCCAAGCCAACGTCCCAGGATTATCGTGTCTCGCCGCGTTCTGTCCTCCGCAGGTCTGTGCTCCTCCTCCACGTCTTGTACAGTTGGAGTCGGTCTCCTGGCCTTCAACTTCCCTCTCAATTACGGCTGCCAGCCTACGTCTCGGTGGTAGTCGTACGGATTCCCAATTAGTATCTTCTTTCGTTGCACTCCCAGTGGAATTGGCCCCGCCACTACGATGTCACTGTGAAGCTATCAGACGTCCCAGACGATACTGCTTAAACTCTACCTGCACAGCACCCGATTCCAGAGTACTTGAAGCTCAATATTCTGTCAATTCCCTCGTTGGTCCACACACATGGAATGAAGGAAGACTTCTTGGCGTACTTGCATACAACAGGTGACTCGTAAGGTTCCACGGGATCGGCGTACTACTGTCAAACTGACAGAACCGTCGTTCACACATCCAACCTAGTTGACGAGTCAGTCATCCAGGTTTCCTCATGGTGGAATGACCCAGCCACTAAGCTGTCTCCTAAACGAGTGAACTGCCACAGACGTCACAAACGTCACTGCCCAGTCCACTTCTTGCAACGCACCTGTCCCGGAGCACTTGTTGCTCAATATTCCGTCAATCCCCTTTGGTCCACACATGGAATGAAGGAAGACCTCTCAGAGTGCGTGCTGACAACAGGAGACGCTTATATCCACTGTAGCTTGGGTAATCCGTCCACTTGACAGGATTCCCTGGCGCACGTCTTGCCTCGCTGATGTGCCGTGTGAGACTGTGACGCCAGCACGGCACTACGGCTCGACCCCCCTGCCTTCGTGACGTTATATTTGCCAAGGGAGGTTTTCATTGGCTCCCAGTGCCACGTCGCTGACGGTGACCAATCTGGTGTCACTGACGTCACACAGTTTTGGCGGGAGAACAGAGGAGCCAGCGCCATATTGGCTTCCTAAAGGGCCTATACCACAGGCCAAAATACTCTTCTTTCACAAATTTCTCGGCACTGCGAGAACACTACACTCTCCCACATATGTCAAACTGAGGCCCGCAACATAGAGAACGCTCGGGTAAAGTGGACATGACTCTTACAGCAGGCGTGGGAGAAATAGAAGGGGGGGAACACCGTCACATACCCCTCCCCTTAAAATAAGAGTCATGTATGGTTAGTGTAAGCGGGACAAGGCATCTGCAATTACGTGGTCCTTCCCACTGAAAATCTTGACTTCCAGCCAGTAATCCAGCCGCCAATGTGAGACACTCCTCATGTGTCTGTTGACCGTTCACACGGTCATCCTTGGCGCCCACTGCTTTTCTAGCACGGACCGAGGACTCCATACCTCGTGTCCGTTCACCAGCTGGAACGGTGAGAAGTCTAACGATTCTGCCACTGCGTTGCGAATGGCCAACAAAACAGGGTCCACTGTCTCTTCCCACTCATCTTCCTGCTCTGCGCAGAACATTCTCAGAACTGTCTTCGAGGTGGAGTGGAATCTTTCGATCGCCCCCTTCAACTGCGATCGGTAGGGCGACGACCGAGTCTGCATCACTCCCCAACTTGTCGCTGTTTGTCCGAACCACTCAGACTGGAATATACTTCCACAATCAGTCTGAGTTTCGATGGGCTTTCTCACCCAAGAGAAAAATCGTTGTAGCTGCCCGGCTACTCCTCTCGACGTCGAACGTCGCATCGTAGTCACCCCCAGGTGACACGCAGAGTCAACAGAGTGCGACAGATCCAACACTGCCGCTCTGCACTTGACTGGCAACACTACCTGGTGTCTCGTACCTGGAGAGGCTTTTCCGGCCTCCATCCTTACAGGTCTCCACTGTCTCATTAATATGCAGTCTTGTCTGTAGAAATGAGTGGCCCTCTCAGTACCAACACGTCCTCCTTTGGCCTCACGAATCAATTTGGGGAATTCTGCCTGCTGCAACTCCTCGAGACGAGTGTGGTCCACCCCAAGAGAACTGGTGAGGGTCACCTGTACCTCACCATCCGGGCTGCCTTCGCCCTCCACTCGCTCTCCGGGTTTCCTGAAGAGGTGATCGATTCCCAGGCTGTCGGACGTCTCCTCGTCGGCCTTATCAGATCCACACCCTCCTTGTCCATCGCACTGCCTCGGAACTACAGCACAAACAGGGAACGCCATCGTGGCGATTCCTTTCTCGTCCTCACAGGCGTCCAACAACCCGCCTTTCTTCTTGTAGTGCTCCAAGCACTCCTCGCCCTTCACGAGGTTCGGGAGGACACGCCCTCCACATGCGTCATTTCCCAAGATGACTTGTGCCTCCATCTTGGGCATCGATGCACAGACCCCCACTACTAGGGTCTGGCAGCCATAATCTGAATTCAGGGTCACCTGGTGTAGGGGCATCCGCACTGGGCCTCCCACAGTGGTCACACTTGCCACTCCCACACTGGTACTCCCGTAATCCTCGGGGAACAAGGTTTTGCTTACCAGGGTAAAATCTGCCCCAGTGTCTCTCAACATCCTCACCGGGATGGGGTCTCCATCCCCCATCCTTACAGTTCCCTCACACACGAATGGGTTAGCTCTTTTCTCATTAAGTATTGGTCCATCCCGCACTCCTTCGGCTATCTGGTCCTGCACTCCTTCGGCTATCTGGTCCTCTACTCGTACAAAAGCAACGTATCCCCGCTGCTTAGGACAACTGCATTCGCGCGCGACGTGTCCAATTAATCCGCAGTTGTAGCAGCGGATCCTTCTTCTTCCACGGACTTCCCTCGCGCCTTCCAACGACTCCCTCTCAGCATCTTCTGTCGTAACAATAACCATAGCTCCTGAGCTCTCCGTTGGGGACTTCTTTGACGGTTCCACAGCACTCTTCAATCCTCTGCCGTCTCCATTCGAGATATAGTACTTGGGAGAACTCGCTCCCGTCCTCCATCTGTCCGTTCTTCTATAATTTCTACCATATCCGGAGAAAGCAGGCGGTCGGTGCTGTCCCTCTCGACGTGGTCGTAAGGCTTCTCCCAGCATGTCAGCTCGATCGGCTGCGGCTCTCAGATCCTTAATGTCCGCCTCCTTTACTCTCACCCTGATCTCAGGAGAGAGCACGGACATGAATTTCTCCATGACCATAAGCCTCTTGACTTCTTCGGCCGACCTTGCTCCTTCAGACTCCAGCCACTTCAGGAACTTCCTCTCCATGTCCCTCACCGTCTCCGCATACGATTTCCCTGGCGAACGGGTACATTCCCTGAACCTCTTCCTGTAGCATTCCGGCGTTAGCTTGAACGAATGGAGCACGGCCCTCTTTACAGCATCGTAGTTGGTACACTCTTGGAGGTCGAGCATATTGCAGGCTTCACGAGCTTCACCAGTGAGCCTTCCCTGAACCAGCTCTGCCCACTCTGCCCTCGGCCACTTCTTCAAAGTAGCGACCTTTTCAAAGTGATCGAAGAAGCCCTCAGCCTCATTAGGCACGAAGACGGGCAAATCCCTCTCTCTCACTCGGCGGTCTTCCTGCTGTGATGGGGCAGGTGGAGTTAGCCCTAGCTCAGCTCGCTTCAGCTCCACCTCCTTGTTAGACTCAACCTCCATCTGCTTCATCCTAGCTTCCAGCTCGAACTCCTCTCGTCTCAGCTGTGCCTCTCGTTCTGCTTCCTCACGCTTCAGCTGTGCCTCTCGTTCCTCCTTGCGCAGCTGTGCCTCTCGTTCTTCCCTGCGCAGCTGTGCCTCTTCATGCTTCAGCTGAGCTTCCTATTCTTCTAGTTTCAGCTGTGCTTCTGCTTCTTCCCTGCGCAGCTGTGCTTCTCATTCTTCCCTGCGCGGCTGTGCCTCTCGTTCTTCCCTGTGCAGCTGTGCCTCTCGTTCTTCCCTGCACAGCTGTGCCTCTCGTTCTTTCCTGCGCAACTGTGCCTCTCGTTCTTCCCTGCGCAGCTGTGCCTCTCGTTCTTCCCTGTGCAGCTTCATTATCTCCAGCTTAACGCTGCGCCTGCTGCCGCTGGATCCCCGGCTGCTTCCACCGACGCTCAAGTTCTCTCCTATACTGGCAGGTGTCTGTGGCCGTTCCTCTCCAAAGGCTTCATCTCGTGCCCTGAGCTGTGCCATGATCTCGAGTCTTCTATCTCCCACTTTGGAAGCTCTCAACTTTATCCCAAAGTGGTCGGCGATCGATTGCAGCTGTGCCCTGGTGCACTCCTCCAGCACTTGCTCGTCTCTTGTGTCAATGAAACTGCTCATCCTCCATCTTGTGACTATGAGTGATAACCTGTGCCTGATACCTAGTACCACTAACAATGTACCACAATTGCAATCTTTATCTTGATCGTAATCCTGGCAAGGTCGCCAATGTCGGGGAGTTGGGGTGAGCAACAGTAAACTAGATATCCTCTCAACGGTCGCTCTGGCGATAACCGTTACTCACCGTAGTCCTGCGGGTCTTCACTCTATCTTCTCGGCGCCACTGTACGCCCAGGAGAGTACCCCAGTCTATCCCCCAACCGGCCTCTGGTCAAAGAATGAGTGGAGACACAGATTGTTCCTTCAATTGTGTGCCCGCCCCGGCAAGGACTCTTATTCTACTTACAAGGTCGCCAACTGGTGTTTTCCGGTGTCCAGTAACACTACAGTGGTGTTGCGTAATTGTGGTAATTGTGGCAAGAGCATGCTCGATTAATCTAATATCAGGCAAGTAATTATTCCTGTCACTCTGTCTATTGTCAAGTATTCCGTAGTCACGAGATTTATGGAGGGGATGATACAAACAGCAAGGTATTTGGGTATTTTACTTAAAACATCAAGATATTCATAAATCAATAAACACACAAGTACAAGTGCAACAACCGCTCTCTCCTCACAGATAATTTCTCCTCACTGCCACAGACGTCACATACGTCACTGCCCAGTCCACTTCTTGCAACGCACCTGTCCCGGAGCACGTGTTGCTCAATATTCCGTCAATTCCTTCTTCAGTCCACACATTGAATGAAGGAAGACCTCTCAGAGTGCGTGCAGACAACAGGAGACGCTTATATCCACCGGAGCGCGGGTAATCCGTCAACTTGACAGGATTCCCTGGCGCACGTCTTGCCTCGCTGACGTGGCATGTGAGACTGTGGCGCCAGCACGGCGCTACGGCTGGATCCCCCTGCCTTCGTGACATCATATTTGCCAAGGGAGGTTTTCATTGGCTCCCAGTGCCACGTCGCTGACGGTGACCAATCTGGTGTCACTGACGTCACAGTTTTGGTGGGAGAACAGAGGAGCCAGCGCCATATTGGCTTCCTAAAGGGCCTATCCCACAGGCCAAAATACTCTTCTTTCACAAATTTCTCGGCTCTGCGAGAACACTACACTCTCCCACACATGTCAAACTGAGGCCCGCAACGTAGAGAACGCTCGGGTAAAGTGGACATGACTCTTACAGCAGGCGTGGGAGAAATAGAAAGGGGCGAACACTGTCACAATGGTCACTGCTTGGTGCTTGCAGGAGAGGGTGGGGAGAGGTGGTCACGGTTGTGTGCTTGCAGGAGGGGCGGGTTGGTGGTCACTGCTGTATGCTTGCAGTAGGGGTGGGGCAGGTGGTCACTGCTGTATGCTTGTAGGAGAGGGTAGGGGAGGTGGTTAATGCTGTGTGCTTGCAGGAGGGGGTGGTGGAGGTGATCTCTGCTGTGTGCTTGCAGGAGGGGTTGGGGGAGGTGGTCACTGTTGTCATAATATTGTATGATAGTATTGTATGTTTATGTATGTATACTGTATAGTGTATACTGTATGATGTATGAGAAGGTCATGGCTTGGCTGAGAAGTAGACAGAATATGTTCCAGTCTTATACCTGAGAGTGACTGTGGAAGGTGAGGCGAGTACTGATCGGTTGTTGACTTGCCAGATGTTGCCTTCTTTTACAAGTAAATCTATTATTCCTATTAATTAAGAACGTTTTTACTTATAGTTATATTATTAGAATCTGTGAAACATTATATTAGTATAATTTTGTCTGTTTGGAAGTGGTTACTTTCATTTGTAGTGTGTGTGTGTGTGTGTGTGTGTGTGTGTGTGTTGTGTGTGTGTGTGTGTGTGTGTGTGTGGTGTGTGTGTGTGTGTGTGTGTGTGTGTGTGTACTCACCTATATGTACTCACCTATATGTGTCTGCAGGATCGAGCATTGACTCTTGGATCCCGCCTTTCGAGCATCAGTTGTTTACAGCAATGACTCCTATCCCATTTCCCTATCATACCTGGTTTTAAAATTATGAATAGTATTGGCTTCCACAACCTGTTCCTTTAGTGCATTCCATTTTCCCACTACTCTCACGCTAAAAGAAAACTTCCTAACATCTCTGTGACTCATCTGAGTTTCTAACTTCCATCCATGTCCCCTCGTTCTGTTGCTATTTCGTGTGAACATTTCGTCTATGTCCACTCTGTCAATCCCTCTGAGTATTTTATACGTTCCTATCATGTCCCCCCTCTCCCTTCTTCTTTCTAGTGTCGTAAGGCATAGTTCCCCCAGGCGCTCCTCATACCCCATCCCTCGTAGCTCTGGGACGAGTCTCGTTGCAAACCTCTGAACCTTTTCCAGTTTCATTATGTGTTTCTTTAAATGGGGACTCCATGATGAGGCGGCATACTCTAAGACTGGCCTCACGTAGGCAGTGTAAAGAGCCCTAAATGCCTCCTTACTTAGGTTTCTGAATGATGTTCTAACTTTTGCCAGTGTAGAGTACGCTGCTGTCGTTATCCTATTTATATGTGCCTCAGGAGATAGATTAGGTGTTACGTCCACACCCAGGTCTCTTTCGCGCGTCGTCACAGGTAGGCTGTTCCCCTTCATTGTGTACTGTCCCTTTGGTCTCCTATCTCCTAGTCCCATTTCCATAACTTTACATTTGCTCGTGTTGAATTCCAGTAGCCATTTCTCTGACCATCTCTGCAACCTGTTCAGGTCCTCTTGGAGGACCCTGCAATCCTCATCTGTCACAACTGTGTGTGTGTGTGTGTGTGTGTGTGTGTGTGTGTGTGTGTGTGTGTGTGTGTGTGTGTGTGTGTGTGTGTGTGTGTGTGTGTGTGTGTGTGTGTGTACTCACCTAGTTGTACTCACCTAGTTGTGCTTGCGGGGTTGAGCTCTGGCTCTTTGGTCCCGCCTCTCAACCGTCAATCAACAGGTGTACAGTTTCCTGAGCCTATTGGGCTCTATCATATCTACACTTGAAACTGTGTATTGAGTCAGCCTCCACCACATCGCTTCCTAATGCATTCCAATTGTCAACCACTCTGACAATAAAAAAGTTCTTTCTAATATCTCTGTGGCTCATTTGGGCACTCAGTTTCCACCTGTGTCCCCTAGTGCGTGTGCCCCTTGTGTTAAACAGCCTGTCTTTATCAACCCTGTCGATTCCCTGAGAATCTTGAATGTGGTGATCATGTCCCCCCTAACTCTTCTGTCTTCCAACGAAGTGAGGTTTAATTCCTGCAGTCGCTCCTCGTAGCTCATACCTCTCAGCTCGGGTACTAGTCTGGTGGCAAACCTTTGAACCTTTTCCAGTTTAGTCTTATGCTTGACTAGATAGGGACTCCATGCTGGAGCCGCATACTCCAGGATTGGTCTGACATATGTGGTATATAATGTTCTGAAAGATTCCTTACACAAGTTTCTAAAGGCCGTTCTTATGTTAGCCAACCTGGCATATGCTGCTGATGTTATCCTCTTGATATGAGCTTCAGGGGACAGGTCTGGCGTGATATCAACCCCCAGGTCTTTTCTCTCTCTGACTCTTGAAGTCATCTCCCAAATGATACCTTGTATCTGGTCTCCTGCTTCCTACCCCTATCTTCATTACATTACATTTGCTTGGGTTAAACTCTAACAGCCATTTGTTCGACCATTCCTGCAGCTTGTCCAGGTCTTCTTGAAGTCTCAAGCTGTCCTCTGTCTTAATCCTTCTCATAATTTTGGCGTCGTCAGCAAACATTGAGAGGAATGAGTCTATACCCTCTGGGAGATCATTTACGTATATCAGAAACAGGATAGGTCCAAGTACAGAGCCCTGTGGGACTCCACTGGTGACTTCACGCCAGTCTGAGGTCTCACCCCTCACTGTAACTCTCTGCTTCCTATTGCTTAGGTACTCCCTTATCCACTGGAGCGCCCTACCTGTTACTCCTGCCTGTTTCTCCAGCTTATGCATCAACCTTTTATGGGGTACTGTGTCAAAGGCTTTCCGACAGTCCAAAAAAATGCAGTCCGCCCACCCTTCTCTTTCTTGCTTAATTTTGTCACCTGATCGTAGAATTCTATCAAGCCTGTAAGGCAAGATTTACCCTCCCTGAACCCATGTTGATGGGTTGTCACGAAGTCTCTTCTCTCCAGATGTGTTACTAGGTTTTTCTCACAATCTTCTCCATCACCTTGCATGGTATACAAGTTAAGGACACTGGCCTGTAGTTCAGTGCCTCTTGTCTGTCACCCTTTGTATATTGGTACTACATTAGCAGTCTTCCATATTTCTGGTAGGTCCCCCGTTTCCAGTGACTTACTATACACTATGGAGAGTGGTAAGCAAAGTGCTCCTGCACACTCTTTCAATACCCATGGCGAGATTCCATCCGGCCAACAGCTTTTTCACATCCAGCTCCAATAGGTGCTTTTGACCTCATCTCTTGTAATTTCGAACCTATCCAAGGTCACCTGGTTTGCTGCCACCTCTCCCAGCGCCGTGATATCTCCCTGTTCTATTGTAAAGACCTCCTGGAACCTTTTGTTGAGTTTCTTCACAACACCTCTTTGTCATTCTCTGTGTTACCTGTCCTCGCCCACCTAAGTTTAATCACCTGTTCCTTCACTGTTGTCTTCCTCCTGATGTGACTGGGTGTAGCTTGGTTC
>WNGS01142267.1:0-10624 GCA_020271785.1 Procambarus virginalis
CCTTCTCCTGCAACAATATTACCACTATTTTCGAGAAGCGGAAAGAAGAGGACAACACTAGACTCGCAAACAATAAGCACCATTACTGCCTGTTCCTGTCCAAGTTGTGCCATTACAGCTCCATAAATCAAAGAATGGAAAGGAAAACTTTTCCCTCCGTCAAGGAAGAGGTCAAACGACGCGTGTTGAACGTGAAACTGTGTGATAAAGTGAAGAGTGTTGCATCTTGTGCGTGTTTGGCGGAGGCTTTGATATTCTTGTGTGTTGTCTCGTCGAAGGTGGAAATTACTCTGCTATTGAGGTGCTGGGACCTGGAGGGAGTAAGATGGAGGGACTGGAAGGACAAGGGAGGGAGAGAGGGAGGGAAGTGGAGGGACTGCAGAATTGGGAGAAAATTTAATGCGGTTTAACGACCATATCAAAGACTTAATACAATTTGATTACCCTCAAAAAATCCTTTTTACTTAAAAATTTTCCTAAGCATTCTGCTTAAAAAAATGTAAACTAGAATATTTTTTTACACTACAACATAATCCCAATTAGTTATTCGTGTCTCAGTATGATGCTCAGTGTCTCACTCATAACTCCCATCACCAGTGCTTTTTTTTTTTTGCAATTTCACATACGAAATTTTGCTTCCCAATGAAAATCTCCCAGAAATTCTCATGTTGAGGCTGATTCAGGCTGCAGAGTTCAAAAAGTTCAAATATCTGTATTTACACGTTCCAGTACCCTTGAAAATTGTTTCTGTTGTTCACAGTGCATCATTCGATTGACTAGGTTGCAGCCGCCATAACCAACCCTGCTTTTTTATAGTTTTTTAAAATACATTTCTTCTCTGATTTTTAAAAAGAAATCTATTATTTTATAACCTCACAAAAGGTATTATAAAAAGTGTTGATTAATTATATGGGATCAAGTAAAGATAAAACAGTTATAATAATTCACTGTGTCGAGGGACAGGAAGCCAGAGTGTATTCATACACATTAGGCTTTTATCGAGGTTCCCTCCCCCCCCCCCCAAACACCAAAGTTGAATTACTGACCCGCCCAGGAGGCAACCCCACAACAAGCTGACTAACTCCCGCCCAGGATTCGAACCCGGAATTCTCGAGTGTGCGTCGAGAACTGTTATTTGACCTTTTTTTATATTTGTACAAATTTGGCTATTTTCTGGGGTCCTGGTTCGAGTCCACCACAGCTTGCATGGGGGACAGCGTGACTCCTCCCCCCTTTCAATAGACCAATTTTGCTCTCAATTCTTAATCTCTTTTTATTTATTTTACGGCCACCAGAAATGATCGCTGATTAAGAACATGGTATAGAAGTTATGAGGCTGTTGACCAAACCACACAATAGAAAGTGAAGGGAAGACGACATTTCGGTCGTTGACTTGAGAATGACTTAAGAATGGTCCAGGACGGACCGAAACGTCGTCGTCCCTTCACTTTCTAGTGTGTGGTGTTGGTCAACATCTTTCAGCCACGTCATTGTGACTCCTCGTCTGCTTATAAGACTGTAATTGATACAGTCGTTTATATTGTTATTGTTTTAGTAATTGGGCCTAATTGTAGCATCTAGCATCACCAATTCCCATCACCAGCGTTGCTGATCACCTCATTTTAGTGTACAATGTTGCTGTAATTTCCTTCACAAAACATTATTTCCTTTAAAAGTCCACCAAAGGGGATTTTATAAATAATAGATTTAATAAAAAATTTTTTTACCCATGTCATCAATGTGTAAAAAAAAAGAGATGAAATTCCTAAAATTACTTATTTTTTTACAATTCTTGCCTAAAATCAGATGAAATTGTGTTGAATGTGAAGGATGACTGACTGCTTCTGTGATTATGACGACTGGCAAAGAGCGGAGAGAATGAAGAGACTGGGATAAGATAATATGGTACGAGACTAACGGATGTGTGAAAGAGACATGACTAACGGCAGCGTCAGAGAGACATGACTCACACCTGCGTCAGAGTGACATGACTCACATCTGCGTCAGAGAGACATGACTCACACCTGCGTCAGAGTGACATGACTCACATCTGCGTCAGAGAGACATGACTCACACCTGCGTCAGAGTGACATGACTCACATCTGCGTCAGAGTGACATGACTCACAGCTGCGTCAGAGTGACATGACTCACATCTGCGTCAGAGTGACATGACTCACATCTGTGTCAGAGTGACATGACTCACATCTGCGTCAGAGTGACATGACTCACATCTGCGTCAGAGTGACATGACTCACATCTGCGTCAGAGTGACATGACTCACACCTGCGTCAGAGGTACATGACTCACAACTGTGTCAGAGTGACATGATTCACATCTGCGTCAGAGGAACAAGACTCACACCTGCGTCAGAGGAACAAGACTCACACCTGCGTCAGAAGAACAAGACTCACACCTGCGTCAGAGGAACAAGACTCACACCTGCATCTGAGGAACAAGTCTCACACCTGCGTCAGAGGAACAAGACTCACACCTGCATCTGAGGAACAAGTCTCACACCTGCGTCAGAGGAACAAGACTCACACCTGCGTCTGAGGAACAAGACTCACACCTGCGTCAGAGAAACAAGACTTACACTCGCGTCAGAGAGACATGAATGACCGAAGACATTAACACGTGATGAATAATGTGACAATGTCAGACCACGAAGGAAGGATTAAGACAGGAAATTTCCTTAAGTACATTCACATTTAATAATACATCTTCAGAAGGATCTGAAGATGTAATATTACTGATTTGACATTGTCATATTTATATACACGTATAGATTTATATAACAATTCTAAAATTTTGGTAAAAATAATTAAGATTATTGAAGTTAAAATTCTCCCATCTTTTTAGCTTGAAAAGAGAAGACAAGTAATTACACCATGGCAAACGGTGCATAAAATATTATAATGAGAAATAATTACATCGAATTTGCTGCATATTACCAAAGACACCAGCAGTGATTCGGCGGGGAAGTCTTCTGGCGCCCAGGAAATTCTTAATAAGCGTATGAGAATATTCCTAAGGTCAAGGGTCGTAATGATATTCAGTTGTGAATGGCAATTAGACACTGACTAATTGGATATATATATATATATATATATATTATATATATATATATATATATATATATATATATATGAGTATATTTTGGTAGCAGTCTTTCCTGTAGACATATATTATTAAATATGACTGAAAAAGTGAGATTAATAATTCTAACACGAATTTTCTCGATTTTCCTTATGTTTCTTTTTACTGATGACAGTAAATGAAAAATCAATTCTCCAAAATTCATTTTTATTTCTAGTCTGACGCGACACTTGAGGGCATTTCGTAAAACTTATTACATGTAATAAGTTTTACGAAACGCGCTCAAGTGTCGCGTCAGACTAGAAATAAAAATGAATTTGGAGAATTGATTTTTCATTTACCGTCACCAGTAAAAAGAAACAAAAGGAAAATCGAGAAAAATTCGTGTTAGAATTATTAATCTCACTTTTCGGTCATATTTAATAATATATAATATATATATATATATATAATATATATATATATATATATATATATATATATATATATATATATATATATATATATATATATATACATATATACATATATATGCAGCCCCCGCACCCATCATAGATCCAACAAAAAAACTTAACAGTCCAATTGAGACCACCGACTAGTGGAAAAAAAAATGGCTGATGCCATGCTCAGTGCTGCAAACTCAGATTATGAGAAAGCCCGCCTCACAGCATTGAGTACCCCCCATGTGGGAGACTTCCTTCTGGCAGTACCCATGTCGGAAACAGGCACTCGTCTAGATCTAGAATCACTTCGTGCAGCAGTGGACCTCCGCCTTGGTGCCCCAATTCACACTAAGTGCAAGTGAATTTGCAACAGGGTGTAATGACATCAATATAAATTGCAAAGGTGCTCTGTGGAAGCTGCAATGGCTGGCGTGCAAGACTCAACGAGGTTAATGACATCATCAAAAGGAGCCTGGCTTCAACTCAGTGCCCAGTGGAGAGGAGAACTATCATGCACTCCAAATGAAAACCCAGCTCGTGCCTGACACAGGAATAACTATTACCCAGGCCTATCACGTTCCTGTATCAAGGGTATGATTCCAAAACCCCTGCGATAAGAAGATATTCAGGCACCAGTAGATTTTTAAGGGAGGGACACAAAACACACTTTAAAGGGTATAAACTAATAATATTAACATTATCATTATACACAATAATCTTCACTGGGCAACTATTTGGATCTACAGAATAAATATAATGCAGTTTAAGGCTAGTTATTAACTCTGCTCTCCACAGATGAATATCAACAAATACAGAACAAAAGAAATACCCTGAACTTAACAAATAATTAGTTGTGGCCAACACCAGCTCTCACCTGTGACTGACAGAGCGTCTGATATAATTTATTAACTAACACATTAAATAAGAAAGTATTCACTTTCAACAGACCCAATCACACTAACATAATCGTATATACTTTCTACAATGACAACTAAAACCATAAACATTCTTAAAGGATTTAAAGAATTAATTCTACAATGGTGCAACAAGCTGGAAACACAACACCGACAAGACTCTCGCCTTCTCACGTCACACGTCTGCTTCGTGTCCACTTCACAACTCAGATCTGATCACTTCCACACAAGAATACATTTCATACAAAGATATATAATAAGAATTCTGTTACACTTCCTAATAAATAATAAACACAATATAGCAGCCAACCAATATATATTTACACACAATATGCAAATCCCACTACATGCAAATTCAATATTATTCCCCTGTGAGTATCAGTACTCTCTAATACGTAACAAGAGCCTCTCATCCTAGGGGACCAAAACCGGATGACCCCACACTTCGCCCAGATGGCATCACAATATACCCTTGGAAGAGGGGCAGACAGCTGGTGTGGGACTACACATGTGTATCCACCCTGGCTGACACCTACATACACTTCAGTGCTGATCAAGCAGGTGGGGCGGCCAACCACAGAGAAATAGCAAAATAAGTCAAATACATGTGATTGGGAGGTCAATACCCCTTTGTTCCCATAGCTTCTGAGACGCATGGCCCCTGGGGTAGGAGTTGCCTTGGGATTTCTCAAAGAATTGGGTTCCAGGTTCGTTGACGTCACCAGAGGCTCAAAACCTACCAGATTCTTGTTTCAGCGCTCAGTGTGGCGATCCAGAGGGGAAACGCCTGCTGCGTCCTCGGTTCCTGTCCGGAAGCAGAGGAGCTCAAGAGATCCATAATAACCTTTAAACATTCAATGTGGTAAACCAAAGTACCTCCTGGGAACATTCAGCGCTTAGGTTTGAACCTTATTCAAGGCCCTTCTGGATTGGTTCATTGATATGTCACGTTTTGTGAGTTCTGTGAGTATATTATTATAATAATATATTATTATTATTATTATTATTATATTATATTATTATTATTATTACTATTTATTATTATTATTATTATTATTATTATTATTATTATTATTATTATTATTATTATTATTATTATGCTTTTTGCTCTTATTAATGAATAAATCAGTAGGATCTGTGATGAAGATTCGAACCCACTCACTTGGTACTCCCAAGCTAGCTTGGAAGTACCAAGTGAACAGGTTCGAATTCTCATAACAGCTCTTACTGATTTTCTTGGATAAAGAATGTTCATGTGATTTCATTGTGCATTATTATTATTATTATTAATTGTAATAATGTAATTAAAAATGTATCTAATATTTGGTGTGCTGTTGGGCTTAATGTCTACCAACATCTAGAGGATTGTTAAGGCACCACAGTAGTTTTCTGCCAACCATTAAAGTAAACTTTCAGTTTATTTACTGCTACAAGTGGAGTACACCTCTCGGTGTGTTTACCCTTTGTAGCTGCTGGATCGAGCTGTTAGCGTTTGGATCCCGCCATCTAATTTTCTAATACCTGACATATATGTTTCATTCTCTTACGCACCTCATCATTCCCCTTCCTTCGTCACACACACACACATTCGGACACACACACACACACACACATATCTCCCAGGAATGCAGCCTGTAGCAGCTTTCTATCTCCCAGTTCCCTATTTACTACTAGGTATACAAAGGCATCAGTGAAAAAAACTCCGCCCATTTGTTTCTCCTTGATGATTTGTATACCTCCTAGTGTGTAATTACAATCTCTGCTAATGCATTTCAGATTCAGTACACTAAAAATATAAGTACCTACGGGCTCACCATAGCCCGTGCTACTTGGAACTGTTTGTTCCAAGTAGCGAATCTTTAACAACAACAACAACAGTACACTAAAACATTTGGTATACTTACTGAAATCAGATATTATGTTCCAAACTCTGCTCTCCTCTCATTGTACAACACCCTAATCTATCACTATCTTACATATCGTATCTGTGCATGGGGTTCAACCACTGCAAACTACCTCAAGCCCATCATCACCCAGCAAAAATCTGCTTTCAGAAAAATCACAAACTCTGCTTTCAGACAACACTCAGCCCTCCTGTTTAAATCCCTAAACATGCTAAACATAAATTCACTCCACACATTCTCTTGCGTCATTTACATTTACAAAACCCTGTTCTTAAATGCAAAATCTGTTCTGAAACTCTTCCTGGACAGATGTAAGAGAATCCATACCCACACACCAGAAATAAATATATCTTTGATATCCCCAGAGTCAAACTTAATCTATGTAAACTCTATGCAAATATATGAACCTAGTTTATGGAACTCACTCCCTAACGAATTGAACAGCTGTCCAACGATTGCCTTATTCAAAAATAAATAAAAAGTCTCTAATCCCTTCTTCATAGTTTCCAACCTTGTGCTTTAAACTCACACTGTATCGAGTGCTACCCAATCCTCCAATATATGTACTTAAGCCATTCAACTTTACCATTGTAATCATTGCTATCATCTTATATCATGGTTGTTATATTGAACGCATATTTTACTGTATTATACCTTGAAATAATTCTCAAATTATGCTACATTTACCCGATGATAACCCTCTAATTTTACTTTAATGTACCTACTAATCTATGTCAAATATTCTTACAATGTACCTGTTTTTACAATGTACCATTTTTTCAATTTGCTAGAAATTACTATCTTAAAATTATCTGTTAGATTAAGGACCTGCCCGAGACGCTATGCGTGATAGTGGCTTTGCATTATTAATGCTATGTACTCGCATAAGCCCAGTGTACCTTCTTGTATATATATAAATAAATAAAATAATAAATAAGATTCCCTTTTCTGACATTCCTAATGTCATTAGTGATGTATCCTCTCTCTCTCTCTCTCTCTCTCTCTGTTGGAGAAACAAACTTCTCCAATGCTACACATTTACCAGCAACATTTCTAACCTGTAGCTTGCTGCGAGGCTTAATTGATTTCATAAAGTCAATCTTAATTCAGAACGACTTGCAACCGGCATAACTCTGCATTGTGATCAGCTCGGCTCCGAGGGAGACGTGACGCAAGCTTGCGTCAGCTAGAGCTTGTGTTGTTTTAGTGATAGTGGTGGTAAGGTTTTGATTTTGTCTTACGCCTTTTTTTGGTGTAGGGATGATGGTAGTGGTAGAGGTTGTAGTTATGGCATCAGTGGGACCAGAATCGAAGTAGCACTAAAAGTTTCAAAGTATAAGCAGAAAAATATTAGTATTCTGGTAACAGTTCGCTTAAGTGCAGTTGTAGTCAAATTTTGGGGAGAAAAATATAATGACTAAATGAAATAAAGAATGAGACGAATAGTTAGTGGTCAGAAGAGGGGTGGATTACCCATAACCTATTATGGTGTTTACACAACTAGTAACATTCAGTTACCAACCCATCCTCCGAATTAACAGTACGGTTTAATACTAAGTACATTTTCCCTATTGTCATACATAGTACATAATTGCACTTATGGGACTGTTACATTTACCTCCTCATTTATTCTTCTCGTTTTCTATTAGACACTCAGAATTTTAGGATGAAGTTTTCAAGTTTCAATTCACTTTACACAAGTTTTAAATATCAAGAATTTCTGTTTCAATTATATTAAACAATAGAGATTTTATACAAAATTTGAAAATATCTTGAGTTACTTTACATTTTACTGATATATTTTAGTTTTGTTTTATAAAATTGTAATATCGATATAGCTATAGGTTAGATACTAATTGTAATTAAGAAGCAATAAAATGTTTATCTTCAAACACTAAGAAGGTTAGGTTAGGTCGTGGTTTACTATTCAGCTTCTCAGATAAGCTCATATATTCGCAATATATTTGACACTACGCTTTAATACTAAGGGAAAAATAAGTACAATTCCTGAATGTTATGAAGAGTACATAATTGCACTTGTGCTGTGACATTTACCTTCCTATTTTTGGAGGACGGGCTGTCAGTCCCAGACTACTGTAACAGTATACCTGATAACCCTGTAACTACTGATGTCGTAGAGACGACTAAGAACAAGTTATGCAATGTCTAGAATAAAACTCTGTTTCATAAAACTTATTTTCTTTGTGTGCCATTACATTATTTTCATAATTATTGCCAATATTCACAAACGTACAAACATATACATTTATCGAGACATAATTTTACACGATTCACTCTATCAATATACGAGAATCAAAACAATAAATGTCAACGATCCAAGCAATACACGGAACCAATGCATAATAGTATTCAATAACCTCTATCAAGATACATAGGCGTAAATCACAGACGTAAATCTAAATGATACACCTAAGGCAGACACATATGGATCAAATACATGATACTGTATGATACCTCCTAGATGCTACATATGAGCGAAAGACCAAAAACTGCACTCTTAACAAGCTAATATGAGTCAATACATTTTACACAATACCCTTTAGCAAAGGTACATATGGGTAGAACCCATTAAGATACACAATAGCTCTTAGGCAGTTTCACAGTGGATGCCTGAAGATTAACCCCCACTCCCTCTTATCCCCCCTTCTCGCAGAATACATATGGGTCAATTTACATGTTTGCATCATTAGTCCTCTCTCTGGGTTGTTTAAATATAGCTATTTGTTCGTCGTGTTTGGCCAGCTGATTCGAGAGATAGTACGGAGTTTGAGAATGTTGGCAAAGAGGCACTGGTTCTGCCGCTGGTATTTCTACTGGTACTGGTACTGCTGCTGCTCCTGTTGCTGCTCGCGCTGCTGCCGCGTCTACTGCTTCTGCGGTTTCGTTTACTGCTGCTCTTGCTGCTGCTGCTGCTGTTGCTGTTGCTATTTGACGATGATTCTACTCGTAATGCAGCTTCAACAACAGCTGCGTCAACTACTGTTGTTATTGTTGCATCCGTTGATGTTTCTGGTTTTACTACTTCTGTTACTGATGCTGCTGCTACTGATGCTTCTACAGCTGCTGATGCTGCTACTACTGATGCTTCTACAGCTGCTGATGTTGCTGCGACTGATGCTTCTACAGCTGCTGATGCTGCTGCGACTGATGCTTCTACAGCTGCTGATGCTGCTGCTACTGATGCTTCTACAGCTGCTGATGCTGCTGCGACTGATGCAACTGTTGCTGTTGCTCCTACATGTCTTCAGCGCTTCATGTGCAGCGGCACCAAATGCAGCAGAATATTTACCTTCTCGAGATTTTATATTAAAATAAACACTGTCAATTTAACAATGTAAATAAATAAGTGTCATGTTTCTCTGTGAAAGTAGCCGTTGACGCCATTATTTAAAGAATTTAAACCAAGGCGTTAAAATGAAGTTAGAAAAGGTTCAGAGGTATGGCAGCAAACTAGTCCCCGAACTGAGAGGAATGAGCTATGGGAAAAAATTACTGGAACTGAACCTCACGACACTGGAAGAGAGAAGAGTTAGGGGAGACTTGATCACTACCTGCAAAATTTTCAGAGGAATTTCTAGGGTAGATAAAGATAAACTATTTAACACGGGTGGTACGCGAACAAGGGGACACAGGTGGAAACCGAGTACCCAAATGAGCCACTGAGACGTTAGAAATAAATTGTTCTGTGTCGGAGAAGTTAACAGATAGTATGCAGTAGGTAGTGATGTGGTGGAGGATGACTCCATACATAGTTTTAAATGTAGATATGATAGAGCCCAGTAGGCTCAGGAACCTGTACACCATTTGATTGACGGTTGAGAGGCGGGACCAAAGAGCCAAAGCTCAACCTCCGCAAGCACAAATAGGTAAGCACACACACTCACACACATAAATAATATGTAACACATATCACTATAATCAGCGTGAGTAAAGCACTCACTGTGCCTCTCACTCCAGCCCTGAGAGTCACTCCGAGAGCTTTAGTTACATAAAACACGGACGCATCATTTAATTTATCTTAAAATTATTTAAATAACACAATTCCAGAATACAAAAATTTGAAAAAAAAACTGAACCTGCTAATACTCTCAGGTTCTCTCGTCAAGATCATGTTCTGTTTTATGTAAATTACATACAGAAATAAATTATAAAACGACAGAAGAAATAAATAAATAAATATAAATAAATATACAATATAAAATAAATAAATAATAAATAAACATTTATATATTAATATTGAAGCTT
>WNGS01142267.1:48365-62458 GCA_020271785.1 Procambarus virginalis
AGAGAGAGAGAGAGAGGAGAGGGAGAGAGAGAGAGAGAGAGAGAGAGAGGAAGATAGAGAGAGAGAGAGGAGAGAGAGAGAAGACGCTATTGGAAGTAGACATAGCAGAGTTCCAAGCCGATCTGTTTAAGTGATTTGTTCTGATGATTTTTTTTTGTGTATATTTGTTTATGAGTTGAAGAGCTTTACGAGTCTGTCTGTGTTACGTCTGTGCTCACCGGGAGTGAGGTCCAGGTGTTTGGCTTGTTTTGGTGTTTCTACTAAAGTACTCAATACTAGCGGGGTTTTGTAGTGGGTATTGGAATTAACCCCTTGGGTTTTGTTATTCTAGTTCTCCAATTTGGTACTAAGTAAATCATTCCTGGCTCTGTGGTACCTCTCCACGCTATGTTGTTAGAGTAATATCTCCATGCCCCAGCAAACCTAGGTTTTTAGCTGTTCTAAAGAGCGCCACAGCAAACGTCTCAGCTCTGTTCTACAAGAGGGTCACATCAAGCGTTCTCTCAGCTCCTCACTATACCACGCCCCAGAATCATCTCCTCTAGCTCTATTGTACTCCAGCGCTCATCAGCATCACTCTACGTTTTCCCTCTATAGTAACGCCGTATAAACGCTCTATAGCCTCTGTACAACATCGTGCGCTGTCAGCTCTTCTAAAACAGCAGAGCAACGGCGTCCCGGAACCACAGGCAAATTAGCGATCTACCGGACAGTTCAACCTACACTAATTGGTGATTATCCCGTCATAAAGGATTTAACTGACGCCATTAGAGGACTTAACAGGCGATTCACCCGGAAGGAAATGCCGAAATGTGAAGCTAATTACTGCATTGATCTTGGAACGTCTAGTGATATAGGGGTCAGATGTATCATAAATATTGCTGCTGTATGTAATGATGCACACATACACGCGTATACACATACCTAGTATACTATACACACCACACACACACACACACAACACATATATAAATATATATATATATTATATATATATAATATTATATATATATATATGTATATATATACGGATCAAATTATAAACTCATCTTCAAAACAACAAATTAGAGCATACATTATTGTCAGGCAAATTTTACGATGGTTGTACGTGGTATTGGCACTGTACGTGGTGATGACACTGTACGTGGTGATGACACTGTACGTGGTGATGACACTGTACGTGGTGATGACACTGTACGTGGTGATGACACTGTACGTGGTGATGACACTGTACGTGGTGATGGCACTGTACGTGGTGTTGGCACTGTACGTGGTGATGACACTGTACGTGGTGATGACACTGTACGTGGTGATGACACTGTACGTAGTGATGACACTGTACGTGGTGATGGCACTGGAAGCTAACACTTCCCAGTCGTGGTGAGAGATATGACCCCAACCTCAGTGGCAGGTGTATAGACAGTTATGGTGACAGTGAAGGGAGTAAACTAACCGATGGTATAGCTGTCCGTCTGAAGAATTGACTGAGAGCGATGATGATTGACTAGAAGTTCTAGTAGACGGTCAAAACTAACTGGATGGAAGGAGTGACCAGAAGATCACAGTTGTAGAGTCTTAAGCAAAACTGTACGTGGTGTACGTGTACGTGGTGTACGTGTACGTGGTGTACGTCAGTATCTTACATACTGACGTGTCAAGATGATCTGATTAGAAGATCTCACAACCTTACCTTGAGGTGCTTCCGGGGGCTTAGCGTCCCCGCGGCCCGGTCGTCGACCAGGCCTCCTGGTCCAAAGGGGGAATTACAAAGGGGAATTACTGCCCTTACATCATATGATTGGAAGATCATCATACGATTGGAACATCATGTGGCTTGATGTGCTCACAGGAAGAATTATTGTTCTATATTAACTGTGATCAACAAGAGTTTGACTTAACTATTGAAAATAATGAAATGCAACTGAATTATTCAATTATGTTAATGACGATTAATTTTTAGCAGGTTATCATCATTAATTGTTTACATCTGTTAATGTCAGTTGGCTGACAAGGGCTTCAAAATCATTTACATATCATGAACGCGCTTATACAGGTGTTAGAGCTATGACAGGTGTTCTGGGAAATTAAAGTGCAATATACTGTTTCACTAAACAGCAGATGTTTAATTGGTCTAGCTACACAGCACACTTGATTTCGATCTGGCCTAGCTGACAGGTGTTTAAATATCTAGCTAAGAGTCACAGATATTCTGCAGCTCTGTCTAAAAGCAAATGAATGACAAACTCTGAGAAGATGCAGATCTCCCAGCGAGTACTCGGGTCGCTCCCTGAAAGCATAGTCGAGTTTGTGGATAATGGATAGAGTAGCTTGCCTCAGAATATTAGGCAGGTGCGTGGACCGAGCCGAAGAAGCTTTCTATTGGGGGCCGGTGTACAAGGGCAGGAAGCATTCGAGCTTAAGGGACAGTAGCACCAAGTAACACCGAGGTCTATATGCCTGCCAGTCGTAGTGGTATATAGACTATAACCACTACGTAGCAATTGCGATCGTTGCAGCAGCAACATTGTTAGTCCTCCTTGCAGCACCGAAGGCTATATTCTGAGGTGTTCTGTAGAACCTGTGATGTACTTGTCTTAATAATAGTTGCTGGAAGCGCTGAGATTATAGCAACCACATCAGGACGAAAGTCGGTAGAAGGCACGACGAGGAGTCGAACCTGTGCACTGGGTACTATGTGACGGGCAGTAATAGTAGAGTTGTAGTAGCTGTTGCATTGAACTAACAGTAGAAGTAGTAATTTTAATAGCAGCACTAATTTTACAGTAATTTTAACAGAAGCAGTAATTTTTACAATAATTTTCATAGTAGCAGTAATTTTAATAGTATCTTCATTATAAATTTTAGTATTGATTTTAACAACAATTTTAGGTGTGTTAGTAATAGTTAAAAAGAAGCAACAGAAGAAAATATATGAGTTGCTTTGATATCACAATAAGAGCTTCAGTGTTAATTAGCAGTAGTTTGGATTAGAACAGGTGTTGAGTGGGTATTGAACAGGTGTTGCAATGGGGTTGAATAGATGTTGGTCTGGTGTTGAACAGATGTCTAGGTTTTGACCTTGTGTTGATCAGCTGCAGACCTAGTGTTGAACAGCTGCAGAACTAGTGTTGAACAGCTGCACACCTGGTGTTGAACAGCTGCAGAACTAGTGTTGAACAGCTGCAGACCTAGTGTTGAACAGCTGCAGAACTAGTGTTGAACAGCTGCACACCAGGTGTTGAACAGCTGCAGAACTAGTGTTGAACAGCTGCACACCTGGTGTTGAACAGCTGCACACCTAGTGTTGAACAGCTGCACACCTAGTGTTGAACAGCTGCAGACCTAGTGTTGAACAGCTGCACACCTGGTGTTGAACAGCTGCAGACCTAGTGTTGAACAGCTGCAGACCTAGTGTTGAACAGCTGCAGAACTAGTGTTGAACAGCTGCACACCTGGTGTTGAACAGCTGCACACCTGGTGTTGAACAGCTGCACACCTAGTGTTGAACAGCTGCAGACCTAGTGTTGAACAGCTGCACACCTAGTGTTGAACAGCTGCAGACCTAGTGTTGAACAGCTGCAGACCTAGTGTTGAACAGCTGCACACCTAGTGTTGAACAGCTGCAGACCTAGTGTTGAACAGCTGCACACCTGGTGTTGAACAGCTGCACACCTAGTGTTGAACAGCTGCAGACCTAGTGTTGAACAGCTGCACACCTAGTGTTGAACAGCTGCAGACCTAGTGTTGAACAGCTGCAGACCTAGTGTTGAACAGCTGCAGACCTAGTGTTGAACAGCTGCACACCTAGTGTTGAACAGCTGCACACCTAGTGTTGAACAGCTGCAGACCTAGTGTTGAACAGCTGCACACCTAGTGTTGAACAGCTGCACACCTAGTGTTGAACAGCTGCAGACCTAGTGTTGAACAGCTGCACACCTGGTGTTGAACAGCTGCACACCTAGTGTTGAACAGCTGCACACCTAGTGTTGAACAGCTGCACACCTAGTGTTGAACAGCTGCAGACCTAGTGTTGAACAGCTGCACACCTGGTGTTGAACAGCTGCAGACCTAGTGTTGAACAGCTGCACACCTAGTGTTGAACAGCTGCAGACCTAGTGTTGAACAGCTGCACACCTAGTGTTGAACAGCTGCAGACCTAGTGTTGAACAGCTGCACACCTGGTGTTGAACAGCTGCACACCTAGTGTTGAACAGCTGCACACCTAGTGTTGAACAGCTGCACACCTAGTGTTGAACAGCTGCACACCTAGTGTTGAACAGCTGCAGACCTAGTGTTGAACAGCTGCACACCTGGTGTTGAACAGCTACACACCTAGTGTTGAACAGCTGCACACCTAGTGTTGAACAGCTGCAGACCTAGTGTTGAACAGCTGCACACCTGGTGTTGAACAGCTGCAGAAATAGTGTTGAACAGCTGCTGTTGATTTCTTGCCTTGTGTTGACCAGGTGTTGAATAAGTATTCACCAGCACCTGAATACTAACCAGGTACATGGTGATGACCAATTGCTAGGTGATGACCAGATTGTAAGTTTATAACCTTACGGTCAAAGGTCGAGGTCATAGACTTTTTTTCCGAGCCCTGGTCCACCTGTACCGGGAAGGGATGGCAATCCAACCAAGTGAGAAAAAAAAATAAAAAACGCTCCCCGTTTTCCCCTTGACCATCGTCACCTCCGACAATTCCGGCAAGAATGCATTTCCATTTGCACAACCAAACTCCCCCGCCAACTCGATAACAGGTTGGACGAGAGAGCCAACAACCTCGAAACGGTCCACAGAACGTTAAATTTGCACACTCGATCCCTCCCCCCAACCCCACCCAATAAAACAATGGCCACCACTTCGACACAGCAGCAAATATTGAATTTTTGCACGCTGCATTTGCGAGCATCATGTATAGGGCCACACACAGTCCCTTTGGCAACAAACATTTGGAGCCTCGGCCCTCATTATTACCTGCTCTACAAAGGTGAAGAATTAGGGGTGACATGATAGAGGTGTTCAAGTGGATGAATGGACATAACAAAGGGGGGATATTAATAGGGTATTAAAAGTATAAACGCAAGACAGAATACGAATCATTGGGTATAAATTGGTTACGTTTAGACTCGGGAAAGACCTGGGTAAATACTGATTCGGTAACAGGGTTGTTGTTTTGTGGAACCAATTACCGCGTAACATAATAGAAGTAGGATACCTTTATTGTCTCAAACGTAGGTTAGACATATATATATGAATGAGATTGGGCGGATATAAATATGAGTTGCCTCGTATGGGCCAATATGGCTTCTGCAGTTACCTTTATTCTTATGTTCTCGTTTAGTGAATGCTCGATTAAGTCGTGTGATTATTCTTTAGTATTTGTAAGTCATACTCAAAAAACAATTTGGCTGACTAAGTCCAGGAACAAATTTAAGTGGCTACCATAAGTTTAAGTGAGGTACTGCGGTTATTAGCACCTGGTAGCCTGCTGTCTATAGCCTAACAAAAACCCGCATGAAAACCTGCAATGTGCATAGACATTGCACAGCACAGCAATGCAATGTGCATTGCATTGCATAAACACTGAAGACGAAAACCAAAGTTAGAAACAAAAGTTAAATGCAATAAAACAAAACAAAAGTTACTTTAACACCTGCAATACAACTGCGTGTGAACACGTAATTTACGAGTCAAAAAGGCATAAAAGCATGAACACTAATTTCACCTCAATGACCCAGCTAACAACAAAGTATAAAAGTAGAGTGCTGCAAGATACAATACCTAACACCATAACTCTTAATTGCTTTAGCCATGTCATCAGGAGCGAGGTGCTAACAAACCAGAGAGTCTCATTTGACTAAACCAGACCGTCTGTGTTCTGCCAGACGTCAATTAACTCACTGAAAGGCAGGTGTCGTGATTGGCAAACTACCCTGTCGGTGGTTAAACAATGCGTCAGTGCCAGGTGCAGGAATACCGAAAACGTAGTGGTGGTTATAAATAAGTTCTGCCTCGTATGGGGCAATCTTCAGTTACCTTTATTCTTATGTTCTTATGTAAACATATGAAAACAGAATATTGTGTTGCCAATTGATACATATTTTAATTTGTATTAATTTTATATATATGCACATAAAACATTTACATAAACTCTTACATGACCATAAGAATAATCGATGACTGGGAGAAGCACTAACGTACCGAATAATGAGTTTAATTATGTGACGCAATGTGAGGGGCTTTGACACAAGAGTTTGCTTCAAAATGTGATACTAAGATCAACAAACCACATGAGGATTGCTCACACAGGGACAGCCAATAAGTTAGTCAATTCTAACAAACTCTGGATGTTAAATTAGGATAGCGTCAAGAACACGAGAAGGGGTAAAATATTTGGAAACCTCTATGAGTCAGTAATTTTAGTCTTTTGTCCAAGTTTCTGATAAAAAAAAGATCTAACCAATACCAATGTTAAAATCTAAAATTTTTAGCCATTCTTTGTTTCTATATATATATTATGATTTGATAGCTTCGGCAAAATGAATGTTTTCTATATTGTTACGTTTTCCATACACACTTACGTCAGCCATTCATCCTCCTCGTTAAACACCTTCATACCCAGTCGTGTCCCCTCGTTAAACGCCATTCACGAGGTCGTAGCTCCGGTGTTAATTAACTGCTGTGATGTTGAGGACCAGACTCGTCAGCCAATGGTTAGGTTAGGTTAGGTTAGGTTAGGTTAGGTTAGGTTAGGTTAGGTTAGGTTAGGTTAGGTTAGGTTAGGTTAGGTCCTAACGAGACCTGAGACCCTTTCGGAACCACCTTAGCTTGCTTTGTTACGTTTCATTACGTTGATTTCGGAGCTCAACCTCCCCGCGGCCCGGTCCCTGGCAAGGCCTCCTGGTGGTTGGTGTAGCATGAGATTAGTGAGGTGTAAGTAGTGGGAGGCTGCGTTGTAAGATGCCTCAGTGATCTTAACGCTCTCGTCTGAAACGTCAGTTGTTCACGCCTGAAACGTCAGTTGTTCACGCCTGAAACGTCAGTTGTTCACGCCTGAAACGTCAGTTGTTCACGCCTGAAACTTTCGTTGTTCACACCTGGAATTTGTTATTATTCTCATCTGAAAAGTTCGTTGATCACCACTGAAAGGTTTCCTGTTCTCTCCTGAAACTTTCGTTGTTCATGCCTGAGACATTTACCCCTGAAACATTTGCTGTTCATGGTTAGAACGTTCGTTGTTCACGTTCAAAACGTTCACTTTTCACGACTGAAAAGTTCGGTGTTCATCCTCGAATCGTTCATTGTTCAAGCAATAATTGCAATAACGTTTAGAAATGGAAGGATATAAAAAATTTAATGCAGACTCTTCTGCAATTTGCAGGCACACTAAGTTATTCAAACTCAGGCCTGATTTTATGACGAAGCATTGTTGCAAGAGCCTGCAAGAATTGTGAACAATTCTTAACGAACCTTTCAACTTATAAAGCAAACGAGTTTTACAACGTTCTAAATGACTCAACAAATGTCGAAGCTGGAGATCACACTAAACTACCCCACAGTGACTCCCAAGTTAAGGTCCGTCGCTAAATAACAATGATCAATGACACTATTACTTGTACAGAGATGCTTATAGAACTTTCAGGATTATAGACGCTGGCAACGAGGCGTTGCCTGCGTTCTCGCTCCATGTATTTTTTAATAGCGATAAAGCCGAACTGTTGGGCAAGCCACAGGTTGGTAGTGTTGCATACATTGGTGCACACTCAAGCGCCTTTTGCATGATGGTGTGTCCTCTACATTAGTGTACAAAAAGGCTCCTCAATATATATATATATATATATATATATATATATATATATATATATATATATATATATATATATATATTTTGTGACGATAATCTCTTTCAAAAGAGATTGAGCCTGCTCTTCCGCTCTTCCCTACATAAAGTTACTTAAATATATACAAGAATAAGATGCTATCTTCAAGATACGTCTACCAGTAGCACAAAACGTTTTGACCAGGAGGCAAACGTACCCTAAACTCCCCCCACTCCACAGTCCCTCCATGCCGGCTCGCCACCGTCGTCAACCAGCAAACTACCATTCCAGCCTGCCTGCTTCTGATTGGTGACCCGCTGACTGCACACCTGCACCTCACCGCCCTCTACCTAGTCGATGTCTGGGCTTGAACCAGTCATTGAAGTTAGAATATCTTGTGTGCTCAAGCAGAAAACTACTAATTGATATATGCTCTGTCTATCAGGTGGATGTTTCTCAGCTAGCACTTTATTCTCAGCACCTGTTTATTTCATTTTGTCTTTATATTATTCCTAGAGTAATTCATCCCTGTTCTTAATTTTTATGTTATATTTTTTGACTTGTTTGTTTGCACTGTACATAGCCAAGGGATTCTTTTTGTTCATAACTTGTTTTCCATTTAATTAAAGTTTCATTGTTCATACTATGTGTTTTGTGTGTCTTCCCTTACTTTACCACAGACAACAGCCAAGCAGTCTATCTTTTGTTTGTAAATGTGATAGGCATTGACACCAGCCATTAGGACTGCCGAACATCTACACTACTTCATTTTTCCGTCACAATATATACATATATATATATATATATATATATATATATATATATATATATATATATATATATATGTATAATGTGTGTGTGTAATTACCTAAGTGTAGTTACAGGACGAGAGCTACGCTCGTGGTGTCCCGTCTTCCCAACACTCTTTGTCATTTAACGCTTTGAAACTACTGACGGTCTTGGCCTCCACCACCTTCTCACCTAACTTGTTCCAACCGTCTACCACTCTGTTTGCGAAAGTGAATTTTCTTATATTTCTTCGTCATCTGTGTTTAGCTAGTTTAAATCTATGACCGCTTATTCTTGAAGTTCCAGGTCTCAGGAAATCTTCCCTGTCGATTTTATCAATTCCTGTTACTATTTTGTACGTAGTGATCATATCACCTCTTTTTCTTCTGTCTTCTAGTTTTGGCATATTTAATGCCTCTAACCTCTCCTTGTAGCTCTTGCGTTTCAGTTCTGGGAGCCACATAGTAGCATGTCTTTGCACCTTTTCCAGTTTGTTGATGTGCTTCTTAAGATATGGGCACCACACAACAGCTGCATATTCTAGCTTTGGCCTAACAAAAGTCGTGAACAATTTCTTTAGTATATCGCCATCCATGTATTTAAAAGCAATTCTGAAGTTAGAAAGCGTAGCATAGGCTCCTCGCACAATATTCTTTATGTGGTCCTCAGGTGATAGTTTTCTATCTAGAACCACCCCAAGATCTCTTTCTTTATCAGAGTTCTTTATAGATTTCTCACATAATGTATAGGTTGTGTGGGGTCTATGTTCTCCTATTCCACATTCCATAATATGGCATTTATTAACATTAAATTCCATTTACCAAGTGGTGCTCCATATACTTATTTTGTCCAGGTCTTCTTGAAGGGCATGACAATCATCTAAATTTCTTATCCTTCCTATATCTTAGCATCATCAGCAAACATGTTCATATAATTCTGTATACCAACTGGTAGATCATTTATGTAGACAATAAACATCACTGGAGCAAGAACTGAACCCTGTGGTACTCCACTTGTGACATTTCTCCAGTCCGATACATTGCCTCTGATCCTGCCCTCATTTTTCTGTCAGTCAGAAATTTTCATTAATGTCAGAAGCTTACCTGTCACCCTTCCAATGTTTTCCAGTTTCCAGAACAACCTCTTATGTGGAACTCTGTCAAAAGCCTTTTTAGGTCCAGATAGATGCAGTCAACCCAACCATCTCTTTCCTGTAATATCTCTGTGGCTCGATCATAGAAACTGAGTAAATTCGATACACAGGATCTTCCAGATCGAAAACCATACTGTCTGTCTGAAATTATATAATTTCTCTCCAGGTGTTCTACCCATTTAGTTTTAATTATTTTTTTCCAATATTTTGACTATTACACTTGTCAATGATACCGGTCTATAATTAAGGGGGTCTTCCCTGCTTCCACTTTTGTAGAATGGAATTATGTTAGCCTTTTTCCACACATCAGCTACAACTCCTTTAAACAGGGATGTCTGAAAAGCAGTTGAAGTGGAATGCTGAGCTCAGGTGCACATTCTCTCTGAACCCATGGTGAAACTCCAACTTGACCAACTGCTTTGTTCTTATTTAGCTCCTTGAGCACTTTTCCCACGTGTGTGTGTGTGTGTGTGTGTCGTACCTAATAGTCCACGTTACCTAACAAGCCGAATTTTTCTTGTTAAAAAAAATTCTTATGAAATGATAAAACTTTCCATTACATTATATATGATTTGAATTTTTCATTTTCATTCGAAACTACAATATAAATTTGATCAAACATCACAAACCTAACTTAACCGAACCTAACCTCACTTAACCTAACATAATCAGCACTTCATATTCTAATATATCATAATAATATTAATTGGAATAAACCAATTTGGAAATAAATCGTTAAATAAAAAGACTTTTTTCTGTTCAGAAAAACAAGTCACATCCACTTTCTCATCCACATAATTCTCATCACAACAGCGTGTCACCTTATGGAATACAACAGACCGACACAAAACTAAATCTTCAACTTTGTTGCAAAATCCCAAATCGGCTTTTCTCGCACGAATGCTAAGCCGCTCTGCCATTTCTCCGTATCACACCAAACCAGTAAGTCTGGTGTTTTCTTGTATCTGGTTAACAGATGAATATACACACATGCACCACTTTCTTACTGTTCACCACAGACACACTACACTCTAACCACTACACACCAACAGGTCACCACATGTAAGGTGTTGAAATTAGGTTAAGGAAGCAGGAGGCTGAACACAAGGTATCATCTGAGAGGTGAAATCCTGCAAGAGTCAAATAGAGAGAAAGATCTGGGGGTTGATATCACACCGAACCTATCCGAGAGGCCCATATCAAAAGAATATCATCAGCGGCATATGCTAGACTGGCCAACATAAGAACTGCCTTTAGAAACTTGTGTAAGGAATCTTTCAGAACCCTGTATACCTCCTGGAGTAAGCAGCTCCAGCCTGGAGTCCATACCTAGTTAAACACAAGACAAAGTTAGAGAAGATTCACCGGTATGCCACCAGGCTTGTCCCGGACTGAGAGGATTGAGCTACGAGGAAATGGCTAAAGGAGCTGAACCTCACATCCCTGGAAAACAGAAGAGTAAGGGGAGACATGATAACCACTTACAAAATTCTCAGGGTAATTGACAGGGTGGACAAAGACAAACTCTCCAGCACGGGTGGGACACGAACAAGGGGACACAGGCGGAAACTTAGTACCCAGATGAGCCACAGAGACGTTAGAAAGAATTTTTTCAGTGTCAGAGTAGTTAATTAATGGAATGCATTAGGCAGTGGTGTAGTGAGGCTGACTCCATACACAGTTTCAAATGTAGATATGATAGAGCCCAGTAGGCTCAGGAATCTGTGCACCAGTTGATTGACAGTTGAGAGGCGGGACCAAAGAGCCAAAGCTCAACCCTCGCAAGCACAATTAGGTGAGTACAATTAGGTGAGTACATACTCTACACTCTATAAGGTAAACACATACACGACACTCCATCAATATCAACTCAGCTACACAGTTTGTCTGAGAAGCAAATGAACCTTTGCAACACCCATCGAAGTCGCGTCAGGTCAAAAGATTCAACACATATAGATATATTTATGGTAATCATTCATATGAATATATTAACATATAAGCAAATAAAGCTATTAAGCCAATGTAGAATTGCATTTCTAATTAATACTGAATAAGTAATGTATCGAAACCAGCTTACACATATAATGGCTCAGGGAGAATTGTCGATGTCTTCATTTGAAAATACTTTGTTATTCAAACATTTCCTCGCACACACACACACATACACACACACACACACACACACACAAAATGTGACATGATTAATAGTCGAATCCATTCTAATTTGCAAGTGATGTGGATCTTTCAAAGGGAATAAGACCTGCCTTAATGTTTTTTTTAAGTATTCCGGTCAGGATCTTCTATTACTTTGTGTGAGTTGTAGACCAGTGACAGTTGTATCGTGTTCTCTTATCGTAGCGAGCCGGCTTCATGTTTTCAGGATCCCTCACAGACGGAATAACATTTAATGGAACATCTTCTCCCTTCTGATGAACATTCTTCTCCTTCTCTTTCCTAACATCCACTTCCCACACCTCCCTCCCGCCTCACTACATTAATATACCTGAGTTTGTATCGTTTCCTGAACTAATTTGCTTGTAAACCCATTTATGAGTACATTACTTTAAAACTCACTACGTCAGGCGCTATCTCATTTTCAGGGTCCTTCATCTTCCATTGCCTGGAATGGTGGCATGGGATGGGGGTTGACGTGGATTGAAGAGAGCATGGAAAAATGGGAGAGCTTCTGGGTGGATTGTGCAATTGGGGGTTGAGGATTGAGGCTTCGCCATAACTGAAGAATGGGTTAGGGTCGTAGGAGTAGAGGAGTTTGGGGTCTGAAATAAGGTTAATTGTAGATTAGAGGGGGCGAGGTAAGAGGGATAGAGGGGGCCGGTGATCAGGGATAGCCTGGGGTGAAGGGATTGAAGTTGGGTTGGGGCAAGGGATGGAAGGGCGAGAGTGAAGGAAACGGGGAAGGGACAGGGGAAGTGTGTTTGAACGGTTGGCTATTGGAAATATGTTTGGCTATGTTTGTTGGCTAGTCCTAAGGAAGTCAAGTTGATGGATGTTTGTTAACCCTTTCCATCTCTCTCCTTATGGTTCTTCTTTTCTTCTACTGCTGTAGATCTCTCTTTCCTCCTTATATCCTTCTGAAGAAATACGTCTGACGTGTTGCTTTTAACAAGAAGTTTGTACTTGTTTCTAAGGATTGATTATCGTCTGGATCGTTTGGATTTCGAAATCGAGAAAACTAAGTTAGGTTTTCCTAACTTGGTTTCAAACATGCGCCACCCTTACTTGGAAGTCATGTCAGCATCGTTTCCTGTCTATGGCATCTGTCAACGCCCCCCCCCCCCCCCCCTCCCCGCGGATACCTGTAAGTGAAGGTCTGTACTTTCTGTATTCATTCCTCTTTGCTATTGCCTTCCGGTTCTTTGATTCCTACCACTATACTGTTCCTCGTTCCTTTCTAAGTAGCTAACACGGTTTTCTTGCTGTTTTCTGAGATGGGGCTGGCTCCTTTCCCTCCCACCCCCCCAAACCTGCTGTAATGCGTCCTGGCTGTTCCTGTAATATGTACCAGCCCCACCAGTAGGGGCTGCCATGCTAATGGTCCTTCTATTGTTTGGCTTTCCAGCTACCCAGCTCTCAGTTCTTGCTTCTGCAATATGGAAGGTGATTTTTTTCCCCCACACTGTTCCATATTTCTGTGTTGACTAACTTCATTTGTCTCTCTTGGTTTGCTTATGTTTTCTCTTATTTGTTCCGGCCTCTGCCTTATTACTGTTGATCCTGTGATATACTTGGTTCATGATACCTTATAGTGCGTCTTTCTGCTTTATTCTTTGCCAGGTCCTAAAACTGCCTCCGCTCTTTCCCTTGTATATATGGGTGTTAATACTTTTGTTCCTTGCTCCTCTGGTCGTTCCTGGAATTGAGGGATAAAGCAGGAGAAATGATAGTAAGCTTTTTCAGGGGGGTTGAGATAGTGAGAGAGAGAGAGGAGAGAGGAGGAAGAGAGAGAGAGAGGAGAGAGAGAGAGAGAGAGAGAGAGAGGAGAGAGGAGAGAGAGAGAGAGAGAGAGAGAGAATTTCCACTAATGCCTAATGCGTTGCCCTTGTGTTAAATCTGTCTTTATCTACCCTATCATTTCCTCTGAGAATCTTGTTGTGGTGATCATGTCCCCTACTCTTCTGTCTCCCCAGTGACGTGAGGTTTAATTCCCGTAGTCTCTCCTCGTAGCTCATACTCCTCAATTCGGGTACTAGTCTGGTGGCAAACTTTTGAACCTTTTCCAGTTTAGTCTTATCTTTACATCTTTACGTGTGTGTGTGTGTGTGTGTGTTGTGGTGTGTGTGTGTGTGTGTGTGTGTGTGTGTGTGTTG
>WNGS01142268.1:0-18252 GCA_020271785.1 Procambarus virginalis
CCTAACAAACTGGTTCTTCATTAAACATTGGCTTTATTTTTAGCGAAATGGACTTGAAGTGATAACAGGATCCCAGAATCAAGATATGTTGCTTCAGACCTGTTCTAGTATTTAACTGTATTTTGCAATGCTAAAATATGAATTTAAAGTGAACTCTCCTAAAACCAATGTGTCGGACATAACCATTTTATTACCAGCTTGATATATTGGAGAAAAGATATCTTGTGTTTAGATACTTCCTCTGAATAAGAGTTTGTTACGTGATATTTCTTAAAGACTTGTCTCAATACATCATTCATTCCTCACTTAAACCCTTAATATACATCCTCTATCCCGTATTAGTAACTGCAGAAAATAATAACTAATATCATCAACAGCAGCACTAATAAAATAAGTCACAAAATGTCAATGTGGCTCAGTGGCGTCACGCTCGACCCACACATTGTAAGCAATATCACCGGGTAAAATCCATGTAAAGGAAGATTCGACTTTGTACTGAGCCTTATTTGTTACCTCTATTCAGTAGTAGGAGTTAGGTATCTGATGTCAGCCAATTAGTTGGTCGTGTTTTAGGTAAACCTTGTTTAGTAATACTTAAGATGAGCTGAGGAATATGAAGCTCTATCTTGCATAGAGTCAGAAGTTGCCTTCAAATGTTGACGCGATCACACACTAGAAGGTGAAGGGACGACGACATTTCGGTCCGTCCTGGACCATTCTCAAGTCGATTGTCAATCGACTCAATCGACTTGAGAATGGTCCGGGACGGACCAAAACGTCGTCGTCCCTTCACCTTCTAGTGTATGGTCTGGTCAACATACTTTAGCCACGTTATTGTGACTCATCCTTGCATTCTAATGCAACAGAACCAGAGCAATGGCTTTCCTCTCGACAGGAGAGACATCCAGCGACACAACCAACACCTTCAGTATTTCAGTGAAGGAACTTTGCACAAATCATCTTCTTGAGTCAGAACCCAAACTCTAGTGGAACTACCAAGACCAAACTTTATCACTGAACTGGCCGATACAATACTAGGTAATTACTGCGACAAAGTGAACATTGGTAAAATCTTCCGGGACATTCCTGTGGGGATTAGCGGGTGTTATAATGCCTGCCTTGGCGATCTAACGCCTGCGTTGGTGATCTAACGCCTGCATTCGTAATATAACGCCTGAGTTGGCGATCTAACGCCTGCGTTGGCGATCTAACGCCTGCGTTGGCGATCTAACGCCTGCGTTGGCGATCTAACGCCTGCGTTGGCGATCTAAAGCCTGCGTTGGTAATCTAACGCCTGCGTTGGCGATCTAACGCCTGCGTTGGCGATCTAACGCCTGCGTTGGCGATCTAACGCCTGCGTTGGCGATCTAAAGCCTGCGTTGGCGATCTAACGCCTGCGTTGGCGATCTAACGCCTGCGTTGGCGATCTAAAGCCTGCGTTGGCGATCTAACGCCTGCGTTGGCGATCTAACGCCTGCGTTGGCGATCTAACGCCTGCGTTGGCGATCTAACGCCTGCGTTGGCGATCTAACGCCTGCGTTGGTTATCTAACGCCTGCGTTGGCGATCTAACGCCTGCGTTGGCGATCTAACGCCTGCGTTGGCGATCTAACGCCTGCGTTGGCGATCTAACGCCTGCGTTGGCGATCTAAAGCCTGCGTTGGCGATCTAACGCCTGCGTTGGCGATCTAAAGCCTGCGTTGGCGATCTAACGCCTGCGTTGGCGATCTAACGCCTGCGTTGGCGATCTAACGCCTGCGTTGGCGATATAAAGCCTGCGTTGGTGATCTAACGCCTGCGTTGGTAATCTAACGCCTGAGTTGGCGATCTAACGCCTGCGTTGGCGATCTAACGTCAACGTTGGCGATCTAACGTCAACGTTGGCGATCTAACGTCAACGTTGGCGATCTAACGCCCGCGTTGGGGGATCTAATGCCCGTGTTGACGGTCGCACTAGCAACACTTGGGTCACACACTGATACTCCAGAACAGGACCTTGTGAGTGTCATGCAACCATGCAACCTCTGAAGAGACAACTAATACAACACCTACACCCCCCTAATAGGCTATTTTACAGGAACTTCTTTCCCACAGCTCATAAAACGGAGGAAAGGGTCCAGAAAGATATTGTTAATAGAAACGTTATCCCTACAGACAAACATCAGAAGATACAACTGACGATTTACTATAAAACCAAGAAAACGGCCAACCTACTCATGAGAAACTCTCCTGATACAGCAGAACGCTCTAAAAGAGACCAACGTCGTCTATGCCTTCAAATGCCCTCTTGGGGACTGTAAGCCTCAAAAAACTCAGTATATAGGCAAGACAACAACATATCTTTCCAGGCGTTTAACGATGCATAAGCAACAAGGCTCCATTAAGGAACATATACTCTCTTCCCACAACCAAACCATCACCAGAGAAATCTTAGCAAACAACACAGAAATGATTGATAGATACAGCGACAGCAGGCGGCTTGACATCTGCGAGGCACTACACATCAAGAAGTCAACACCAGCAATCAACAGCCAATTAATGCACTACTATATTCTACCCACTTCAAGACTCCGCTCCAATATAGAAGCATCAAGAAATATGGGCCAATAGGCCCTCTGCAGTTACTTCCATACTTCCCTTTAGCTTATACCCCGTTCTATATCCCGTTCTATACCCCGTTGTATATCCCGTTCTATACCCCGTTGTATATCCCGTTCTATACCCCGTTGTATATCCCGTTCTATATCCCGTTCTATACCCCGTTCTGGCTTGTGTTGAAAATTTGTTTTCACCTCATCCAATACTATTGTAACATGTCACCTCACCCAAATGCAGGTATAAAAAAATCGAAGATGTTTAAGCTCTATTCAGTGTCGGGGTTTCACGGTGTTCTCGTTAGAGTAGGGTTAAAGCAACAGTAGACTGGAACTCCTTTCCAGGTGGTTGCTCCAACAATAACCCTTACTCACCGTCGTTCGGCGGGTCTTCCCTCAATCCTCTAGGCTCCACTGCTGGCCTCGGAGAGTAACCCCAGTCGGTCTCACAACCGGCCTTTATATTGTAAGATGAGTGGGGGCACAGATCGTTCCCTCAATCTGTGGCCCGCCCCGACACCGAACTCTTATACAGCCTTCAAGGTCGCCAACAGGTTTTTTTAGATGTCCAGTAACATTGCAGTGGTCAGGTGTAATTGTGGCAAGAGCAAAATCCAGAAATATAGTATCAGGCAGGTCACTCTACTTTATATCATTACACGGTCACAAGAAAAATGGAGGGGATGATATCAAACACCAAAGAGTTTTGGTATTTTACTTAAAAGACAACGAGAAATATATATGCATCAATGTATCAGGAATAATATATGACAATTGCTCCATTCATAGCATAATATTCTAGAGCGCACCGATATGGTAACATCGGCCGCGCCACGCGTCACCTGTCAGACTCAGCTGACCGGGACCCTCGCGATCGTGGGAACAGACTAGTACTTGTTTTCTAATTGTCACGATCCCCGTTTATTTAACTTTTTCCAAAACACTATTCAACGTTCACAGGGTTTACTTATGGTTTCACTGGCCTCACGATCACCATCTTATTCACAATACTCTCACAGTGGCTTTTCACCGTACTAAAAGATTACTCTATTCTTAATAATATTTACTGTGAATGCACTCACTTGATCACTGAACTTTTCTTTATATCTATACTTTCTCTTAAAGAGATATCACTGACAATCACTTCGCGTATATGATATTATTCAGTACACAGGCATGTCATATATAAATCAGTAATCAAAGTTCAGGCATATATATATATACATCATGAAGATCAATACACAGGCATTTATATTAATAGATCATAGAGATCAATCCACAGGCATTTATATCGATAGAATATAGTGATCAACACACGGGCACTTATATCAATAGATTATAGAGATCAATCCACAGGCATTTATATCAATAGATTATAGAGATCAATACACCAATATCTGGTTTACTACCAATATATATATATAATAATACTCACTGTAGATTAATAATAGTCACAGTAAATTCTCTGATGAATCTTGGTGCTTGCACACACCCACACATAGATATATATGTAAACTGATACTGTGAGCGCTCTGGGTAGCCTCACCACATACTGTGCTCTCTGTGACTTAAACTCAAGTGAGACTTGCTCACGACATACAAAATATCCTAACAAGAATATATATAGCTAACTAAAGGGGAAATGGGAGGGTAACTGTAAACACCTACTTCACCTATCCTAGGATGACAGTTGGGTTGTAGCTCCTGGTCCAGGCTCTCGCCTCGTTCACCATCCAGAAACACAAGCCCCACACCTTAGGATGTCACGTCTTGCCGCTTCTGTACACAGCAGGTCCGTGCTTCTTCCTCTACAGTACGTCGCAGGGTCGAAGTCGGTCTCCTGGCCGTCAACTTTCCTCCCAACTACGGCAGCCAGCCTACGTCTCGGCAGTCGTCGCACGTTTCCCAATTAGTCCTTGTCACTGTACTCCCAGAGTAACTGTCTCTCACCACTACGAAGTCACGGTGAAGTTACCAGCCGTACCAGACGATGCTGCTTAAGCTTCACACGCACAGCACCCGACTTCAGAGCACTTGAAGCTCACAACACTGTCAATTCCCTCGTCGTCTAGATATATCGCTAGGTATTTGGGAAGACTTCTCGACGTGCTTGCATCCAACTGTTGACTCGTAGGGTTCCACGAAGGTGGGGTTACTGTCAAACTTGACAGGATCGTCGATCACACGTTCAACCTGGTTGACAAGGCTGTCAACCCGGTTCACTCACGGTGGGTGGCCCGGCCACTAAGCTGTCTCTTATACTGGTGAACTGCCAACGACGACACACGTCGATGCCCGGCCCACTTCTTGCAACGCACCTGTCCCCTGAGCACTTGTTGCTCAATATTCTGTCAATTCCTTATCTGAGCCACTACTGGGTTGCAGGAAGACCTCACAGAGTGCGTGCCAACAACTGGAGACGCTTAAATCCACCGGAGTTCGGTAAATCCCTCACTCTGACAGGATGACCGATCGCGCGTCCTACCTCTCGGACGTGTCGTGAAAGACTGATATCTCCTGGCGCCAACACGGCTGGACTCCCCCTGCCTATGTGACGTCACTTTTCCCAAAGTTGGTTTTCATTGGCTCCCAGTGCCATGTCGCTGACGGTGACCAATCTGGCGCCACTGACGTCACACAGTTTTGGCGGGAGAACAGACTTGACAGCGCCATATTGGCTCCCTAAAGGGCCTATCCCACAGGACAAAACGTTACATTTTCTCAAATTTCTCGGCTCTTCGAGAATACTGTTCTCTCCCACATATGTTCAATTGTTGCCTGCAATGTAGAGAACGCTCGGGAATAGTGGACATGACTCTTACAGCAGGCGTGGGAGAATTAGAAGGGGGGAACACCGTCACAATATATATATATATATATATATATATATATATATATATATATATATATATATATATATATATATATATATATATATATATATATATAATTGAAAACTCACACCCCAGAAGTGACTCGAACTCATACTGCCAGGAGAACTCAGCTGGCGTACAGGATCCCTTAACCGCTCGACCAACACGACCTGACAAAAGAAGATGGTAGCCGAGGCTATTTCCATCCCCCCGCCGGCACTCGGTTGGTAATCTTGGACATGGTATTTTATCAAATCATCTCATTATTTGGGGCACACGTGAGGAACACAAATGCGAACAATCCTGGATAGTCCCCTGGACTATATGCATATGGGTGTGAGTTTTCATTTGCATATAGTCCTGGGGACTATTCAGGCTTGTTCGCATATATATATATATATATATATATATATATATATATATATATATATATATATATATATATATATATATATATATATATATTTTTTTTCTTCTCCGAGGCTATGGGTCCCTACACTTGCACCAAAGGTAGTACCCCTTATATATATATACATATATATATATATATATATATATATATATATATATATATATATATATATATATATATATCAAGCGAATGTCTGTCTATTTAATGAGGCACATGCTGGAGGCTGTGGCCTTACACAGATTTAATTTTAAATCTATTTATTAATATATTATTAAGGTGTATTATTACCAAATTAATGTATATTGTAGAGGGAATGGTATGGGGTAGGGAACGGACATTGGTTGGTCAGTGTTGACCTTAGCTAAAGGATTTAGGAATAATTATTTATTATTCTTATTACCCGCTACCAATTCAATTAAAGGTACATATTAGTGAATGTTTATTTATGTAAGTTGATTGACATATGTACGTGTGCGCGCGATTAGTGTTACTGTAATTCATATGGTTAACATTTATACGTTTGCAAGACATAGTTTCCCCTCATTGTCACATTTTTTGTTACTATTTCGCTGTTCACTCTAACTCTCTCTGAATCCCGTGGACTAATTGTGCTAACGTGTATTTGTTTAAGGTACTGAAACCATAGGCTTTTTACACAATAATTTGCAAAGAAATATTTCTAAAAATCGTCTAAGTTTCTAATAAGTATTCATTTTCCTAACATACAAGTCAATCACACAGTACCTAACCTCAGTCACATACACTTTTCTTACTATATCTCGCAACGACTTTTGCATATATATCCTATCTTAAAAAATTAACAATTTAAATTCATAACTGCCAACCCCCCTCCCCTCCAAGGCATATAAGGCCACTAAACATCATTCATTTCACTTAACCTCTCCCAAATTATCTTTTACACCAATACACAAACTAGAGGCCTTTATAGCTGAGTGGACGTCGCTCTCGACTCGAAATCCTAGCTCTTTCGATCCCCCGGCGATGACACAAACGGAAATCAGCTGAGTTTCTATCATTCTGATGCCCCTGTTACCTAGCAGTAAATAGGTACCTGGGCGTTAGACACCTGTTTCGGGCTGTTTCCTGAGTGTGTGTGTTTCTGTGTGTGTGGATTTTTTTTATTAGTTAGTAATAATTGATTCATTGACAGTTGAGAGGCGGGCCGAAAGAGCAGAGCTCAACCCTCGCAAGCACAATTAGGTGAACACAACTAGATAAATACTAACCAACCACGATCTCGTACAATCCACTACACACGCCACCACCCCACCCCCCCACTCCCTAAATCACTCTACCTAAGTTATTAAAAAATTAAAACAAATCAATTAATACACCAAAAATACTAACTATAAATATAGGCACCAAATTTGGATCATACAGCGACTCCAGCGTGGTCTAGTCGGAAGAGAACGTGTTCTCATCTGGATAGACTGCGATCGAGCCTGCCGGAACGGTTGTGTAACTGCAGGGCACAAATATTTGTGTGTCCCCTCCTGTAGCTGCCTCTGTTTCGACAGGTTCCCTGGATAGCTGGAATTGACCTGGCCCTTGGAAAGTGGGGAAGGGGTGAAATCCGTTGGGCCCACGGATGGATACCTTGGATCCATGGACCTAGGGCAGGTCTAATCACCTGGGATTCGAACCCACGGTGGGAATAAGGGAGGGGATTTGGGGAGGGAGGGAGGGAGGAAAGGAGGGCTCCAGGAACCAAACCTCACATAAAACCGGACCCTCACACACACACACACACACACACCCTCACCCGAACACTCACAGGGACACTCACACTCACACACACCCATAGACTGTGATAAGGGAGACCATCTGAGGGGACACAGATGGCCTCGTGGACCCACAAGCATAACCGGACACACACCCGGACACTCACAGGGGCACTCACACTCACACACACTCACCCAGACACTCATAGGGATACTCACACAGAGACACACATCCATAGACACAAACTGTGATAAGAGAGACCATCTGAGGGGACACAGATGGCCTCCTGGACCCACAGGTATATATATCAATATTTAAATATACATATATATTTATAAATATAAAATATTTTTAAGAACTAAATAAATAAATAATATATATATATATATATATATATATATATATATATATATATATATATATATATATATATATATATATATATATATATATATATATATATATATATATATATATATATATATATATATATATATATATATAAATAAAAATCAAACTAAACACTAACACAAACTAAACACAAACTAAAAATCGAATAATTATTAAATTAATGAAAAAATATTATAACAAAAATATCAATGATACATAGACGAATAGAAATAATTTACTCATAATTATTATATTACAATTTACACACACATATATATATATATATATATATATATATATATATATATATATATATATATATATATATATATATATATATATATATATATATATTGAAAACTCACACCCCAGAAGTGACTCGAACTCATACTGCCAGGAGAACTCAGCTGGCGTACAGGATCCCTTAACCGCTCGACCAACACGACCTGACAAAAGAAGATGGTAGCCGAGGCTATTTCCATCCCCCCGCCGGCACTCGGTTGGTAATCTTGGACATGGTATTTTATCAAATCATCTCATTATTTGGGGCACACGTGAGGAACACAAATGCGAACAATCCTGGATAGTCCCCTGGACTATATGCATATGGGTGTGAGTTTTCATTTGCATATAGTCCTGGGGACTATTCAGGCTTGTTCGCATATATATATATATATATATATATATATATATATATATATATATATATATATATATATATATATATATATATATATATATATATATATTTTTTTTTTTTCTTCTCCGAGGCTATGGGTCCCTACACTTGCACCAAAGGTGGTACCCCTTATATATATATATATATATATATATATATATATATATATATATATATATATATATATATATATATATATATATATATATATCAAGCGAATGTCTGTCTATTTAATGAGACACATGCTGGAGGCTGTGGCCTTACACAGATTTAATTTTAAATCTATTTATTAATATATTATTAAGGTGTATTATTACCAAATTAATGTATATTGTAGAGGGAATGGTATGGGGTAGGGAACGGACATTGGTTGGTCAGTGTTGACCTTAGCTAAAGGATTTAGGAATAATTATTTATTATTCTTATTACCCGCTACCATTTCAATTAAAGGTACATATTAATGAATGTTTATTTATGTAAGTTGATTGACATATGTACGTGTGCGCGCGATTAGTGTTACTGTAATTCATATGGTTAACATTTATACGTTTGCAAGACATAGTTTCCCCTCATTGTCACATTTTTTGTTACTATTTCGCTGTTCACTCTAACTCTCTCTGAATCCCGTGGACTAATTGTGCTAACGTGTATTTGTTTAAGGTACTGAAACCATAGGCTTTTTACACAATAATTTGCAAAGAAATATTTCTAAAAATCGTCTAAGTTTCTAATAAGTATTCATTTTCCTAACATACAAGTCAATCACACAGTACCTAACCTCAGTCACATACACTTTTCTTACTATATCTCGCAACGACTTTTGCATATATATCCTATCTTAAAAAATTAACAATTTAAATTCATAACTGCCAACCCCCCTCCCCTCCAAGGCATATAAGGCCACTAAACATCATTCATTTCACTTAACCTCTCCCAAATTATCTTTTACACCAATACACAAACTAGAGGCCTTTATAGCTGAGTGGACGTCGCTCTCGACTCGAAATCCTAGCTCTTTCGATCCCCCGGCGATGACACAAACGGAAATCAGCTGAGTTTCTATCATTCTGATGCCCCTGTTACCTAGCAGTAAATAGGTACCTGGGCGTTAGACACCTGTTTCGGGCTGTTTCCTGAGTGTGTGTGTTTCTGTGTGTGTGGATTTTTTTTTATTAGTTAGTAATAATTGATTCATTGACAGTTGAGAGGCGGGCCGAAAGAGCAGAGCTCAACCCTCGCAAGCACAATTAGGTGAACACAACTAGATAAATACTAACCAACCACGATCTCGTACAATCCACTACACACGCCACCACCCCACCCCCCCACTCCCTAAATCACTCTACCTAAGTTATTAAAAAATTAAAACAAATCAATTAATACACCAAAAATACTAACTATAAATATAGGCACCAAATTTGGATCATACAGCGACTCCAGCGTGGTCTAGTCGGAAGAGAACGTGTTCTCATCTGGATAGACTGCGATCGAGCCTGCCGGAACGGTTGTGTAACTGCAGGGCACAAATATTTGTGTGTCCCCTCCTGTAGCTGCCTCTGTTTCGACAGGTTCCCTGGATAGCTGGAATTGACCTGGCCCTTGGAAAGTGGGGAAGGGGTGAAATCCGTTGGGCCCACGGATGGATACCTTGGATCCATGGACCTAGGGCAGGTCTAATCACCTGGGATTCGAACCCACGGTGGGAATAAGGGAGGGGATTTGGGGAGGGAGGGAGGGAGGAAAGGAGGGCTCCAGGAACCAAACCTCACATAAAACCGGACCCTCACACACACACACACACACACCCTCACCCGAACACTCACAGGGACACTCACACTCACACACACCCATAGACTGTGATAAGGGAGACCATCTGAGGGGACACAGATGGCCTCGTGGACCCACAAGCATAACCGGACACACACCCGGACACTCACAGGGGCACTCACACTCACACACACTCACCCAGACACTCATAGGGATACTCACACAGAGACACACATCCATAGACACAAACTGTGATAAGAGAGACCATCTGAGGGGACACAGATGGCCTCCTGGACCCACAGGTATATATATCAATATTTAAATATACATATATATTTATAAATATAAAATATTTTTAAGAACTAAATAAATAAATAAATATATATATGTATATATATATATATATATATATATATATATATATATATATATATATATATATATATATATATATATATAAATATAAAATCAAACTAAACTCTAACACAAACTAAACACAAACTAAAAATCGAATAATTATTAAATTAATGAAAAAATATTATAACAAAAATATCAATGATACATAGACGAATAGAAATAATTTACTCATAATTATTATATTACAATTTACACACACACATATATATATATATATATATATATATATATATATATATATATATATATATATATATATATATATATATATATATATATATATATATATATATATATATATTGAAAACTCACACCCCAGAAGTGACTCGAACTCATACTGCCAGGAGAACTCAGCTGGCGTACAGGATCCCTTAACCGCTCGACCAACACGACCTGACAAAAGAAGATGGTAGCCGAGGCTATTTCCATCCCCCCGCCGGCACTCGGTTGGTAATCTTGGACATGGTATTTTATCAAATCATCTCATTATTTGGGGCACACGTGAGGAACACAAATGCGAACAATCCTGGATAGTCCCCTGGACTATATGCATATGGGTGTGAGTTTTCATTTGCATATAGTCCTGGGGACTATTCAGGCTTGTTCGCATATATATATATATATATATATATATATATATTATACACACAGGCATTTATATCAATAGATTATAGAGATCAACACACCAATATCTGGTTTACTACCAATATATATAATAATAATACTCACTGAGATAATAATAATAGTCACAGTAAATTCTCTGATGAATCTTGGTGCTTGCACACACCCACACATAGATATATATGTAAACTGATACTGTGAGCGCTCTGGGTAGCCTCACCACATACTGTGCTCTCTGTGACTTAAACTCAAGTGAGACTTGCTCACGACATATAAAATATCTGACAAGAATATATATAGCTAACTAAAGGGGAAATGGGAGGGTAACTGTAAACACCTACTTCACCTATCCTAGGATGACAGTTGGGTTGTAGCTCCTGGTCCAGGCTCTCGCCTCGTTCATCCAGAAACACAAGCCCACGCCTTAGGATGTCGCGTCTCGCCGCTTCTGTACACAGCAGGTCCGTGCTTCTTCCCTACAGTACGTCGCAGGGTTGAAGTCGGTCTCCTGGCCGTCAACTTTCCTCCCAACTACGGCAGCCAGCCTACGTCTCGGCGGTCGTCGTACGTTTCCCAATTAGTCCTTGTCACTGTACTCCCAGAGGAACTGCCTCTCACCACTACGAAGTCACTGAAGTTATCAGCCGTCCCGACGACTGACCACACGCACAGCACCCGACTTCAGAGCACTTGAAGCTCACAACACTGTCAATTCCCTCGTCGTCTAGATATATCGCTAGGTATTTGGGAAGACTTCTCGACGTGCTTGCATCCAACTGTTGACTCGTAGGGTTCCACGAAGGTGGGGTTACTGTCAAACTTGACAGGATCGTCGATCACACGTTCAACCTGGTTGACAAGGCTGTCAACCCGGTTCACTCACGGTGGGTGGCCCGGCCACTAAGCTGCCTCTTATACTGGTGAACTGCCAACGACGACACACGTCGATGCCCGGCCCACTTCTTGCAACGCACCTGTCCCTGAGCACTTGTTGCTCAATATTCTGTCAATTCCTTATCTGAGCCACTTCTGGGTTGCAGGAAGACCTCACAGAGTGCGTGCCAACAACTGGAGACGCTTAAATCCACCGGAGTTCGGTAAATCCGTCACTCTGACAGGATGACCGATCGCGCGTCCTACCTCTCGGACGTGTCGTGAAAGACTGATATCGCCTGGCGCCAACACGGCGGACCCCCATGCCTATGTGACGTCACTTTTCCCAAAGTTGGTTTTCATTGGCTCCCAGTGCCATGTCGCTGACGGTGACCAATCTGGCGCCACTGACGTCACACAGTTTTGGCGGGAGAACAGACTTGCCAGCGCCATATTGGCTCCCTAAAGGGCCTATCCCACAGGCCAAAATGTTCATTTTCGCAAATTTCTCGGCTCTTCGAGAATACTGTTCTCTCCCACATATGTTCAATTGTTGCCTGCAATGTAGAGAACGCTCGGGAATAGTGGACATGACTCTTACAGCAGGCGTGGGAGAATTAGAAGGGGGGAACACCGTCACATACCCCTCCCCTTAAAATAAGAGTCATGTCTGGTTAGTGCATGCGGGACAACGCATCTGCGACTACGCTGTCCTTTCCACTAAAATCTTGGCTTCCAGCCAGTATTGCAGCCGCCAATGTGTGACACTCCTCATGTGTCTGCAGACCGTCTTCAAGGTCATCCTGGGCGTCCACTGCTTACCTATTACGGACCGAGGGCTCCACACCTCACGTCCGTTCACCAGCTGGAACTGTGAGAAGTTTAACGGTTCTGCCACTGCTTTGCAAATGGCCAACAAAACAGGGCCCGCTGTCTCTTCCCACTCGTCTTCCTGCTCTACGCAGAACATTCTCAGAGCTGTCTCTGAGGTGGAGTGGAATCTTCCGACCGCCCCCTTCGACTGCGATCGGTAGGGCGACGACCGAATCTGCATCACTCCCCGATTTATCACTGTTCGTCTGACACACTCAGACCGGAACATATTTCCACTGTCAGCCTGATTTTCCCTGGGCCTCCTCACCCAAGAGAAAAGATGTTGTAGTTGCCCAGCCACTTCTCTCGACGTTGAACGTCGCATCGTGGTCATCCCTAGGTGACCCGCAGAGTCAACAGCGTGCAACGGACTCAACACTGCCGCTCTGCACTTGGCTGGCAACGCTACTTGATCTCTCGTACCTGGAGAGGCTTTTCCGACCTCCATCCTTACAGGTTTACACTGTCTTATTAATATGCCTTTTGCCTGTTAAAGTGAGTAGCTTTCTCGGGACCAATACGTCCTCCTTTGGCCTTACAAATCAACTTGGGGGATTCTGCCTGCTGCACTCCTCGAGACGAGTGCGGTCCACCCCGGAGAACCGGTGAGGGTCACCTGTACCTCACCTTCTGGGCTGCCTTCGCCCTCCACTCGCTCTCCGGGTTCCATGACGAGGTGATCATTCCCAGGCCGGCGGACGTCTCCTCGTCGGCCTTATCAGATCCACGTCCTCCTTGTCCTTCGCACTGCCTCGGAATACAGCACAGACAGGGAACGCCTCCATGGCGATTCCTTTCTCGTCCCCACAGGCGTCGAACACTTCGCCTTTCTTCTCTAAGTGCTCCAAGCACTCCTCGTCCTTCACGAGGTTCGGTAGGACACGTCCTCCACATGCGTCATTTCCCAAAATGACCTGTGCCTCCCTCGTGGGCATCGTCGCACAGACCCCCACTACTAGGGTTTGGCATCCATAAACCGAACTCAGGGTTACCTGGTGTAGGGGCATCTGCACTGGGCCTCCCACAGTGGTCACACTTGCCTCACCTACACAGGTATTCTCGTGACACTCAGGGAAAAGGGTTCTGCTCACCAGGGTAAATTCCGCCCCAGTATCTCTCAGCATCATTACCGGGATGGGGTCTGCGTCCCCCACCCTTACAGTTCCCTCACGCACGAATGGGTTAGCCTCCTTCTTACGTACGGGTCCATCCCGCACTCCTTCGGCTAACTGGTCCTCTACCCGCACAAAAGCAACGTAACCCCGCTGCTTAGGACGTCTGCATTCGCGCGCCATGTGTCCTATTAACCCGCAGTTGAAACAACGGATCCTTCTTCTTCCGCGGACTCCTCTTGCGCCTTCCAAAGACTCATGCTCAGCATCTCCGGCCGTGACGATAACAAGATCTCTTGAGCTCTCCCTCGGTGACTTCTTCGGCGGTTCCACAGCACTCTTCTGTCCTCTGCTGTCTCCATTCGAGGGGTAGGACTTGGGAGAACTCGGTCCTGTCCTCCAACCGTCCGACCTTCTATTATTCCTCCCATAACTGGAGAATGCGGGCGGTCGGTGCTGTCCCTCTCGACATGGACGTAAAGCTTCCTCTAGCATGTCTGCTCGATCGGCTGCGGCTCTCGGGTCCTTGATGTCCGCTTCCTTTACTCTCACCCTAATCTCGGGAGAGAGCACGGACATAAACTTTTCCATGACCATCAGCCTCTTGATCTGTTCAGCCGATCTTGCTCCTTCTGACTCCAGCCATTTCACGAATTTCCTTTCCATGTCCCTCGCCGTCTCCGCATACGATTTTCCTGGCGATCGGGTACATTCTCTAAACCTTTTCCTATAGCACTCCGGCGTCAGCTTGAACGAATGGAGCACGGCCCGTTTTACTGCATCATAGTTGGTACACTCCTGGAGGTCGAGCATGTTGTAAGCTTCACGAGCTTCACCAGTGAGCCTTCCTTGAACTAGCTCCGCCCACTCTGCCCTCGGCCACTTCTTCAACGTAGCGACCCTTTCGAAATGCTCGAAGAAGCCCTCAGCCTCATTAGGCACGAAGACGGGCAAATCCCTCTCTCTCACTCGGCGGTCTTCCTGCTGTTGTGGTGGGGCAGTTGGAACTAGTCCTAGCTCAGCTCGTTTCAGCTCAATCTCCTTGTTCGCTTCAACCTCCTGCAGCTTCGTCCTAGCTTCTATTTCGCGCCCCTCTCGTTGCAGCTGTGCCTCTCGTTCTTCCCTGCGCAGCTGTGCTTGTGCCTCTCGTTCTTCTCGTTGCTGCTGTGCCTCTCGTTCTTCTCGTTGCTGCTGTGCCTCTCGTTCTTCTCTACGCAGCTGTGCTTCTCTCTCTGCTTCCTCGCGCCTCAGCTGTGCTTCTCTTTCTTCTCTGCGCAGCTGTGCTTCTCTTTCTGCTTCCTCGCGCTTCAGCTGTGCTTCTCTTTCTGCTTCCTCACGCTTCAGCTGTGCTTCTTGTTCGCGCTCTTCCTTGCGCAGCTGTGCTTCTATCTGCATCTTCATTATTTCTAGCTTGATACTGCGCCTGCTGCCACTGGATCCCCGGCTGCTGCCACCGGTACTCAGTTCTCTCCTCCACTGGCAGGTGTCTGTGGCCGCTCCTCTCCTAAGGCTTCATCACGTGCCTTGAGCTGTGCCATGATCTCAAGTCTTCTCTCTCCCACTTTGGAAGCTCTCAACTTGATCCCAAAGTGGTCGGCGATCGTCTGCAGCTGTGCCTTGGTGCACTCCTCCAGTACTTGCTCGTCTCTCGTGTCTATAAACCTGGCTACTTTATCACCCTCCATCTTGTGACAATGAGTGAAAACCTAGGCCTGATATTTAATACCACAATTACCACCTTGATCTTGCTCTTATCCTGGCAAGGTCGCCAATGTCGGGGTTTCACGGTGTTCTCGTTAGAGAAGGGTTAAAGCAACAGTAGACTGGATCTCCTTTCCAGGTGGTTGCTCCAACAATAACCCTTACTCACCGTCGTTCGGCGGGTCTTCCCTCAATCCTCTAGGCTCCACTGCTGGCCTCGGAGAGTACCCCAGTCGATCTCACAACCGGCCTTTAGATTATAAGATGAGTGGGAGCACAGATCGTTCCCTCAATCTGTGGCCCGCCCCGACACCGAACTCTTACACAGCCTTCAAGGTCGCCAACTGGTTTTTTTAGTGTCCAGTAACACTGCAGTGGTCAGGTGTAATTGTGGCAAGAGCAAATCCAGTAATATAGTATCAGGCAGGTCACTCTACTTTATATCATTACACGGTCACAAGATAAATGGAGGGGATGATATCAAACACCAAAGAGTTTTGGTATTTTACTTAAAAGACAACGAGAAATATATATGCATCAATGTATCAGGATTAATATATGACAATTGCTCCATTCATAGCATAATATTCTAGAGCGCACCGATATGGTAACATCGGCACGTGTCACCTGTCAGACTCAGCTGACCGGGACCCTCGCGATCGTGGGAACAGACTAGTACTTGTTTTCTAATTGTCACGATCCCCGTTTATTTAACTTTTTCCAAAACACTATTCAACGTTCACATGGCTTACTTATGATTTCACTGGCCTCACGATCAACATCTTATTCACAATACTCTCACAGTGACTTTTCACCGTACCAAAAGATTACTCTATTCTTAATAATATTTACTGTGAATGCACTCACTTGATCACTGAACTTTTCTTTATATTTATACTTCCTCTTAAAGAGATATCACTGGCAATCACTTCACGTATATGATATTATTCAGCACACAGTCATGTCATATATAAATCAGTAATCAAATTCAGGCATATATATATCAATAGATCATAGAGATCAACACACAGGCATTTATATCGATAGATTATAGAGATCAACACACCAATATCTGGTTTACTACCAATATATACATAAATAATACTCACTGTAGATTAATAATAATAGTCACAGTAAATTCTCTGATGAATCTTGGTGCTTGCACACACCCACACATAGATATATATGTAAACTGATACTGTGAGCGCTCTGGGTAGCCTCACCACATACTGTGCTCTCTGTGACTTAAACTCAAGTGAGACTTGCTCACGACATATAAAATATTCTGACAAGAATATATATAGCTAACTAAAGGGGAAAGGGAGGGTACTGTAAACACCTACTTCACCTATCCTAGGATGACAGTTGGGTTGTAGCTCCTGGTCCAGGCTCTCGCCTCGTTCATCCAGAAACACAAGCCCCACGCCTTAGGATGTCGCGTCTCGCCGCTTCTGTACACAGCAGGTCCGTGCTTCTTCCCTACAGTACGTCGCCGGGTTGAAGTCGGTCTCCTGGCCGTCAACTTTCCTCCCAACTACGGCAGCCAGCCTACGTCTCGGCGGTCGTCGTACGTTTCCCAATTTTCCTTGTCACTGTACTCCCAGAGGAACTGCCTCTCACCACTACGAAGTCACTGAAGTTATCAGCCGTACCAGACGACTGCAAGCACACACGCACAGCCCGACTTCAGAGCACTTGAAGCTCACAACACTGTCAATTCCCTCGTCGTCTAGATATATCGCTAGGTATTTGGGAAGACTTCTCGACGTGCTTGCATCCAACTGTTGACTCGTAGGGTTCCACGAAGGTGGGGTTACTGTCAAACTTGACAGGATCGTCGATCACACGTTCAACCTGGTTGACAAGGCTGTCAACCTGGTTCACTCACGGTGGGTGGCCCGGCCACTAAGCTGCTCTTATACTGGTGAACTGCCAACGACGACACACGTCGATGCCCGGCCCACTTCTTGCAACGCACCTGTCCCTGAGCACTTGTTGCTCAATATTCTGTCAATTCCTTATCTGAGCCACTCTGGGTTGCAGGAAGACCTCACAGAGTGCGTGCCAACAACTGGAGACGCTTAAATCCACCGAGTTCGGTAAATCCGTCACTCTGACAGGATGACCGATCGCGTCCTACCTCTCGGACGTGTCGTGAAAGACTGATACGCCCCGGCGTCAACACGGCTGGACTCCCC
>WNGS01142271.1:0-21790 GCA_020271785.1 Procambarus virginalis
ACTTTACTCGCAGCCACAGACGAAAGACTGTGTTCTGTAGAAACTGCCTTTCAAAATCTAATAGTTCTAGTGACCTTGCAAATCATACATCTTCCTGTGACATCACTCAGAAAATGATTTACCCTCAGGAGGGGGACACCTTCCATTTAAAAATACGGGGAAAGGTTACCCTTATCCCATGTAGCATATTTTGATTTTGAGTGCTACTTAAGCACTGAGGATTGTCTAGGTTCTGTTACAGCCTACATAGACCTATAGCATACAGCTATATATTGTTGATAGGAGCCACTCCGTCATGATAAATTTACTTATTTTGGGGGGACAGCATGGAAGTGATGAGGGGAGAGTGGAAGCCAACTGGCTCCATTTCATAGAGCCAGTTGGCACCAAATGGTAAATTATTAGATCCACCTTCCCCAATTATGAAATAGACATGTCTCTTGAGGATATGGTTCATTTAGGAGACAGACACATTGTCAGTTTTGTGAGAGCGTATTTACTCCCTCCAGTTACAAGTTCAACATCATGATCACCTTAGGGAAAAGCTCAATTATATTGGAAATCTATTTAATTACTGCAACCTCCGTACCTGTTACTCAATACCTGTTACTCAGATCACAACTTAATTGAAGTTATGACAACCATGGGGAATAGACCTTCAAAACCAGTCCAGATTCCCGGTGGAGGAGATTTCAGCAAATTCAACTTCAATAATAAACAGATAAACTGGGAGCAAATAAACCAGACTTCACAGAAATAAACTGGGAAGAACAGCTAGGAAATGCGAACCTGAACCAGTGCCTGGAAAAAATAAGCTCAGTAGCACTAGAAATATGTACAAACCGCATCCCCTAAGAAAAAAGAGGAAGAGATGCAGATTGGAACGAGAACGTCGTTCCCTATATAGGCGAAGAAAACGAATCGCGGTACAACTTGAGAGTCGCACCCTATCTCAGGAACGGCGAAGAAGGTTAGGTAGCGAAATAGGAAAAATTGAACTCAAGCTACAAGAATCATACAAAACGCAGGAGAGGGAAAGAGAGCAAAAGGCCATCAGTGAAATAGAGAGAAACCCGAAATATTTTTTCTCCTATGCAAAATCAAGATCAAAAACCACATCTAGTATCGGGCCCCTGCGAAAGGAAGATGGAACTTTCACCGATGACAACAAAGAAATGAGCGAGCTACTGAGGAAGCAATACGACTCTGTCTTCAGCGAGCCATTAAACGCACTAAAGATCGATAACCCAAATGAATTTTTCATGGATATGATACCAACATCAAATCATATATCAGACGTCACCCTATCCCCACTGGATTTTGAAGAAGCCATAAACAGTATGCCTATGCACTCCGCACCAGGCCCGGATTCTTGGAACTCCATATTCATCAAGAACTGTAAAAAACCACTATCGCAGGCCCTTCACATTCTGTGGAGACAAAGCCTAGATACTGGCGTTATTCCTGATATACTAAAAACAGCAGAGATAGCACCACTTCATAAAGGAGGAAATAAGGCAGAGGCAAAAAATTACAGACCGATAGCACTAACATTGCACATCATAAAAATTTTTGAGAGAGTGCTAAGAAGTAAGATCACAAAATACATGGGATCACAGCATCTCCATAACCCCAGACAACATGGTTTCAGAACAGGGCGCTCTTGCCTGTCGCAGTTGCTGGACCACTATGATATGGCATTAGATGCTATGGAAGACAAACAAAACGCTGATGTAATTTACACAGATTTCGCAAAAGCTTTTGATAAATGTGACCATGGTGTTATTGCCCATAAAATGCGCTCAAAAGGAATTACTGGAAAAGTAGGCAGATGGATCTACAATTTCCTGACCAACAGAACCCAATGTGTTATAGTCAACAAAATAAAATCCAACCCGTCAACCGTTAAGAGCTCAGTCCCCCAGGGTACTGTGCTTGCTCCAGTACTTTTTCTCATCCTCATATCGGACATAGACAAGAGCACAACCTATAGCACTGTATCATCCTTTGCAGATGACACTAGGATCTTCATGAGAGTAGGCAACATAGAGGACACGGCGAACCTCCAGTCAGATGTAGATCAGGTCTTTCTATGGGCTACAGAAAATAATATGGTGTTTAACGAAGACAAGTTCCAGCTCATGCGCTATGGAAAAAATGAAAATATAAAAACGGAAACCACGTACAAAACTCAGGCAAATCATAACATAGAACGAAAAGGCAATGTAAAGGATCTGGGTGTACTCATGTCGGAAGACCTTACCTTTAAAGAACACAATAAAGTAGCCATCACAACTGCAAGAAAAATGACAGGTTGGATAACAAGAACTTTTCACACTAGAGATGCTATACCGATGATGACACTTTTCAAAACGCTTGTGCTCTCTAGAGTGGAGTACTGCTGCACAATGACAGCCCCTTTCACTGCTGGTGAAATTGCTGACCTGGAGAGCGTGCAGAGATCCTTTACTGCTAGAATCCACTCGGTAAAACATCTAAACTATTGGGACCGACTTAAGAGCCTAAATCTGTATTCCCTTGAGCGCAGGCGGGAGAGATACATAATAATTTACACGTGGAAAATATTAGAGGGGCTGGTCCCAAACCTGCACACAGAAATAACATCACATGAGACCAGAAGACATGGCAGGATGTGCAGAATACCCCCGTTGAAAAGCAGAGGTGCAACTGGTACTCTGAGAGAGAACTCTATCAACATCAGAGGCCCGAGACTGTTCAACACGCTTCCACTACACATAAGGGACATAACTGGCAAACCCCTCACAGTGTTCAAGAGAGAACTGGATAAGCACCTCCAAAGGATACCTGATCAACCAGGCTGTGACTCATACATCAGGCTGCGAGCAGCCGCGTCCAACAGCCTGGTTGATCAGTCCAGCAACCAGGAGGCCTGGTCGATGACCGGGCCGCGGGGACGATAAGCCCCGGAAGCACCTCAAGGTATCCTCAAGGTATCCGCACCGGGATGCTCTAGAGAGTTTAGTCCTAATTGCTCACAATGTGTCTCATGACTTGGGCTTAATTTTGAAGGATTTTAGCATGGGTTCAAATATTAGGAGCAATATTCTTATGCGACAAGGCTCAAAATTCCATAAGGTAGAAATAGGGAAGTTTAAATTTTTTGATTCACTGGTTTTTATTACAGATAGTCTTTCGTCCCTTGCAAAGACCCACATTGATTCAGACAGTCCCTTAACATTCACTCGCTCAATGATAGCAATGATAGAAGGTTTACCCGAAGAGAGTCACCACCTGCTCTTGGAGGGTAAGCAGTTTTTCCCTTATGAATATGCCACAAAAATCAGCTACTTTAATGATGCAACCTATTGAAATGTTTTACAGCTCCCTAATCAAATCAGGAATCACTTCGGAAGAATATAGACATTCTAAATTAGTATCGGAAGCAACAGCATGTAGGACATTAAAGGACTATCTCCTTGTTTATTTAAAGTGTGACGTTGGTTAACTGGCTGACATTTTTACCCACCACAGGGTAATTCTAAATGATATCTATTCATTAGAATTGAGCCATTACTGGGCTACTCCTACGACTGCTTCTTGAAAAGCAGCAAAATATCGTTAGATTTAAGTGCAGATGTCACGTTACACAATCTCTTGTCATAAAACATACGAGGGGGTTTTACAACTTTAGTTAGGAGTTACGTCTGAGCTAACAACCGCTACATCAACCTGTCTTTTAACCCCCAGGAGGATAGATTTTCATTCTTACTTTATTTAGATTTCAACTCCCTTTATGGGAGTTGTATGACTAAGAAACTGCCCTATGGGGGTCTAAGAAGACTATCGTCTGATGAGATGAACTCCTTCATTAGTGAAGGGAAGATAATGAAAGAACAACCTTTCTCATCTAAGAAAGGTTACTGGCTCTTAATTGACACCAAGCACATAAGACCTGAAATAGCTAGACTAACAGATGATCTGCCCCTATGTTTACACCATAAGGAAATAAGTATTGCAGATATCTTGCCATTTAGTAAGGGACTTCTGGAAACAAATAACATTACAAATCTTTCTAAAAAAAATATTAAACTGATTGGTGACCATCTTCCCAAAAAACATTATTTCATATCTCTTCACCTTTTACAGCTATTTATAATAACAATAATAATAATGATAATTTATTTAGGAACAGTACATACATAGTTGCAGCATTACAGTACGAACATTCTGTTAGATTTAAAGATAGAGGTAGTACATACAATACCTAAAGCCACTAGTACGCATAGCGTCTTGGGCAAATTTATTTATTGAGATACGTCTTGAAGTAGACACTATACATACTATTTATGAGTTCCATCAGTCAGATTTTATGGCAGAATTTGTTAACACCAACGTTAACAATAGAAATGTCTCCACTAGCCAGGATTGGAAAACACTATTTAAACTGTTAACAAATAGTGTTTTTAGTAAACCACTACTGAACCCAGCCCGTTATGCCATTGAAACCAAACTAGTGACTTCTGCCAAAGTCTTTTTACGGGAGGTGAAGAATCCACGCTTCAATGTATGGTCCATTAAGGTGACAATAAATTATTGTCCGTCAGTTCCAGACAATTCATTAAAATTACTTATCCTAATTATATTGGGTTCCAGATTCTTGAGCTAGCAAAATACAGTTTGTACCATTATTGGTACAGGGTACTTAAGAAGCACTATACAGATAGGGCACAACTGGTGTACAGTGATATGGACAGCTTCATTTTTAGTTTAATGACAGATGACGTCTTTAACGAGATGGGGAGAGAACCCATTAAGTCATGGATAGATTCCAGCAACTTCACTGAAACTCACCCCTTGTATGATTCTTCTAAAAAGGGTGTTTTAGGACTTTTAAAGTCAGAGGTTTCAGACCACTATATCCTCGAGGTGGTTGCATTCAAACCCAAAATGTATAGTTTGCTTTTGCACGACAATTCCAATTCCATTACCGCTAAGGGTATCCCCCGCACTGTGCAAAGATCTTTAACACATAACCATTTTAAAGAAACCCTACACAGTAATGGAGTAGTAAATACTTTTCAATATTCTCAAATTAGGAATGGAGGAGGGCAGATGGTTACAACTTTCAACACTGAGAGGTTTAAAAGTGCATTTGATGATAAGCACTTTTACCTAAATAAATACAACAGTTTAGCCTATGGACCCCCAGACATACCGTTGGAGACCCTTCCCAACACTTCTCCTCGAGGGATGGACTCCGAGTGACAGTGATGATGTCAATGGACCCCAAAGCGAGGAAGAACGACGCCCCACCGCTGAGAGTGAAGGACATGACGTCAGTAGTCCCTTACCATGGGAAGAAACGCCCTACTCCATTCACACGCCAGATGATGAGTCATCATCTTCAATCCAGGAGGAGGGGGAGGGGGATGGTGGAGTAGGTAGAGCCCACAACAGACCTATGGGCAAAGAGGAGAGGTTTTGTTAGACACTACTATGGGGAATGGGAGGGGGATTTTGATTATGATATTATATAATATGACTATGTTTTAAGACCAACTGTTCTTTGTTAATATAATTTATAAAACATAACAGCTATTTCTTTTACCTTCTCTCATTCTTCAGGATATGTAACCTTGAATATGTCCGTTTAACCCCACTTGACGGCGAGGGGGGGGGGACCTCTCTTACAGTACAGTCAAGCCTGTCAGGTGTTGGGTGGGGTAGGGGGTACCACCCTACTGTGTGAAACATGTTTTTTACACCTGTCCATAGAGACACCCTACTGAACCACTTTTTGCTGGTGGTGGTTGCAAATTTCACCCTCCCTGTGTATTATTATATACATTTATATACATATCTCCATACTTTGCTGTATAAAGAACATGGTCATAACATAATAGACACCTATCTACACTGTTTTTTGGTGGCTGCCACACCCACCTCTGATGACCTAATATGGGTGGTTCTATCTGACTCTCTTCCTCTGATTCCTTTGTCTGATAGGTGGCTCTATCTGTCACCCCACCTCTGATTCCATTGTCTGATAAGTGGCCCTATCTGGCTCTAAAACCACTACTCACATTCATATACACCCACACACCCAGAAAATTGCCTATAACTGCTGTCTAACTCCCGGGGAACATATTTTCTCCTAGGTAACAGGAGCATCTGGGTGAAAGAAACTTTGCCCATTTGTTTTTTCGTCGTCCGGGAATCGAACCTGGGCCACAGAATTACGAGTCTTCCGCGCTGTCTACTCACCTACCAGGCCCTTGTGTGTGTGTGTGTGTGTGTTTGTGTGTGTGTGTGTGTGTGTGTGTGTGTGTGTGTGTGTGTGATGGATTTTTGCTTTTGTGGGGTTGTTTTTCGAATATGAACAGTATTTGACCATTCCTCAGAAAGCGACCCACAACGGTCGACTAACAACCAAGTTCCTAATTACTGCTAGGTGAACAGAGGCAACGGATGCAAGGAGACGTGCCTAGCTATCTCGCCCTGCCCAGGATACGAACCCAGGACGTGCCGGTTGTGAGCCGACAGCGCTGACCACTGAGCCACAGGTTAGGCACAAATGCATTTCATTTGTTAACTACTCTGACACAGAGAAAGTTCTTTCTAACGTCCCTGTGGCTCATTTGGGTACTCAGTTTGTGTCCCCTTGTTCGCGTAGCGTGTGTGTGTGTGTGTGTGTGTGTGTGTGTGTGTGTGTGTGTGTGTGTGTGTGTGTGTGTGTGTGTGTGTGTGTGTGTGTGTGTGTGTGTGTCTGTCTGTCTGTGTGTGTGTGTGTGTGTGTGTGTGTGTGTGTGTGTGTGTGTGTGTGTATGTGTGTGTGTGTGTGTGTGTGTGTGTGTGTGTGTGTGTGTGTGTGTGTGTGTGTGTGTGTGTGTGTGTGTGTGTGTGTGTGTGTGTGTGTGTGTGTGTGTGTCTGTCTGTCTGTGTGTGTGTGTGCTCACCAAATTGTGCTTGCAGGGGTTTAGCTCTGGCTCTGGTTAAGCTCTAACCCCTGCCTCTCAACCGTCAATCAACTGATGTACAGATACCTGAGCCTACTGGGCTCTATCATATCTACATTTGAAACTGTATGGAGTCAGCCTTCACCACATCACTGCCTAATGCATTTCATTTGTTAACTACTCTGACACAGAGAAAGTTCTTTCTAACGTCCCTGTGGCTCATTTGGGTACTCAGTCTTGTGTCCCCTTGTTCGCGTAGCGCCCATGTTAAAAAGTTTATCTACATTGTCAATTCCTCTGAGAATTTTGTAGGTAGTGATCATGTCTCCTCATACTCTTCTGTCTTCCAGTGTCGTGAGGTGCATTTCACGCACCCTTTTTCTCGTAACTCATGCCTCATAGTTCTGGGACTTGCATAGTGGCATACCTCTGAACTTTTTCCAGCATTGTCTTGTGCTTGACAAGGTACAGACTCCACGCTGGGGACGCATACTCCAGGATTGGCCTTACATATGCTGTATACAAGGTTCTGAATATTCCTTTCACAGGTTCCTGAAGGCTGTTCTGATTTTAGCTAGAACATCAGAACAGTACTTGTGGTTGATGTCGATCCCATTGTTGATATCACCACTTATGCAGAATTTTGTAACTAGCTCATCAAGATTGTAACTTGCTCAACTAAATGAATTGTGGGGTTCAGTCCCTGAGCCCATTATGTCCCTCTGTAACCCTTTCCACTACCGCCCACAGGATAGGTATAGGATGCATAATAAATGAACTAAACTTAAACTAAAACTCAACTGTCGGTCAATCAACTATTACGAACTACTAACAATAAATTTTCCATACACACACACACAGGAAGCAGCCCGTAACAGCTGTCTAACTCCATAATATAATATAAATGAGTTCCATAATATATATGGGGTCAAACGTGAACAACATCAAGATGAGAAAACATCTAAATCAAAGTATGCTATATATCATATATTGAACATTTATACATGAATTTTATGCTTGGAATTCTACTAACTGAAACAGTAAAGATGCAAACTACTCATTATTGGTAGTGAGCAGCAGTTGAAAGCCTATTATATATACAGAACTTTTTTGGGTAGAGTAAACATATATAGTTTTTTAATATTTGTGTTTATTTCAATCAACATAACAGTACATGAGCATTATAGGATCAGCATAACCATTTTTGTTTGTGAAAAATACATTTACGGCCCCAGTTTGGGAAATAGCTGTAATACACATGTTACAAATATTTCGCTCATGTAAAATATGAATACCTGTACTAGCAATGCTCTTTGATTAGCTAATTTGATTTGACTTAAGGATTAGTTCTTTAGGTAGTTTTGAGCATCTTAAATATCTAAATTGAGCATTTCTAGTAAATTGATGACATGCATTGTGAAATGCAAGAATGATCTTGGAGAATTGCTAGTAATGAACACAGCGATTTCCGGAAAATTTAGCCATACTATGTAATGAGATATCAGATTATGGAATCAGTTCAAATACATGGATGAAAGCAGCAAGCAAACAGATTGATTCTCTTTACTCGGTCTGTTTTTAATTAAATGAAGAAGCACACCTTTCTAGTGGGCAGTTAGCATTAAGGAATTATGACATTAGAAACCTTGATGTTCTGGTGTTTTTATCACGATGCATTGCATGCTATTTTAACTGAAATCTCAAATTATTGACTTGATACACAATTATACACAGATAAATCACATTACATCAATATGTTATATCAATAAGAAAGTACACAGAAGCCATGATGAGGATTCGAACTATAAACATGTACTAAATTGGTACATTACTGATAAACGTTGGTGTAACAAAACTCAAGGTAAAGCTATTATTACTGCCTCTAAAAAACAAATATTCTGTAAAATGAACAAACTGCCAAACACAATCTTAATTAGAATCCATGAACTGGATTTCAGTTAAAAGTAATATAGTTTTGGGCAGCGGTTTTGGTTGTGGAGACAACACCTTCAGCATTTTGCTCTCCTCGTCAACATCTAACCTGTAACATACAAATAAATATATAAATATTTCAAACATATACTGAGGAAAATACATTTTCTTCAGAAGAAAACGTGGTATGACTATAATTGTTTATAAATACAACAATGGATGACAAATTATTTATTCACCTGTCATTTATCGGAACTATTATTTAATATAAACAATTTCCATTTGTGTTCTTCTGTATTCAATCGTATATACCATTCTCCACATTAGAATTACACACACATGTTAAAATTATAATAAAATATTGACAATACTTCTCATGTTTTTGCAATTTTCATATTGTGGGGAAGCGCTCGTCAGAAGAAAAGTCAATACATAAAAAACGTCTAAAAAGATATTCACTCTCACAACTGTACCATCGCACTATCTATATAAATAAAAACGTAAATGATCGTTTGTTCATAATCGTTAATCTCCGAAAGTTCTTCACTGATTGCTTTGAAATTTTGACACGACGTTCCATTCGAATATGCGCATTTTTTTTATACACCCACTGTATAGATGCCACACCTGTGACAGGTAAAACATGCTTTTTTTTTTAAACAGCGCCATCTATGGCACATAATAGCAACATATGCTATACTAAATATATTACAATTCCATTTAAATGTTTCCGATTGCATTGATAAGTTCAATTTTCATAGATTTCGATTTTTTCCATTTTGATTTTGATAAAATGACAGCACGAATGAAGATCTGCAAGTTTTGTATGCATAAGCTGCATCAGAAACAGTCAAATTGCATGCAATCAAACAATGTACAAATTGCAATGAAATCGCAATTGCGTGATATATCAACGAAAATCATTTTGAGACAATGGAGTGACTTTAACCTGCGTTTGGATGATTCCCGGACACCTAGTTTAACCGACTCGACCACGATGGTACAAAAGTCGACCAACCCGGAAATAGTGAGTTCTCTGGGAAGTCCTAGAGGTCCCAAACCGGAGTTCAACTAGTATTTTAAAGTAGACCCGACTTCACTCTGGCCTATGGTAATAGCGTTCACACTCTTAAATCACATTCAGATCACAATGAAATCGCAATGGCGTGATATATTAATTAAAATCATTTTGAGGCATTGGGGTGATCCGAACCTGCATTCTAGTAATTACCAAATATCTGCCTTAACAAACTTGACCATGATGTTACACAAGTTTCTCGTTTGTCCATCTATCCATTCATGTCTAATTATCTATCCACACATCAAAATCTCTTATTATCTATCCATCTTATTTCTCCAGGTGGATTCAAACCTTATCTCTTGGTAAACCCAAACAAACACTCTGTGCCACTTCACCACAACATGGTCAAAAACAATGCAACCTAGAATTCCACTAAATTCTCTAGGGGTCCTTAGGCTTCCAACTGAATTCCAATCAGTGTTTCAGTTGGAAGACCTAGTTCCAATTGAGTGAGTTCCTATCCTCCTCATGGTTCCCACTGATTTTATATAGGCATGTACTTTACTCATGTATCCTATCCCTCTGGCTCATTTGTGGATGCCACATTAAATTTTTGTTTTCTCACAAAATACAGGCATTTTTTTCCTTTTTCAATTACATAAAATAATTTCACCCAAAAAGTTTGAATTCTGTTTTTTTTTTACTTACACACAGATAAAACCAGCAACATTAGATGTTAGAAGATTCTCAGGTTTAGTTGCCAGACTGACAGCCAATATATGGTGCTTCAGCTTTACACCTGTGGATTTTAATAAAATGAACATAAGTAATGTAAGTATTTGAATATTAAATTTAAATACGCACATCATATTACTAATACTACCCTATATACTTCGTGCATGTTAATATTAAAATTATTCATTAGAGTATAAAATGACTAGATATTAAACGCCTCTTTTATTCATTTTAATGCATATTATATATCATCCCAGGTAATCATATACTACCAGACCCGAACAGTCATCCATAGCAGAACCCCACTGCCTCGTGAGACCAGGTGTACAGACATCTTATTATTATAGTATACATTTCACAATACGAGAAAATATTCACATCCTCCTCCTCACAAATTGTTCCCCACCTATCTATGTCACTTACCAAATCACGTGAGTTAGTCACTCACACACTTAGTCACTCACACACCCATAAGGGGGCCAGGTAGCCTGGTGGATTGCGCGCAGGACTCGTAATTCTGTGGCGCGGGTTCGATTCCCGCACAAAACAAATGGGCAAAGTTTCTTTCACCCTGAATGCCCCTGTTACCTAGCAGTAAATAGGTACCTGGGAGTTAGTCAGCTGTCACGGGCTGCTTCCTAGGGTGTGTGTGTGTGTGTGTGGTGTTAGTGTAGTTAGTGTAGTTAGTGTTAGTAAAGTAGTTAGTGTAGTTAGTAAACAGTTGATTGACAGTTGAGAGTCGGGCCGAAAGAGCAAAGCTCAACACCCGCAAATACAACTAAGTGAATACACTATGTATACCCACTTCCTTCTAAATCTTCCACGTGTCGTTTCCTCTCGTTCTTGAAACTGTTCTATTACTTTCCAGCCAAACACTTTATCTTTAACGCTAAATAAATTATTGCTTTGATACTTCGACGACTGACTTCGTTTCCATTATTTTCATACATTGGTAGAAAGCTAGCAATTTTTAGTACACCAGCACAGCACCACTAACCCATACTTTCTGGCAAATATTCCAACTTCCAGCATTCACTTTTCCGTTGCATTTATTCTGTTCTGAAAATATCTAATAAATACCGACAAATTTCTCCCATTTTAGATTCTTCACCGAAGATCTCACCTCTAGCAGGTCCCCCAAAAGTTGGCATACTATCAAGATCTTTTTACCTCTATTGAATCAAATCATACATGCGTTCATTCAGGTAGAAAACTGAATATGTATATGTATATTACCTGGTGCAACTGGCACAAGTTTCGTCACGTGGTCGTCAGGTTTGAAGTCTGCTGGCATGCAGGAGTCTGGTATCGCTGGAGAGCCAATCTTATATATCGTAAGGTCACTCATTTTCACCTCAAAGCTGTGTGAGTGATACTTGGTATGAAGACCGTAGTAATAGTAGCGGATGCGATTATCTCGAGCAGCAGCTCTCAATGCTGGGGTCCTCTCAACAACCTAACAAAGAAAGAAGTACCTTCATGCCTAGATATTCCTTAATAGATGACAAATGTAAGCTCATAGCACTGGCCTCGTGATTTCTTTAATTAAAATATGCACTTGATATTTTTTTAACGTACTCGATCAACACAGACACATCCCCAGACCACCAATTCAACGTGTATGAACAATGTGGTGTTGAGGGATTTTAATAAAATGAAGGCAGAGGTGCAATGAATGATTACAGTGTCCTGCAATTTCTGGACGGGAAGGATAATTAGGTGATAGGGAAAATAACATCATGTAGTTTGATAGGGGTGGTGGGAGGTGGTGCTTGAATTTGTTATCAGTAAAACAAGCAAAGTTACATAAACATTTTAAACAAAGAAGATTTGTGTGTGTGTACTGCGGATCCAACAGCTTATAGATGTTAGATATAGTTAAAGGAAACAATTATTTATTTGTAATAGTATTAACTACTGTTTATACACACATGATAAAAACCACTTTGAAAACTTGTATATAAATCGATTTAAACAGTTAAAAACTGAAAAAACTTTTTCACTTAACAGTATAGATGCCACATAACTTTTAACACTCGAATGACAAAATGAAGTGCACCAGATATTTAGTAAGTCTTTGTACTTCATCCAGTTATAACTAACTTTGGAAAGTTATGACATATCGTAAGTAACCATGGAAGGTAAATTCCCCATACAAAGGCTCGTTCTTTACCGTTAATAACCTTCGTACATATCAAGAATTCCAGGGAAGTCAATGTTTGAGCTTACTAGACTCAAAGGCAAAACGCTATAACTATAATGAGGAAATTTACTTCTAAGGCTTTACAAATTGTATTATTTTCATGTTTTTATATGGTTGGGCCTTGCAATATTACCATGTCTTAGTTCAGTTATTATCAAGTTGTAAATCTGGTATTAGGACAAGTATGTAATAAGCTATTATATATATATATATATATATATACATAACCACTGTGGTTATGTTAAATTCCCTATGTAGCACTTAGACTTACTAATTTAGTCCCATTCAATATTTACACCATTGATAGGTAGCTGGTAATAACGAACAGAATAAATGCATAAATGCAAAATACAGCATATAGAGACCTAACAAATAAAGAGACCACACAAATAAAGAGCCCTAACATGGAACCTCAACAGAAAGAGCAAATGTTCAGAGGCACAGAAGGATCACAGATAGGTTGAACCTCAAATGAACAACACAGAACGTAGTGATGTAATACCTAGTAAGTGATGTAATATCAAGAAGTGATTGTACAGTCCTGAATCCGGAATTTAAGGAAATGAACAAACACCTCAAAACTGCATTCATAAACCTCTGAATCTATTGGAGAAAGGAGGTCACCAAAAGGAGGTTAAAAATAAATGTCATATAGAAATGTCTACCAAGTGAATGCTGTATTAAACACAATCTTCATGTGACATATAATGTTGTTTATTGTGAAGACAATAGTGTACCAGATAAACTTTACAGTTTTGTAAGTCAACAAGCACGTGTTAAGACAACAAGTACAAAATCGTTCACAAATGAAACATAAGATAAATGATAAAGTGAGATGAAGTTTATGAACAGAGCATACGTGGTAGGTTAAAGGCCTAAGAATTCAGCGGTTATTTTCGTTGGATAAAATGTAATTATTCACAGTAATTATTAATAAATTTGTTATACTCAATTTCTGATTTTTAATAAAGAACGGAAATAATTTAACAAAAATTATAAAAGTTCTCACCCCTCCACTCTTCGGCAGGAAGACAATTTTGATGAAAGAAATTTCTCTGACGAGTTCATTGTACAATTTCTCTTGGCCGAGTACAATAATAACATCAACTTCAAATGCCTCAGCAACATGTGCCAAACTCTTGTAACCTTCATCTCTGACCCAACCACAAGTGTTGATCACCACACCGGAAGCTGCAACTATAGAAAACAGACAAAATTACAATAATTAGCAGAATTTAATTATTATTTTATTAACATATACATAAAACTTAACTATATGAATAGACAAGAGAAGAGGTACACTGTTCTACAAGTGAACAAGTGAGTGTGCAAGGACACTCACTAGCAAAAACTGCCACTGTTGTACAGGTTCAAATACCTGCAAGTTTCTTACAAAATAAGAAAAAATCAAGAAGAAAATATTCTCAACTATCAAAAGTCGTCACAGAGCCAAAGTAGCAGAAGGAAGATCAACTGCGATATGGTACGAACAAACCACTGGTTACCCCTCTTTCAAGCCTGGCAAAAAGATATCCAGAGACATTGCAGTACATTGAGATATCCAGAGACATACACAGACTCAGATTTGGTTATATGTGCTGCTGGGAGGTAATGAACCCAATAGTTAAAGACTGTCACATCTGTGAAATAGAAGCAGAGGCGCCACTATTGCACTACTTACTGGAATGTGAAGCTACTGAAGGCCTGTGCATCAAACTCAACATTAATCCAACGACAGCAGCTGCATTAGATGCACATTCCACCGCGACTACAATGATTATAAAAGCTGTTGAGGAATGGGAGAATTCTGCATCTACATCCACCTCCAAGATAATGTTAATAAAACAAGCCTAAAACCAGTGCACTAAAACAGAGGCGATATAAACTGGGAAAAATGAGGAATCCCCTCCATTTTAAAATTAGACCCAAATATGACAGAAACAAGGTTATTGCCAATAACCGAACTCATTTACGGGCTCACCATAGCCCGTGCTACATGGACACTTCGTTCTGAGTAGCTGAATTTTAAACAACAACAACAAACAACAAGTACACTTACAAAGTTATAAGTTATTTAGCCACATATATATAGCTAGAGAGGGCTCCTGACTATTCTCGGACCAATTCCCTTTGCACAGTCCTACCTAACCCTCTCTCTCTCTCACTCTCTCTCTCGAAAATTTAATCTATGTCATGAAGAACTGAAAATCCCTTAAATATCTCTATGGAAAAACATCTCCATCTTTAGATCACAAGGACTTGATCTTGGAAAGGTGGGTGAGGCTAGCCCCAAGCATTTGACCTTTAGCCACAGACAGACAAAAACAAACAGAAAGATAGTCTCTTTTAAAATATAGATATTAGGCTTTTCTCCTTTCTCAATGACATCCATGCCTCTTGTGGCTAATAACAAATATAATTGTGAAGATTATTTATTCAGTGAGAACTGATAATCGTTTTATAAGCATAAAAGTAAATATTTTTTTTATAAAAAACTAAAATAAAAAAAATAAAAAAGTAAAATAATGCATAAAATTCATTCTATGACTCAAAATTTAAATGTCTAAGCTTAACAAATATTCCCATCATACTTACCCTTTTTATTGCAACCCATTTTGCCTTGAACTGTGGTTGCCATTCTTGAAACCAAAATGTTGTACAAAGTCAAGTTGGAATGTGGGGCCAAGTGTCCAAAGTTGTAGATCAAGGGAGCTTCTTGAGAAAATCCTTCTTCCACGCTGAAAGCCTGCTCAACTAGTTGTGCCCCTAAAGTATAAAAGTATACATGTATATCATCACATTAAAGAATATTACTTATAAGTTTTACCACCAGTTTTAGAATTGTTCTCCCATTTGAAGTAGCTGCTTTTAAAAATATTAGTAAACTATTACTTAAAAATCACCCCCTAGTCACTAGACAACTGAAGAAAATGAAGCTTTAATAAGAAGTATGTTTAAAGTTTACAGTATTGGTAAATTATGTATTTAATTTTTTTTAGTTTTTTAAATGAAACGTTTTTTAAATGAGTTACAAGGTTGTGATCTATAGAGACAAGAATATAATGGTAAGAGGTGATAAGATAATTTTGTTTAGTGCACAGCAACTTAATAAGGTTGGCTTCTCATAACTATGGTCAGAAAGACTACTGTATAAGGCAGGTTTTTTAAAATTTGTTTTTACACAGTAAACAAGTAAAAACTTGTTTTCTGTAAGATCCAAAAATAATGAAACGCAAATGTCCGTATCCGCAAAATATGCAAAAAATTGATACTTAAGTTCGTGCATTTTGCACATTTTGTTTGTTCAATGCACATTTTGTTACAAAAATTGTATATAAATATAAAAAAACGCATATTAAATGAAATAATATTTATTATGGCATCTAATTAAATGTAATCTAATAATATTAATAAATGTTGACCAAACCACACACTAGAAAGTGAAAGGACGACAACGTTTCGGTGCATCTTGGACCATTCTCAAGTCGATTGTCAATATTAATAAATGCAATAATATGGGTTGTCTTGTATGTCTGTTGAAAGAGTCAATGTATCGGTCTTCTTACTGAACAATGTCAACAGTATCTGCTGGCTTTTTATTGGGTAATAATTTTTTTTAGTATGAAATAGTTTTATGTATTACTAAACAATGAGGCAATTAAGAAATTACAGTAACTTATCATCGAACTTACCTATAGTACCTGGGATTGCAATAGATCCTTCACTGACATCCAAGTCCACAAAGATTGGTCTGCGTCTCATACGTACAGCATAGTTAAGAAGGATGCGGCACAACGTTGATTTTCCTACATCTGCCGGTCCCACAATCATTGTAACGGGCCCTCTTTTATCTTCTCCACGACTCAATCCATCATCCGCATGTTCTCGTAATCGCTCTAAACACGCATGTGTGTTTATGTACATAACCTGCCAAATGTATGTACATCATAAGTTACGTGACACGTTAACATATATTGATCATGTATCATTACAATGATAACAATGGTAAGTTGACCTGACCACACACTAGAAGGTGAAGGGACGACGACGTTTTGGTCTGGTCAACTTACTTTAACCACGTTATTGTGATTCATCGCCTGCATAACAATGGTACTTTAACAATTTACATTGTTACATTGCAGGCGATGAGTCACAATAACGTGGCTAAAGTAAGTTGACCAGACTACACACAAGAAGGTGAAGGGACGACGACGTTTCGGTCCGTCTTGGACCATTCTGAAGTCTACAATCGACTTGAGAATGGTTCACCTTCTAGTGTGTGGTCTGGTCAACGTACTTTACATTGTTACAATGGTACTTTACATTGTTACAATGGTACTTTTAGACAAATTGAAAATACAATGGTACTTTTACACAAATTACTAACCATTGGAGTGTCATTGGCAATGTAGGTTCCTTGTGTATTTCCTGTGATCTTGAGCGTACAGCCATGCCATGTGTAAACTGCAACTGAAGCCCCAGAGAGGAAAGTATAGGGCTTGTCTGAAACCAGCTCTGTTCCAAACACTTCGGCTTTCCCACTCGTTAACTGTTGATATCAAAAGTTCCTTTAGAGAATGATTTAAAAAATCTTACCTTACCTTAAATCATGAAAAAATTAGAAAAGCTCAGTTGCTCAGAATAGCTCATTAATGTCTAAGTTTTACTACAGTATTTCATTAAATTATAACATCAGATTCCATACATTGTATCATGAAATAATCTGACCAACCATTTATGAACCATTATGCCATGCAGATCCGTCTTTTTTGTACAATACTCAAAACCATTTATTTCAGAAACTGGCGAGACAGTAATAATTGGGCACATTTCCTTTCACCTAGTAGTAAGTAGGTACTCAGGAGCTCGTCAAATTGTTGTGGTTGCATCCTGGGCAGGGTCAGTAATTCCTCCTTATGGGAGGTGGGGGGGGGACGTCAATAAAACCTAACCTCTATGAATACTGTTTAAAGACCCCAGTGCTCCTCGGCTATCGACAAATACAAAAACATTTGTCGATAGCCGAGGAGCACTGGAGTCCTTTCTTGAGAGATATAAGAATTTTGTACCAAGACTGTAATATTTTGTTGAATTATCTGCATGTCTCTTGCAAATTGTCTATACAGTATACCTAGGACATAAAAGTATGTGTGTACGTCTGATATCATACTACTTGTGAATGAGGAAATGTATATGTTTATCTTTCAGAATGTTTGGTAATATGTTTATTGTTTGTGATGTGTGTCTATGTATGTATTTACACGATGTACTGAACGAGGTGAGAATAGCTTGAGCTACCTCATCCCTTTGTGTGTATTTTACATCAATAAACTTATTTCAATTTCAATTGTATGAATACTCTCTTGCTCTCTGACCACCGACACTATTAACAATGTTATTTGAATTGTTTTGTAAACAATTTCCTACATCTGTAAACAGAAAAAAAGTGTGAATACTCTTCACAGATTTTGCTGCCTACACATTACGCTTTATTTATATTTACACTAAAGCCACAGAATTAGTTAGGAGCAAGGGAGGAATCCCGATCATATGTGGCATTCTTCCAAAAAAGAGCGTTGGGAATGAATGGTTGTCGATAAGTCGACAACCGGCTTCAATTGACAGTCAATAGTTAAGTCTTCAATTGCCGGCTGGAAAGATATTGCAAATCAAATGCAATATCTTTCATAGACAACTGAGAACACTTCTATGGATGAAATGAAATGTATGCTCGTGATGGGGTGCATCTATCAAGTGCTGGGGGTGTGCTGTTGCGAACTCGTTGGAACCAGTGGTTAGAAGCTTTTGTTTGGGTTTAAACTGTTAGTAGATAGTGGTATGGGAATTGATAGGGAGGAAGGAGGTAATGAAAGCATGTGTTTGTTGAAGAAACAAATTGGCAAAATGATCAGGGAAAGAGAGAGGCCTCAAAATAACAATTCATTTAGGGTATATTACACTAACAGTAGAAGTCTAAGAAACAAAATAAACGAGTTAAATGCTCTTGTCTGTGCAGAAAAAATAGATATTATTGCACTTACCGAAACGTGGATGAATGTAGAAAATAGAGAACTATTAGCTGAATATCAAATAAATGGATTTAAACTATTTCACGCAGATAGATATATTAGACGAGGACAGGGAGTAGCCATATATGTTAGAGACAATTTGAAATGTCTCAAAGAGGGAATCAAAACTGAGCCACACACAGAAACTATTTGGACAAAATTAAACGAAAAGCAAATAATATTATAATACGAGTTATATATAGGCCACCAAATTTAGACAGAATGGAAGCAAAGCATCTATGGGATGAAATATCTAGAGCATCTAGATCTACAGTATTTATGTCATGGGTGACTTTAATTTTAGTGGAATAAACTAGGTGAACAAAACAGGAAATAATGAAGCAGACGATTTTCTAGAATTAATTGATGATTGCTTTCTTACGCAACATATTAAGGAACCAACGCGGGGAAATAATATTTTAGAATTTTTCAACAGTTTCCCTGTTAACAAACAGGGAAACACAAATAAGGACATGGAAATAGGGAGTGAGCTAGGGAACAGTGATCATAAAGAAATCAGAAATTTAGATTTAGGAAGAGAAAATTGTAGGAGAAAATTCTGTTAAAGTGCCTGATTTTCGAAAAGCTGATTTCAATAGCCTAAGAATTTTTTGGGTCAAATAGATTGGAATGTCTTGGGGATGGGGAGTGGGCTAGACGTGAACCGAGCGACAGGTGACGGAAAAGGGGATTCCGATGTGGATTCAAAATATAACTGTTTATGGGTATTCTAAGCAAAGCCCAGGAACGTAGTATCCCATATAAATTGAATAGATCGAATACTATTGATCCAAAGTGGATAACAAATGATCTGAAGAACCTTATAGGTAAAAAGAGAGCGTGGTACAAAAGAATTAAGAACGGAGATATTAGTTTAGAACAGGAATTCGTACAACTGGTTAGAAATGTTAAAAAAGAGATAAGGAAAGGAAAAAGAAACTACGAAGTTCACATAGCAGGGGCAAGCGAAGACAAATCCTAAAGGTTTTTTTCAGTTATATCGAACTAAGACTAGGGAAAGGATAGGTCCATTAAAAACTGAGACAGGTCAAATAACGGATAATGACGAGGAGATGAATAGTATTTTAAGAAATATTTATATCTATATTTACTAAAGAGGAACTTAACAATATGCCTTCTGTCGAAAAATATATGTGGGTGGGGACGAGTACAGGTTGACTAGTTTAGCAGTTACCAGGGAGGATGTAATTCAACAAATAGTAAAATTAAACCAAACAAATCCCCAGGGCCGGATGAAGTGTTTGCCAGGGTGCTTAAAGAATGCAAAGAGGAACTTTCCGAGCCACTGTCTATCATATGTAATAAATCAATAGTTAGGTAGAGTGCCAGAGTCAAGGAACATAAGAACATAAGAACATAAGAACAAAGGCAACTGCAGAAGGCCTATTGGCCCATACGAGGCAGCTCCTATTTATAACCACCCAATCCCACTCATATACATGTCCAACCCATGCTTGAAACAATCGAGGGACCCCACCTCCACAATGTTACGCGGCAATTTTTCCACAAATCAACAACCCTGTTACTGAACCAGTATTTACCCAAGTCTTTCCTAAATCTAAACTTATCCAATTTATACCCATTGTTTCGCGTTCTGTCCTGTGTTGATACTTTCAATACCCTATTAATATCGCCTTTGTTATGTCCATTCATCCACTTGTAAACCTCTATCATGTCACCCCTAACTCTTCGCCTTTCCAGTGAATGCAAATTAAGCTTTGTTAATCTTCTTCATATGAAAGATTTCTAATTTGGGGAATTAACTTAGTCATCCTACGCTGGACACGTTCAAGTGAATTTATATCCATTCTATAATATGCGACCAAAACTGAACTGCATAATCTAAATGGGGCCTAACCAGAGCAAGATATAGCTTGAGAACCACACCAGGTGTCTTGTACTTACGCTGCGATTAATAATCCGAGTGTCCTATTTGCCTTATTACGAACATTTATGCATTGATCCTTTGTTTAAATTCTTATAATTATAACTCCCAGATCCCTTTCGCAATCCGACTTCGCAATCTCAACACACCATCTAGCTCGTATCTTGTAACTCTATCATCAATACCTATCCTCCAGAACTTTACATTATCAGCATTAAACTGCATCTGCCAGTCCTTTGACCATTTCAAACCCTATCTAGATCAACTTGAAGTGATAGTGAGTCCTCCTCCGAATTAATTTCCCTACCGATTTTCGTATCATCGGCAAATTTGCAAATGTTGCTACTCAAACCTGAAATAAAATCATTTATATATATTATAAACAACAGAGGTCCCAAGACAGAGCCTGAGGCCTCCCCTTACAACATTTTCCCACTCGGACTTGACTCCATTTATACTAACTCTCTGTTTCCTTGGTAAGCCATAAGAACATAAGAACATAAGAACAAAGGTAACTGCAGAAGGCCTATTGGCCCTACGAGGCAGCTCCTATTTATAACCACCCAATCCCATCATAATATGTCCAACCCATGCTTAAAACAATCGAGGGACCCACCTCCACAATGTTACGCGGCAATTGGTTCCACAAATCAACAACCCTGTTACTGAACCAGTATTTACCCAAGTCTTTCCTAAATCTAAACTTATCCAATTTATACCCATTGTTTCGCGTTCTGTCCTGGTTGATACTTTCAATACCCTTTAATATCCCTTTGTTAATCCATTCATCCACTTGTAAACCTCTATCATGTCACCCCTAACTCTTCGCCTTTCCAGTGAATGCAAATTAAGCTTTGTTAATTTTTCTTCATATGAAAGATTTCTAATTTGGGAATTAACTTAGTCTCCTACGCTGGACACGTTCAAGTGAATTTATCCATTCTATAATATGGCGACCAAAACTGAACTGCATATCTAAATGGGGCC
>WNGS01142282.1:44393-61698 GCA_020271785.1 Procambarus virginalis
AAAACAACAGAGTAGCCAACACCGTCCGAAGACTTAGACCCATCGGTGAAGACGGAAACGGAGTGGGAGTGAGAAGAAAAGTGCTCAAGGAAAAGGCGTTTAGAACCGTAGGAGGGGTAAAAGCTTTAGGGATGCGGGTCAAGGATGTACAAAACTGCGGAAGGGGGGGACTCCACAGGGGCAAAGAAGGAACAAACGAGGAGAAAATTAGAAATACGAACGGAAGAGAATCCTGTAAGCGAGATATACCGGATAGAAAGAGGGAGGTGGTGAAGAGGAAAAGGAACCGCAGGAGGGGTATAAGTTAAAGCACGACAGAGGTAAGAGGAAGGATGTTGCAAGAACCGCGCAAGATAGCGAAGACAGTAGCGATCAGGAACTGCAGGAGGGGTATAAGTTAAAGCATGACAGAGGTGGAGGAAGGATGTTGCAAGGACCGTGCAAGATAGCAAAGACAGTAGCGATCACGGCGGTCCTGGAGAGATAGGAGGCCAGTGTCAACATACAAGCTGAGGACGGGAGTCGAACGAAAGGCACCAGAACTGAGGCGCAACCCAGTATGGTGCAAAGCATCAAGACGGTGAAGAGTAGAAGGAGAAGCAGACGACTAAGCAGGGCAACCATAATCGCGCTTAGACAAGACGAGAGAGGAATGTAAACCAAGGAGTGCGCGCCTATCCGCTCCCCAAGAAGTATGGTACAATACCCGAAGGAGGGTAAGGGCCTTAGAGCACTCAACGCGGAAGTAAGAGATATGGGGAGACCAAGACAAACGAGTGTCAAAAGAATAACCCCAAAAGCTTCGCGGAATCTTTGTACTCAAGGGGATGACCATAAAGTGACAAAGAGGGACGAAGAACGACCCGCGTCTGAGTAAAAGTCATGGCACAAGTCTTAGTAGTAGAGAACTTGAAGCCATGATCGGTGGCCCAAGAAGACACGGCATCAAATGCAAGTTGAAGCCGGCGTTGAAGGAGAGGCGAATCATCACCCTGACAGCAAAGGGTAAGATCATCGACATAGAGAGCGGAGAAGACGCCTAAAGGAAGAGAGGAAAGAAGACCATTGAGGGCAACCAGAAAAAGAGTAGTGCTCAGAACACTACCCTGGGACACATCTTCATATTGCTGAAAAGAGGCAGAGAGAGCAGTACCAAGGCGCACCCGAAAGGAACGACGAGAGAGGAAGCTGCGGAGAAAGAGAGGGAGATGACCACAAAGGCCAAAAGAATGAAGCTGGGATAGAATATGACATCGCCAAGTGGTGTCGTAAGCCTTTTCCAGGTAAAAAAAGGACAGCAACAACGGAGGTCTTCACAGCAAAAGCAGTACGAATATAGACCTCCAAGTTCACCAGGACATCTGTCGTGCTGCGGCACTTGCGGAAACCAAATTGAGAAGGGGAAAGGAGGTGATGGTGTTCCAGGAACCACATCAAACGAACGTTAACCATACGTTCAAAGAGTTTGCAGACACAACTTGTGAGGCCAATAGGGCGAAAGTCCTTAGGGGATGTTCCCAGAGACCCTGGTTAGCGAACAGGGAGGACAACGGCATCGAGCCAGTCCTCGGGGACTGGCACGACGCCGAAGGAAAGATTGGGGAAGATGAACACCAGAACTAACAGAAGAAAAGTGGGAACCCAGTTCGGTAGCGACCTGCAACGGGTCCGCCACAAGAGTACCACAGAGGTGAAGGACAGGTGAAACATCAGGAACGAACTTACCCGCTATCTTGGGGATACGCTTCCAGATCCGTGGCATAGGAGTTTCGGACGTAATGGTGGAGACATAAGATGCCCAACATTCACGTTACGGATGGCCCTACGGGCCACCGCACTCGCCTTCCGAAAGAAAAGAAAAGAATCAGCAATCTGCCGACAGCGGTGTTTCTTCCAGGCTTCATGCTTACAGCGGACAGCCCGAGCACAGTTTGCATTCTACCAGGGAATGCACTTCCGTGAACCCCGAGAGGAAGAGCAAGGAATAGAGCGGAGGACAGCGTTGAAGACAGTGTCATGAAAAAGGAGGAGAGAGCGAGGGAGAGGCAGAAGGGAGAGATCAGAGAGAGCAGCACTGAGGGTAAATAGGTTCCAGTCCGCTTTAGCAAACTGCCACCTAGGGAAGGAGAGGGGAGGGTGAAAAGATAAAAAGGTAACAAGGATGGGGAAATGGTCACTGCCATGGAGGTCATCAAGAACCTGCCATGTGAAATCTAAGTAAAGAGAAGATGAGCAAAGAGAAAGATCAAGACAGGAAAGGGTGCGAGTCCGAGAGTCCAAATGCGAGGGCTCACCAGAATTCAGAAGAGACAGGGAAGAAGAGAGGAGAAACGGCTCAAGAAGGCGACCTCAGGTGTTCGTCAGAACATCACCCCAAAGGGAATGGCGACAATTGAGATCACCCAGCAGGAGCACAGGCTCCAGCAAGGAGTCTAGTAGGTGTTTCAGATCAGGAAGAGAAAGCGGGTCACTCGGGGGGGGGGGGGTAAATGGAACAAACGGTGTAGCATTTCCCCACAAAGATACGAGCAGCAGAACAATGAAGAGGCGAAGGAAAAAGTAAGGGGACAAAGGGAACATCAGAGCGAACCAAGAGAGCAGAAGAGTTAGGAGCCTCAGCAACAGCTGGGGGGGGGGGGGGGAGGAAAAGGAATAGCCACGGAAGTGACCAGGACGAGCACCAAGCATCGGCTCCTGAAGACAGGCACAAAGGGGCGAAAACCGCAAAATCAGAAGGTGGAGTTCAAGGAAATTGGCGTAATAATCTCGAACATTTTCATTGAAGAATAGACATCAACAAGAAGATAAAGGACAACAACAGAGAACAAGGAAGAAACAAAAGGCGAAAGTGCAACATAGCACGTTAAAGAAGATCAGGGTCGGGATCAGGGTCAGCAAAGTCAGGGTTAGGGGGCACGGGTAAACTGAGCAAAGACGGAAGGAAGCGGGAGAACAAACCAGAGGTAGACGAGCGGGGTCCGGAGGAGGCAACCGAGAGGAGCAGTCAAGGACAACAGCAGGAAGAGGGGGAGTAGAAAGAGGGGAGCGCACTTCAGCAAGGGCAGCAACCGAGAGGGAAGCGGGGGCCAAAGAAACCTCCATAGCAGGAACAGGGGGCGCAAGCACCAAAATGGGAGGGGAAGGAGCAATAGAGTCAGAAGTAGGGGCCGAGGAAGAAAGTGAAGCCTTCTTACCCGCCGGGGAGGAGCCAAGCTTACCCTTCTGACTTGAAGAGACAGGTGTCCCAGCAACTACTACTGCCGCCAAACACACACGAAACTACGACGTTGGTACAACGTTCGAACAAGTCTTAACGCCTCCTAACCAGTTATAACAACCAATTAGCAAGTTGTAACAACGTTCTAATACGTCATAAACACGTTAAGCCAAGATGTAACAACTTTATTGCAAGTTGTAACAAGCGGAAAATAGGGACAGTTTTCGGCTTGTGTTTCCAGGGTGGGCAACGGATTCCAGCGGCTCAACTGGAGAAGCTGAACAAGAGCACACACGACGGCCGTTAGGAGAGCGATGGACATCAGCCCGCACTGACAGGCGGCGGGGAGAGTCAATATGTGGAGGAGAAGGATGGGAAGGAGGATCGGAGGGAGACACAGGAGACATGACGGACCGGGTAGAAAGAAGGGGAACCCCAGACAGAGAACGAGGAGGGGGCAGTGGGCGTATCAGGGTCCAAGGCCCGGAAACGGTTGAGTCTGAGGAAGATGGGAAGATGAGGAGAGGAAGAGTGCAACATGCGAGCATAAGAGACGTTAGCATAAGGTGGGAGCCGGCGAACCTGGCGCCTCGCCTCAGGAAAAGATAAACGCTCCCGGTGCTTCAAGTTGAGGATGGCTGCCTCAAGCTTGTAATGGATACACGCACGGGAGAAGGTAGGATGGGCCTCACTGCAGTTGAGGCAGCGAGCCTGGGGAGAAGCGCACTCCGACTTAGAGTGAGCTTCGCCCCCACACAAAGGACAGAGAGAGACGGTCCCAGAGCAGCGGAGGGCACCATACCCGAACCTCCAGCACGTGTTACAGAGCCTAGGAGAAGGAATGTACTCCTGGACAGAGCACCTGGCACCAGCAAGAATGACAAGAGGGAGGAAGGGTCCTACCATCAAAAGTAATCTTCACAACCCGAAGGGGCTGACGGCGACGACCACGAGGGGGACGAGTAAACGTGTCTACTTGGAGGACAGAATGGCTCTGGGCCACAAGGATATGCCGAATATCATCGTGGCAGTCCTGCAGATTCCGAACACCGGTTGCAATATGGGGCGGAAGGAGAATAGTGCCAACACTGGCATTCAACCGAGCGTTCTTAGAAACCCGAACAGGGGTCTCGCCAAGGCAGGATAAAGCAGCCAAGCGGGAGGCCGCATCCTGAGAAGGAGCAACAATGACACGTGTACCGAGACAGGTGGGGTTGAAGGTGACAGAGGCATCTACGGAATCAACAAGGTGCCTATGAAGGGAGAAATCATCAGGAGGCGCAGAATCAAGAGGGAGGAGATCAAAGTATTTGGCCCACGAAGCGGGACCAAACAAGGCTTGATAGGCATCAGAACAGGAAGGAATAGAGCAAGTGTGGCCGTGTCGAGGACGGCGTTGAGAACCCCCGGAGAGAGAAAGGGGTTAAAAGGCGCAGTAGTCACAACTAGAGACCGAGCCGTGCCAGGGAACGAGGTAGTCACCACGGGGGGCTTGGGGCTCGACCCAACCACAGAGGAGGGAGGGGAGCCGAGGAGAGTAGTCAGAGAGGCCAAAGGAGGAGCAAGGTTGGGGGCCAATGCAGCGGAGGCTACAGAGCCCGGTCTTCCAACACGGACCGACTCGGGGGCTTGGTCGCCCACCCCACAAGCCTGAGAAGGTAAAGGAGAAACTGAATTCGACACGAGTACAAAAGAAAAACATTCATTCAAGAATGTGCCCCCACACCCACCATGGAGCCACAATTAGAGGCAGGACACCCAACAAGAAGCTATCGCTGATCATGTCAGGGCCCCAAGGGGTGCGTTGCGAATATATGCCCCACAAACACCACCTCCAAGCAACAGCCTAGTGGACCAAACTCTCACAAGTCAAGCCTGGCCTCGGGCCGGGCTTGGGGAGTAGAAGAACTCCCAGAACCCCATCAACCAGGTAACCTTAAGAACCGTCAGTCCGTCGAGATCGGGTTCAGTGACGAAAGAAGGATTGACAATAAAAGGTTCCCCTCGCTCTCGACGTTGGGTACTACAGTTCTACGGGTGCAAGAGTATGCCTCCTCAAGCATCCGTGCATCAAATTAGAAGAAGTCCAAAGGAATAACCAAAACAAGCAAAAGGTTGGCAGGAAACGACAAGCAGATAGGAGAAGAGGGGGGAGAAAAACGAAACAGAAGGAAAAGGAAAAGTCGTTCAGCACAATTAGAGAGGACGGCAGCAGGAGCACAAGGCTACAAAAGGACAGAGGACTGCCCCAAGAAGCATCACACTCTTGCAGCCGCCCACTAAACCCCCCTCACGGCATCAACAAGCTGAACAGGGAGGGGGGAGTTCTGTGGCTAATCATAGCTATATGTGTAGAATATTGGAGGCAGTTTCTTGCATCAGGTGATTGCTGGTGTTGTCTGCTTGTATCATATGCTCCATGTTGAGTTTAGATTTCATCACCCCACGCACCAGAATTGCTGATTAGTATATCTGGGGTACCCCCGGCCACATTCAACTGTTGAGCGCTAGCCTGACCTTGGATCGGTGTGTGTGAATGGTGTGTGTGAATTGGTGTGTGTGTGTAATTACCTAAGTGTAGTTACAGGATGAGAGCTATGCTTGTGGTGTCCCGTCTTCCCAGCACTCTTTGTCATATAACGCTTTGAAACTACTGACGGTCTTGGCCTCCACCACCTTTTCCCCTAACTTGTTCCAACCGTCTACCACTCTGTTTGCGAAAGTGAATTTTCTTATATTTCTTCGGCATCTGTGTTTAGCTAGTTTATATCTATGACCTCTTGTTCTTAAAGTTCCAGGTCTCAGGAAATCTTCCTATCGATTTTATCAATGCCTGTTACTATTTTGTATGTAGTGATCATATCACCTCTTTTTCTTCTGTCTTCTAGTTTTGGCATATTTAATGCCTTTAACCTTTCCTCGTAGCTCTTGCCCTTCAGTTCTGGGAGCCACTTAGTAGCATGTCTTTGCACCTTTTCCAGTTTGTTGATGTGCTTCTTAAGATATGGGCACCACACAACCGCTGCATATTCTAGCTTTGGCCTGACAAAAGTCGTGAACAATTTCTTTAGTATATCGCCATCCATGTATTTAAAAGCAATTCTGAAGTTAGAAAGCGTGGCATAGGCTCCTCGCACAATATTCTTTATGTGGTCCTCAGGTGATAGTTTTCTATCTAGAACCACCCCTAGATCTCTTTCTTTATCAGAATTCTTTAAAGATTTCTCACATAATATATAGGTTGTGTGGGGTCTATGTTCTCCTATTCCACATTCCATAACATGGCATTTATTAACATTAAATTCCATTTGCCAAGTGACGCTCCATGTACTTATTTTGTCCAGGTCTTCTTGAAGGGCATGACAATCATCTAAGTTTCTTATCCTTCCTATTATCTTAGCATCATCAGCAAACATGTTCATATAATTCTGTATACCAACTGGTAGATCATTTATGTAGACAATAAACATCACTGGTGCAAGAACTGAACCCTGTGGTACTCCACTTGTGACATTTCTCCAGTCCGATACATTGCCTCTGATCACTGCCCTCATTTTTCTATCAGTCAGAAAAGTTTTCATCCATGTTAGAAGCTTACCTGTCACCCCTCCAATATTTTCCAGTTTCCAGAACAACCTCTTATGTGGAACTCTGTCGAAAGCCTTTTTTAGGTCCAGATAGATGCAGTCAACCCAACCATCTCTTTCCTGTAATATCTCTGTTGCTCGATCATAGAAACTGAGTAAATTCGATACACAGGATCTTCCAGATCGAAAACCATACTGTCTGTCTGATATTATATCATTTCTCTCCAGGTGTTCTACCCATTTAGTTTTAATTATTTTTTCCAATATTTTGACTATTACACTTGTCAATGATACCGGTCTATAATTAAGGGGGTCTTCCCTGCTTCCACTTTTGTAGATTGGAACTATGTTAAGCCTTTTTCCACACATCAGCTACAACTCCTGTAAACAGGGATGCCTGAAAAATCAGCTGAAGAGGAATGCTGAGCTCAGGTGCACATTCTCTCAGAACCCATGGTGAAACTCCATCTGGACTTGAGTGTGAAACTCAACTCGTGCTGTTTGTTTTGAAGATGTAGATAGTTATGTAAAACTTTTGTATATAGCGTAATAACAGCAAAACAACCATGATTGCTCTAAGAATATAATACTGTATATGAGTCACTATACATGAATATGAGCACTGTGCTTTTGAGCATACTCATGTTTCACACATTTGATTACATAAATTTTTAAATTATAATTTTTTGAATAATATTACAGAAAAAATGAGAAATTTAAATAATTGTGAAAAATTATATTCACGGCAACTGCTGCCCAACAGGGTCGCAGGGGCTAGGGTCTCCGACCATCTACTCACTCAAGTGCCCACAAATTGTACAACTTCTTTGCTCCATCACAGTTAAAGTATGTCACCTACAAATTTTTTTTTATAGTTTCCCCATGATCAGAGAAAGCATTTTAACAAAATAAAAAAAATTCTGCACACCATGGGGGTGTCATATTATAATGAGGTGCAGTGCAGTGGTTAAGACACTGGATATCTTTTAATAGCAGTCAGTTAAAGATCTTCCAAGTACAGTACTGTATATCTCACAATATGAACAATATTTTGAAAGTGTAAAGTATATATCCTGTTCATCTCACGATACAATGTTATGAAATATTTTACCTCGCATCTCTCCCAGCTCTACATACAGTATACTGTACAATATGACCATACAGAAAAATGATGTGACAAACACAACATTAACACAGAGAGAGGACACCCACTACAAATAGCAGATGTGTCAACCTGGAGCTTGTGTCTCGCCGAGGATCAAGAGTTCAGTGCCAAACCAGCTTACTCCAGTCACTCACCACTTATATCAGCCCCGTTGGGGTGTTAGTGAATACATCTATCAGATTAAACCAATCTAATTCACCACATACATCCATCCCATAATTTTGGACATCAGCCACGAGTGTACAGTATCCACAAATTTCCACCATTTCCGGCCCTGTGATGTAAACAGGGCCGGAAATGTTTCATGTAAACCCTGGTTGCCATCGTGGCAACCAGAGTTTACATCAAAATCTCCTAAATATCAGCAAAAAATACAGTACTCCTAGACTGCCTTTTTTACTGCTACTATATTTATCAACAACATAGCTTCCCCTCCTGCATATCAATCCAGCCCCCATGTGAAATCACTAAGTCAGTGCATCCCACCAACTTGCCTAAACTACTGAACTAAGAATGAATATAGGAACTCAAGATGACCAAAATAACTGGCCCCACTAAAAATCTTCCAAGCAACAATTTTATCTTCATAAAATGATAGCACTCATTTGTAGTATCCCTTACAATTGCACAAATATCAAAGAAATCAATGATAAACACTACAAAACCCAACAGTGACCCACAATTATGTAATATTAAACACGTACATACCCCACATGCAAAATCACGTTTGAAACAAAGAGCCAGCACGTCTCCTAAACTAATTTACAGCTTTGGCAAAAATCCAGCAATGAATGTAATGAAACATCTCTTTCTGGAGGACTCCCTCTGCATCTGCCCAAGCTGCCCACCTGGAGGCCTCTAAACCCAGGAACAGCACCAGGTTCTTTCCAATCACGAGTCCCTAACGGAGAACATTTCCAAAATCCGGCCCATCAATAGAGGTAAGGCGAGTCTGAGGATACTAGACTAGCCTCCACCGGGTTCGATCCCCGGTGGAGGCGGAAACAATTGGACAGTTTCTTTCACCCTGATGCCCCAGTTCACCAGCAGTAAATAGGTACCTGGGAGTTAAGACAGCTGCTATGGGCTGCTTCCTGGGGACGTGTAACAAAAAGGAGGCCTGGTCGAGGACCGGGCTGCAGGGACGCTAAGCCAAGAAATCATCTCAAGATGACCACGATACACCTTTAAAGCTTAAAGCCGATTCACATTTTCCAGATATTATTTGGACACAAGCGAAGAAACTAAATATTAAAATTTTCATAAAATTAAAAGATATCTTTCTGTGAACACCTAATTATTTAAGAATATAGTGACTGAATACACAAGATAATTTTCCTTACACTGTTCTATGAAGTTGTCAAAGTTTGAAGAGAAAAACTCCAGCAGGAAGGCGAGGGGGAGCGTCCATCACAACTTGCTTTAGTTGATCAAATGGTGTACCCCAAGACTTGTATGGGAATTTGCCTGTGGCTATTTCAACAATAGATATTCCAAGAGACCATACATCTGAACGAATATCATAGCTTGATGGAACTCCTTGAGGGTCTATTCGTTCTGGCTGTGAAGATAATTTTAAATATGTACTTTTACATAGGTCTTTCTTGTTTGATAATTAAAATAATAAAATACTATATTGATACAAAATGTTTTACTACTTATAATACTTGATAAGACCACTGAAAGCTACAGAACAGTCACTTGTGCTCATGTGCTACAATACTTACAGCCATGTAAGGTTTGCAACCAGCTTGCACTGTCTTCGCAACCGAGTCTACCAAGTAACCTGAGATCCCAAAATCACACATCTTAACTTCCCCACGTCTATTGATAAGAATATTGGATGGCTTCACATCACGATGGATAACTTTCAGTTCAGTGTGCAGATAGTGTAGGGCACTTACTACCTGTGGGATGAAATAATTTAAATACTGCAAATGGTTAAACATGGCATCAACTGATTACTAATGACAATTGAAGGTATTGTATCACGTCTTCCTTTTAAATTATTCATCTTATTTAGGACAGTTTTCACGAAATACAGCAGCATTAAATGCGGAAACGAAAGCATATATTGGCACTGCTTAAAACCTGTACTTAATACTTACAAATAACTAAGACTATTAGAAAGCATATCAAAGTATACAAAGAAAAATGTAGATCTTAAGTTTAATGTCTAGTCATCAAAAGAATTAAAAATAATGTGATGCCGAGATATTATTTACACTTTCCAAGGGAAATAATTGTGTTACCAGGCTTCTCCCAGCTTATGTCGGCTCACAACATTACACCACTTACACTAAACGTTGCAACAAATTAACACGTACAAAAATGCTGAAAGTATATACCAATCATGTGCAGCAACAGTGTAGAAGTAATACGACTAGCAAGCAGAGGGAATTAAAACATAATAATAATAGATAATAGTGTAAAGTGTAGTGAAACAACTTTTCAAGCGGTTCCTCGGATGCTATACGAGCCAGAAATCATCTGGAACACAAGGAAAATGCCACTATGCTGGTCTCTTATGACTGAACCCCATGCCTTTCCCTCCCCAAATCTTATAAGAATCTTTCAAAATGACTATCAGAGATAAAAGCCTGGTAAAGGAGATAATGAAAACTAAATTTGCCCCCCAATGGACTAGTACGTCTGAACGTGTAGCAGTAGTAGTACCCGCAACTCCCTTGCAAGTACTAATTGGTGTAACTAGCTACCCTTAATGACTACACTATGTTAGTGTCAGCATCCAACTAGTTGCCAGAATAAGTGGAAGTGTTCTAGAAAGAATTAGACAAGTTCCTACAGCAAGAGCACAACCAACCGCATTGTAGTGGATATGTGGGCCTGCAGGCTGCTCCAACCAACAGTCATTTTGATCAAGTTATCACAAAACAAGCCAGGCCTTAGGTCAGGCTTGGAGAGAATTCTCAGAATCAGCTCCAGGCATTTAATAGGATTGGAGAGGGCTGGTTTCTACTTTTTAAGCTTAGCCCACTCAAATATGTTTGGTAATATGTGTACATGAAAGTGGGAGTGGGAGAATCCAAGGGACTGTTCAGAAAGTATTGAGTAACTTCACTGAACAGCTTTATTGCCGAGCTGCAGCCCCTTTGGTACTCTGAGCCAGCTCCTCACATTGAAGGAAAAATAAAATGTTGAGCGAAATGAACTAACCCTTTCTGAGCAGTGCTGCCACAGTTTACAATCGTATGGTCACGAAGGACTCAACACTTATGCAGGCTCCAGCGACCTCTATACCCCTTGAGACGAGTACCTTTTGAATCTTATTCCCCCATCCAGAGGGCACAATGAAGAGAATTTCCTCAATCACAAAACAAAATATTCTCCACGAGCCCTTCAATTTACTAAAAACTCACTCCTAACAAACCTCAGTTATGAAAAATGCCAAGGGTCAGAATGACCCTCAGCAAAACTACCCCAATTGACAGCATACGGCATCATGTAAACAGGTCAGGCCTGTCAGCAAACTTCACTTTACTCCTAGTCTAACCAAGCACTTACTTGAGTACGGAGGGACATTTAAAGTAAAGAACATAGGGAGCAGCCGAGGTGCTGCCCAGAAATTGGCATTCTTTTTCTCGCAGCTTTTTAACCAACATTAGTAGCTCTGCATACTATTTTCCCCTCTACACTGCCAACAATCCACTTGTTTAAAGACTGGAGCTTGCCCATGGAAACAGCAGCTCACAGCAGAGATAGGGCCAGAGGAATCAATGGAAAGTTGACACTATAGATAGCTTACCCAGCATCATGCCAGCAGAGAGCAGACACATGGTAGAACAAGGATATAGTATCCACATGACTTCAGGACCTAGATGAGGCTATACCTTACTCATTAAATTCTTGGCTCTGTAAAACCCGAAGGTGTTAAAATGTTGGCGACTTATTAAATTATATTCAGGAGGGTACCAAGCAAATGACTGTAAATATGACTCCAGTTATTGATCTCAAATTCAACCATTAGAACCATCGAGCAGGTAAATCAGGGGTCTTTAAATCAAGTGGATACTTGGAAGCACCAAGACCTAAAACTACAAAGATAAGGCAGGAAGCTTACGCTCCCACTTCCATATTTCCACCAAAAAACCAGCGTTGAATGTAATGAAACGCCGTTTTTCTGGGTGAGACCCGGAGGCTCCCCGGAGCTTTACCAGGCTGATATGCCAATATCAGACTTTGGGATCAGTCATGTGTATGGAGTTCTAGGGCCTACTGGGGACCACGGCCAGAACCTGGCCCCCTCAGAGAGGCAAGGGGAGCAATGGCCTATAGAAACCCCTGTGTGGTTGGAAGCATTCTATGTCTGCCATCGACTGGGCCAAGCATCCAGAAAGGTAAGCATTCCAAAACAAACCCCTATTCTGGTTAAAATTGCTACCTAAAGCCGAACTAGTGGATAGAACTCCCCAACAGTAAACAAGCAAACTAGTATGACGTCACACGTCACTGCACCGCTGTCTGCGCAGCTCCCACCTCCCAGGGAGGGGGAAGGGGGAGCCCCAGACCTCCCACGCCGGCTATCCACCCATCAGTTCTGAGCCTGGATGACAAAACACGTGAAAAACCGCCGACCGGAGGGAGGGAGGGTTTCCGGGGAGCCTCCGGGTCTCACCCAGAAAATGGCGTTTCATTACATTCAACGCTGGTTTTCTGGGGGGAGCCCCGTCGGCTCCCCGGAGCTAACTACTCACAGAGGAAGGTCAAAGGGACAGAACCGGGAGGCGGACACCATGCACACCCCACAGAAGCGAGACAACCGGCAGCAAACACCAACCCAAGGCGCCACAGCCCCGAAAGGGCCCGGGAACAACACGAGAACAATGAGCAGCAAGGCCCCCGGATGAACACCAAAGATCCATGCCCGAATGACTGCAAGGACACGTCGCACAGACGGCAGCGAGAGCAGCGAAGCCACGAACGCCACGGGCATGTAGGAAGAACACAGGCAGGTTAGCCGCAAGAACACGGCTGACATCCGGGACACCGTTACCTGCGAACCGGGAAGAACAGAACCGGATCAACGCAAAACGCGCCCAGGACACAGATGCCGTGGCACGAAAACAACAGCGGAGGGCCCCACCGAACACAAACACGACACCCCCCGGCCCGACTAACCAAGCACCAACAAACCAAGGACCCCCCTCCAGACCGCAGCAGCCCCACCCTGCGCCAGAAAAGATGGAGACTGCTGCCACCGAACAACCAAAACGCTAAAATCGAAGGAGCAAGAAACTCAGCGACCCGACCCCCAGAGTCAAATGCCAAAAGGAAAAAAAGAGCCGATGAAAAAAAAAACGGAACCGAAGGGGCACTACCAATCGAGGAGAAGACAGAGCACGCTGACCAGCGACCAGGACGGTGCAAGCGGCGCACGAACAGGCCGGAGGTGAAACATTGCACGAGACAGCTTACTAACGGTGCAGAAGCAACACCAAGACCGAAAGCAAGCCGAAGCGGCTTCGCCAGCACCGCACGAAAAAGAGGCGACAGTATGTGGCAAGACGACGGCCCCCAACCCCCACCAGAAAACCAAGCCGACGCTAACAAGGGCAGCCACCCAAGAAGGGACAGGAGGAAAAGGAAGGACCGCCAAAATACCCCATACTGCCGCCAAGAAGAAATACGCAGGTGTGACACCTACCACGAAGCCACCCGACCACCAACCAGAGGCGAGACCGCGAGGCAGAACGTAAGCAGCCCCGACAAGGCCCCTCTGAGCCCAGGAAAAGGCGGAGCCGTGGGAAGATCTCGGGCGCAACCACCGAAGCCCAGGCGGCACAAAGGAGATGGAATGTCTGCCGAACAGAAAAACTCCCCAAAGCAAGCAAGCCCGCCAGGAGGTCAGAAACGACAGGTCCGATGCGAGACATCGCAAGACCTCGAAAAGCCAACCGGCAGGGTAAGCTAGGAAACCGAAGGCGGCGGAAGGGTCGCCTCCAGAAACAGTACCAGAACCAAGGGGTACAAGCAACGGCAACAGACAGAGACAAATAAGCGCACCACAGGACACAGGCTGAAAGAACGCCCAAGAAGCCAAGGAACGCATGCAGAACACCCCTGCGGCAGAGGAGGAAACAAGGGAACGCACAAGGAAAGGAAGTGGTGGAAACTGAACCCTCCCCACACAGCAGCAAGTGCAAGCAAAACCGACCAAAAGAAGATGCCAGGAAAACGACTGGGGAGATGCAGGAGGAAAAAGTTGAAGCACAAACCCCAGGAAACAACCAGGGGTGGACAATCAGGCAGTGACAGAAAAACCCCACGCACATGAGAGGGCCAAGCCAGGGACTCGAAGACCATGAAAAACAACAAGCAAATCCCCATACGCAAACCCTAGGCACAAAACAGCAGCAAAGCGCCACACCACAACCGGACAGAGGAACATGGATGCCACCGCGCAACAGGTTACCAATGCACACGTGCAGCAGCAACAACAGGCACCACCGCAACCTGCAACATGTAAATAGCAACTCGCTTTTGCAAAGGCAGAGAACGGAGCAGGCAGACCCCAAACAGGGCCAACGGAGACACGATAGAACCCAGCAGGCCTAGGAACCTGCACACCAGGCGACCGACGACAGAGAACCCCACTCGATACCTGCTGGATGGGGTTCTGGGAGCTCATTTACACCCCAAGCCCAGCCCGAGGGTAGGCTAGAACCGGCCAGAGGGTGGCCCACCAGGCAGCTGCTTGGAGTGGCCCACAGGCCCACATAGCCCCCACAACCAGGATGGGCCGGAACTTCTATTCGAAAACAGGCTAGTGTGCCCTGGAAGTCCATGGACGTACCGGCAATATGGCGTGTACTCGCAAGTAGGTCGTGTAACAATAGCAGACCTCTGATGGTTATACAGTGTTCCCCGATTGTGCCTATAGCACCACTGCACTCCACTGGTACTATCCCGCAAGTTCTTCCATATAGGCGGGACCCAAGAGCCAGAGCTCAAACCCCACAAGCACAACCAGGAGAGCCCTACCAGGTGAGTACATAACCAGCACCACAACCCACACGCCCCATAACACGAAAAAAAGATGGGTCCCCTTGAATGACTCTAGCATGGGTTGGACATGCACATGAGTCGGACTAGAAGGGTTGAAAAAGGGACAGTCACTGGTGTGCGAACGGTCTTAGTCGTACAGAAATATACCTAAATAAAGACAGGTATAGAAACATCTCCGCATCCAGCACCCGGCCAAAAGACGCCGGACCACAGAAACTCACCTGTCGAACGAAGGCACGAACGTGACACGACCCAACAGTGCCCAGAAGATCCTGGGAGCACCGCCAGGTGAAGAAGCCAGAGCCGGACACGCAGGAGAGCAGGGTAGAGGCAAAGGAGGCGGCCCACATCCATGACACAGGGAAAACCTCGGCGTCCTCCCCACAGCTGGAAACCAGGACACCCCCCAGAGCGAAGGGGCACATACCAGAGCAAGGGATAAGAGCGAGAGGCGAAGCACCTGAGAAAAAAGGGCGTAAAACACCAGCACTGAAACACACCGCCCAGACCAAAAAAAACTCCATGGCGCATGCGCATGATACGCTGGCTGAACCGCACAACCCGCTGTGCGGAAAGGCACCAACCTGGACTACTGCACTAGAAAAGTAGCCAAAAGAGGAAGCAGGAACAACAAAACCGGCCAACGAAGCAAAGACAAGAGCCCAAAAGGGAACGCAGCCGGGCCACAAGTAGCCCAACCGGCGAACCAGACGAGGAGCAGACAGACGTTCCAATAACGCGGGAAGGAGCGAAAACCTTCCCGAACCCTCGACAACACAGAAGCCAACACTAGTCCCGAAGGCACACAAAGGCACAGGCGCACCCGAGACCAGAAGTCACGTAAAACCCCTAGAACGGGGAAACATGAAGACACCACACACACACACACACACACACACACTCACTCACTCACTCACATTCAACGCTGTTTTTTTTTATATATTTGAGGTAAAACTAACGTAGATATATGACCGAAGCTAACCAACCCTACCTATGTATATGTATGTATGTATATGTATGTATGTATGTACATATACATACTTCCCTATCGATAAAATCGATAGGGAAGATTTCCCGAGACCTGGAACTTAAGAACAAGAGGTCATAGATATAAACTAGCTAAACACAGATGCCGAAGAATATAAGAAAATTCACTTTCGCAAACAGAGTGGTAGACGGTTGGAACAAGTTAGGGGAGAAGGTGGTGGAGGCCAAGACCGTCAGTAGTTTCAAAGCGTTATATGACAAAGAGTGCTGGGAAGACGGGACACCACGAGCGTAGCTCTCATCCTGTAACTACACTTAGGTAATTACACCGTCCCAAAAAGGGGGGGGGGAGAAGCATCCACCCACAGGACGGAACCAACCGACTCAAAGGCCAAGGAACCGAGCCCAGGGAGGGGCCGATGCCCAACAACACGTATGGCGAGTGGGGAGGAAAAACCCCACTCCGCGTAACCACAAGCCCCGCCTAGAGGGGGAGAAAAACCCACCATGGGGTCCTACGGGGCCAAAGGCCCCCAAGTCAGCCCCGGGAACCTACACGACAGGCCCCGGGGCCGAGCCGTCCCCCAGCTGCGAAAACACTAAGGAAGGGAGCTCACTGGCAGACTCGTACAACACGGCTGGAGGAACAGGCTCAAATGCCCCGTCACTACCCCGGAAGGGGAATTCCCCGAAACTGCCCGAGTATCAAAACCATCAAACCCTGCCCCGAACCTACAGATGGTAAGGAATCGGATGCAGGGGAAAGACAAGGAGGCGTGGAAGGAACCGAAGCAACCAACACCCTCAAGTCCCAACACGAACCAAAACGAGGCAGCCCCGGGGCCCCCAGGGAGCAAACAAACGAGAGCATTGCCACCACCAAGGCTCAAAGTGCAACGCCTCTGCTGCCCGCACCCGCTTAGTTAGCACAACTGTGTAACCGAGCCACAACGAGCAACAAAACTCGCAGGACTCCGGGTCGAAGGTGTCACTGACCCCACAGGCAGCAGACAGAGGCAAAACAGAGTCACCCAGAGACAAGGGGTGAGAGCAACCCTCAAACTCGCTGGAAGCGAGGGGGGACTCTGGGGTCACATCCATCGGACCCGTGCGCCCCCAGGGGTTTCCCAGGGTCCCGAGCGTTTACTATAAGAGGACTCGCGCTCAGGTGATCCCAGGCAGGGTACTGCTAACCGGTGCCCAAAGCAACCAAACAACTGTCTAAGAGCTGAACCCCTGGGACGTGTACACTCACGGGGACCTAGCAGGGGGTACCACCAGAAAATACTCAGAACACAAGGGACACAAGGGGAAGGAACGAAG
>WNGS01142283.1:0-21365 GCA_020271785.1 Procambarus virginalis
TATATATATATATATATATATATATATATATATATATATATATATATAATATATATATATAATATATATATAATGGATTAGGCCTTTCCATTGAGACTTTCAGCGCCGTGGAGAGGGGGACCTGCTGCCTGGGTAACAGCTTCCCCCCGAATCAACCTACCCTGGCTTTGCGCCCTGGTGAGGCCACTCCAGACCGACAACCAGAGAGCAACTCCATAGTCTCCTGAGACTGATGGATGCCTACTACTACTATATATATATACAAAAATACGACATATGGGACTGCTAAATGGCAGAATCAAATCCAAAATCCCAGAACAAAAAGTGATCTGGCAGCTCCCAGGCGGAAGAGTCCAGACATCCACTCGTCGTCAAGGTTGAAGGAGTAGTCTTGTCCACAGTATTATTAGCTGTAGTGCATCACAAGCATTAAGTGCTTTACAAGCATCAGAGTATGGATTCGTCCATTTAGGAACTTACTGACACAAAAGAGAGGTAACATTATCATAAAAAATGGGGCAAATCCGTTTAATGGAACGGATTTCATGATTTAATCATTCATGTAATTTGTACAGCCCCAGCAATTTTGTTTGAAAGAATTGGATAAATCTTGTACATACCATTGCTGGTGCTGAATGTATTATTTCAATGTTTAATAGGAGTCAAGTATCAGTTTTCTCTCAAGGAAATCATTGTTGAAGACAATACAGAGAGATAAATATGCTTTATTAACAAATGTTTGTATCGTACATTCATAAATGGTAAATTTAAACAAATTTACAGTAAACGTTTTACCTAAAAGAAAGTCATAATAAGAACATAACATAAGACATCTGAAATGATAAACTGTTTACTCAAAAATTTGATTTAGAACCTACATTTATGAATAATTTTTAAAATCATTACAGTTGCCAAATAATAATAAAAAAACTATTTTCATAGGCACTTATTCAACTCATTACAATAGTGGCTAAACTCAACAGTTGTGCACGAGTTTAAATTAAACTTTATATATATGGCTAACATTAAGTTGGTAAAGTGGGTAACATTAAGCAACAGGTTGATAGGTGATATATATCGGAAAAATAAAGTGCAGTTTGCCATTAGAACAATGACAAATATTTCCACATTTTACACAACAAATGGAGAACGATGATAATATGATTTGAAAGACTAATAAAGAGTAATCATTAAATGAATTTATACAATAAAATTCACAACTTCACCTCCCTCAATCACAGATTGTAGGGTTATCTTGAGATGATTTCGGAGCTTAGCGTCCCGCGGCCCGGTCCTCGACCAGGCCTCCTTTTTGCTACACATCCCCACGAAGCAGCCCGTAGCAGCTGTCTAACTCCCAGGTACCTATTTACTGCTAGGTAGCAGAACATCAGGGTGAAAGATCGTTTTGTCCATTTGTCTCCTCCTCCTCCTGAGTTCGATCCTCCTCCAGGGATCGAACTCAGAACCTCAGGACTGCGAATCCAAGCACTGTCCACTCATCTGTCAGCGCTCCAAGTGAAACTCCCGAGTGAAAATCACTCCCAACTCACTTCCTGCAACATAGACTGGACTTCAATGGGACTTAATGGTACTTCCTGTGTAACGTTTCTTGGTCAACGATAAGAATGGGTTGTAGATGCATCCAGTACATTTTAAAATAGTCTTGATTTCCAATGAAACATTGAGGAGCCAAAGATTAAATAGTTCATAGGATCCCCCAATATGAAAGGTTATGGAAGCTCAAATATAAAAAGTTGTAGAACAAATGGATAAATGAGCAGCAGAAGAAACGCAAGTGGATAACCAAGTTCAGGAGAGAGATGGCGAATCTCAGGGCTCGGCAATTCAGGTCACAGTAGGTCACAACCAATCAAACTTCCCCCCCACCCCATCCACTATTACCCTGCTACCCTGCAGCCTAATGATTTCCAACCTTCCCTGTCTCCCATGCAAAGCCATCTACTCACCCACCTACATCCGAGTTGTGCAGTCGACTTGAGCTTCCCAAACTACTCCACCCGACAAACACCCCCTCCCATATCCTCACACGACGAGTCACAGTAACGTGGTTGAAGCTGTGATTGTCAAAACACACTCATCATAAAATGTAAAAACGACGACGTTTTGGACCGTCCAGGACCATTATCAAGTTGTTTAGGCTGAGAAATAATTTTTGTTAATTAGTTATATTATTATTATTATTATTATATAATGTAATATTAATTGTTGTAATTAATAGTAATTATTACTATTCCTTTTGCTCGGTCATGAAGGAAACCGTCCTCGGGTGAAAGGAGGCTGTAATGATCTCTGTCTGGAATTCGTAGGTGCAGGCTCGGATGACCACCTCCTGGGGCTCGTGCAGCCCAGGCTCTGCTTCAGGAGGCTGGAATCGTTCTTGCCCTTGCTGGGGTGGTTCTTCTCCGGTCCTAACCACGGCGGTCTCCGGGTTTGGAGTCCCTGTGCCTTCTTTTATCAACCTCAAGGTAAACTCCGGGGCTGGAGCCCATAGGGCAGTTTGTTTGCCTTTCCATTGGAGACTTTCGGCGCTGTAGGGATGGGAGACCTGCTGCATGGGTGACAGCTTCTCCCCCCCTACTCCCTGTATCGACATACCCTGGCTTTGCGCCCTGGAGAGGCCACTCTAGACCGACAACCAGAACGCAACTCAATAGCTCCTGAGACTGGTGGATGCCTACTACTACTACTAGTGTTACGGACTCGTGGCCCTTGTCGGGGTAGAGTGGTGTTAATACTCAAATTGAATGACGGTTGAAACATAACCAATTACAGGCGATTAGGCCTCTGACGTCATGCCAGACAGAGTGGCACCAGCCGTGCTTCCAGTATTCTCACAGACCCAGAGTAGGTTGGACCTCGACCTGGCCAGATATATACCTTATTGCCTCAATCAATAAATCTACTGAAGCGTCTACTGTGTATATCTACAACTAACATACATCCAAGAAGGCAACGAATACTGGTAGCAGCGGTGTGATTCAGAATTAATTTTCTGAGCTACGAAATTTCAAGTGCTCACATCACCTGTGCCCAGTGCCTCCTGCCTCCCGCCACCCACGCATCGATATCCAATGATATTGTACCAGTCCGGGGTCCTACCATCAACACCACTCTAGGTCAACGTCTCAGAAGTAAGGCCAATATTTTCCTGTGAGAATGCTATTTCATCAGTGAGGGGAAAGGGAGATTCCCGCATCAGCCATTTTGAATCTCGCGCCACCTGGGAACCTGCACCACCCACCACCACCACTGCCACCCAAGCCCACATCAATAAGCCTTGTGTGTTGCCTGCACCGTTCCAGCTACTGCAATCATCTTCTACAGCTTCAACTGCTCTGCAGCTGTGTTGTGCAATTTATTGAGAAACAATTGGTGAAAAAAAGTCTACAACCGTCTGACTAGCGTCGCCAGCTCCCAGTCACGACGCCGCAATGCCATGTCGCCTCCTCTCACCATCGCTACAGCCTTCTCCTACACCATTCTACAGTGAACTTCTGTCTACACGCCTCCATAGCAACTGGCCTTCACTCGCCATTCGACGATATAATTATTGTCACGCCCTCAACGTCACACACATTCCTAGTGTGAGGTCCCCCGAGCTTCGCGCCACTGCCGCCAGGAGCGCTGCCTGTCGCACCAGATGTAAACAAACCCTCGCATGTGCCTCTTCAGATCTTCACGACGTTCCTCCTATTTTGGCTACTTGTGAGTCTCATGAATTGCACCCCTGAGATAAGTAATTGGTAGTTGAGAACAATGTGCCAAGTTCAAAAAGTGATTTACACAATAATATCCATAATATCCTGTGAATTAACCACTCAGTGACTTGTTAAATATTAGAGCTGATTCAGTACTCAATTTCCACAGTTTCCCTGAGTCATTTCAATATTTCCTGCATTTCAGTGATTCCATTATTCATTAATTGTGTTACTAGTGTTATTAGTAAATTTAAAGCTGAGAGAAGTAAGAAATAATTGTTTCTAGCAATTTATTTTGCACAATAGAAATTTGTTTTTGATATCTCCATAGACAATAGAACATAGAAATTTTTTATATTTCTCCAAACCTAACTTTGAAATTTTTCCTTTCAGCATTTTATTTTAAACTTTTCCATAGCATGTTACAGATGTGCCTGTGTCCAATTTGTTTTTGCTAAACTCATTTTTCTTGCATTGCCACTTGTTGTGTTGAATCATTTTAATGAAATTTGCAATTGCACTTTCCAGTTTTTAATCTAAATTGCTGTACTTAGCCTGGTTTAATTAATTTACATGCTTCTAATTCCAGTCATATTTATACCAGATTGCTAATTTAATTCACAATTTTGCTTGTTCCTAATTATTTGTTGCCTAGTACAATTTAATAATTTTAATTCTGCCATTTCCTTACCTTAGCCAAGTTTCATATTTTTTTTTGAGTTTTTAAATTTTTGTGTACTCTATTCCTTATGCCTAGTGTACTTAATTATAATTTGCAATCAACTGCCACTTCCTCTGTAGTGACAATGCCTACCACTGTTGAAACCCCTTCAGACTCAACTGGAACAGTTGCTCGTCCCAATGTCCAGAGATCAGCTCAGGAAATTGTTATCCCACTTTTTGCTGGTGAATCCCGCTTATTAGAGTCATGGTTTAGTAAGGTTGTAGCGAAAACAGTCGCACGTTTTTCTGAGCCTACTGATGCCGAATACTTGGCAATTGCACGATCAGCTGTGGACACAACCAAAGGTGATGCACGTTTTGTTGTTGATGAAAAAGCCCTTGCTAGCCTCCAGTCTTGTTCTGAATTTAAGGATTTCTTTCGCCGGCGCTTTGTTAACAAAGGAGACCTCGACCCATATAGGTTAGTCAAGAAAATTGCCAATGCCACCATGCAGCCTGGTGAATCGTTTAATGCGTTTACTAGCCGTCTTGATCATTATCTGTGTGCCTTAGTGTCTGCTATGATTAGTTCGTCTTGGGTAGATAAAGACAATAATCTGTCCCCTGAGGCTATGGCCAAGATGATAGCATTTGGAACTTTAATGCATTTTGCCCCAGAGCATACTAAACCGATCATTGAGCAACAAAATTTTGGAGTTAAACATGAAATTGGTGAAGTGCTTGAGGCTATTAACAATGCCGCCGATAAACTAGCTCCCCGAAGTCTCAACTGTTGCCATCCTCTGATACTGTGAATGTAGTAACAAGCTCTCAGCATCCTCACACAAACTCTCAAAACTCTTGGTCGCAGAACCGTACCCATGGTCAAAGCCCCCAGTCAAATTCGCCTCCTCATAAGTTGCCGAGACGCCATAGTCCACAACCATCCACTCCCTCATATTGGCATTGTGGTAAGAGTAACCACCTCGCAAGGGACTGTTGGTCCAGTCCTAGATCATCACCTCCTAGACATTTCTCTCGGTCCCCTCGTCAATTGAATCACTCTAAGCTCCCATATTGCAAGTACCATAAACAAGTTGGTCACCACACTGCAGATTGTAGAGCTAGGCAAAGGACATCCCCACCTCGTAACTCCCACAGTCAGTCTTGGTGAGGCACACAATGTCCAAGACATTATCAGAACTCGCGTAATTACAACTCCCAACCCAGCTATAATGCAACTTCGAATTATAATACTCGGTCACAGAATGCTGGAGCTCAGAATGTTCACTCCATGTCGTCTGGAAACCCCCAAGGCCTTCCGCTAACCTATTCAGGCTAGCCAGTCCCAGTGCCCTCCCTGTGTATTCAGTAGCTACCCAAAATAGATTTGGACACTTGACAGAGGACACTGACTCTAGCCCAGTTGTACAGTTGACGAAGAGGAACCACAGTGAATATGACCCATACGATACGCAGTTATCCCAAACAACATAAGTCACAAGTAGTAACTTGTCCAGTCTCAAGTGATGTTCCCCTTGTCTAAGCCATTGCCCATGGTAGAGGTTTAAAAGTCTTTCTTGACTCAGGTGCAAAAATTAAGATAGTCAAGCTTTCAGCTCTTAGAGACATTGCAAGTAAGCACCCTACTACAGTAAAACGGTCACCCATACCTTTCCTAAGTGGTGTTTCAGGAAATAAAGTAAAAGTTCAGGGTGAAATTGACCTCCCACTCAAGTTAGTTGATGTCACATTGTCTTTAACATGTTTAGTTCTTGACATTATTCATTTTCCTGGAGACATTCTCCTAGGTCTGTACACCATGACTGATGAAAATATTGCATTCTTTCCCCATCGTTGGAACATTAGTATCAAAGGCCACGTCATACTCTTGTGTAGCATGTATCAACAGGGTCATGAGTTCAACCTTCAATCAAACTACGTTAATTTTGTTGACACCCGCCTTGCTAGCGTAGGTTGTCAGATCCTTGTCGCGGTAGTATACCCGAGAAAACAGGCACTCGACTGAAGCATCGTAGTTGTGCAGTTGTTAAGGAGAGTGAGTATTGGGACTTTCTGGATGGGGACGCCCTAACGGATTCTCGTTGTCTCGCTCGCCTGGCAGCTTCCATCTCTGAAGTCAGTGGTTCCACGGCTACTGACACTGTCCTGCACTCTCATTCTCTCACCAGAATAAGAGTTAAGGTTCAGAGAGTGCCTGAGTTGTCGGATGTGATTGCGGAAAGTGAAATGTGTAAAGTGAATGGTACCTTTGTTGAACCCTCCTGGCACACAGTGCAGGATGGTACCATTACATTGTGTATTGCAAACACTAGTAATGCCGACATCCATCTCCAGTCTGGTACCCATGTTGTAGATTTTGCCCATTACTCATTACCGGTGCGAGTTGTGGATGATGTCTCCATGGATCATACTGTTTGTACTCTCACACCAGGAGAACAAGGATCTCAGCCAGAGGTGCAAGTGCTACACCTCAGTCCTACTGATTTTACTGACTCTGTGGCTCAGCTTTTGGAAATTTTGAACAGGAATAGAGCCGTTGTTGCTCTACCAGGAGAAAAGTTAGGTCTCACTCCTCTTATTACACATAAAATTCCCCTTGAACAAGGAACTATGCTTATTTATGTACCAGCTTACTATCTTCCCCATTCTCAGAGAGCAAAAGCTGATAAACTCATAGAGGAAATGTTACAGAGTGATGTAATTGAATCGAGTAATTCGCCATGAAACGCTCCATTGATTCTTGTAACAAAGCGAGATGGGACTTGGAGACCTGTAATCTATTATTGGAAGCTTAACAGAGTAATGATACCTGATCGTTTCCCACTTCCAGTCCTAAATGATTTGTTGCAAAGTATTGGTAGAAAAAAAGTATTCTCAATGTTAGGTTTGTTGCAGGGATTCTGGCAAATCCCCCTTGATGAGGAAAGTAAACAATTGGCAGCCTTTAGTACTCTCAATGGTCATTTTCATTTCAAAAGAATGCCATTTGGTTTGCGGAGTAGTCCAATAACCTTTTCACAGCTCATGACGAATCTATTTCATAGATTGATAGGAAGTGCTCTTCTAGTTTACCTTGATGATCTCAAATCATGTCGTAAGTTGTTCAGACTCCTTTCCAGAACCTTGAGAAAGTACTTGCAAAGCTCGCAGAAGCTAATTTAAAAATAAAGCTTGCAAAATGTTCATTTTTAAAGGAGAAGAATAATTTCCTTGGTCATACAGTTACACCTTCAGGTATTACATTGAATGAATCAAAAATTATTGCTGCCCGTGATTTTCCAACGCCTCGTACCGCAGAAGCCGTAAGACAGTTCACAGGTCTTGTAGGATTTTATCGTTCATTTATTGCTGGATTCTCTATTATAGCCACCCCACTTTACAAGTTAAAAGGAAAGATGAACCCTTTGTTTGGGGAGAGGCCCAGGATCAGTCATTCAAAAACTCAAAGCAGCCTTGATCTCGTCACCTGTCCTTAGGTACCCAGATTTTTCTGAACCTTTTATGTTGGTTACAGATGCTAGTGACATAGCTTTAGGTGCTGCATTACTTCAAACAGAAGGCCACAGAGATCATGCAATAGCTTATGCATGAAGTACATTATCTAAAGAAGAGAAAAATTATAGTGCAACAGAACAAGAAGCCTTGGCAGTTGTCTGGGCACTTAAACATTTCAGGGATACAATTTATAATTACCCAGTTCATGTTCTTACAGATCACCAACCATTAATTCCCTTGTTCAAAAATAAGAATCCAGTTGGAAAGTTTGCTAGATATTTGCTCACAATTCAAGAATTCAATCCCACATATGGTAATATTTCAGGAAAGCAAAATGTTGTAGCCGATGCATTTTCTTGACACGTAGCTGCAATTCAGTTAAATTACCCAGCATTAGATGCTACAGTAGTAGAGACGAAAAATAGACAAGACCCCATATGGGCACCCGTCATTAAATTTTTGACTAAGCACGATACTCGCCCGATTCATAAACCGCCAGTACCATTGAAAGAGCTAGTGATGTTAGACAATTTACTGTGTAGAGTAGTAAAGCTAGGGACAGCCCCGAGGAAATGTTGTCAGTTAGTTGTTCCAGCTGTCTTGGTACCAACTGTGTTAAAAAGATGTTTAACCTGCTTACAACACAAGGGAGATGTGTTAGGACCTAATCCAATTCAGGTGTACCCAGCAACTAAAGATCCTTGGGAACGAGTATCGATGGATTTGTTGACAAATTTTGCGGAAACAGAGAGAAGTAACAAACATTTGCTTGTAATGGTTGAGAATTTTTCACTTTATTGCGAATTAGTTCCTATCCCGAATAAAACAGCGGAAACTATAGCCAGTGCATTCCATGACCAAATAATTTGTAGATATAGTATGCCTAAAATAATCCTTTCAGATAATGGTCCAGAATTCAGTAATAGTATTTTAACTAGCTTGTGTGATTTATATAACATTAAAAAATGTAGTATCATGCCTTACTATCCAGCAAGCAACGGATTAGCTGAACGTACTAACAGGAAAGTGTTAGATGCCTTGAGAGTCACGTTGAATTTTGATAACAACAATTGGGATGATTTAATACCCTTAATTCAGTGTGCCGTAAATTCTTCAATTAATGTTTTTACAGGTGACACACCTCACGCTATTCTTTATGGTACAGATAAGATCCTCCCTAATGAATTGATTAACGTACTACCTCCTAGTACTTTATATAACGTAGATGATTTTGTTCAAGTGAAGCATAGACAGATGCAACTAGTATTCAAGAAAATACGAGAACAACTGTCCAAAGGAACAGCCGAGTTCACTGTAGCAAGAAATGCACGAGCTAAACCCAGTAAAATAACTATCGGATCTGTAGTAATGGTACTTAACTAACACAGGTCTAGTCCTATGTACAAATTAACTAAGAAATTTTTGGGTCCATATAAGGTAATTGAGCTTATTAAAGGTAACAAGTACAGACTTAAGAACTTGGTAACAGGCGAGTATATAAATGAACATTTAGACCATATGAAGTTAGCTAAAATGACTGTTGACGAGACTGATGAGGAAGATGACAATGAACTTACCCAGACAAATCCTCCTATTGGGACACCACCTTCTGTGGTTGACAGACCACTTGATGTACAGCAACCCAATACTAGCACCTATTATCTTAGATCTAGACCTCTCGTTTCAACCGTGCACTCACCACATGTCCATTGGCTAGATGTTAACGAGGTTATCTCTCAAGATGATAGTTTGTCACATGAAGTTTCATCTGTTCCTGACCTTCAGTCAGAGCCAGAGTTGTATAGTGCTCTGGATGAGCTAGGTGTAGATATCCGCAGAAATTATAATTAAGTGCACTCTGCAGTTATTCTATTTTGTTTTGCAAAATTCATTTGCAGTATTTCTACCACATGTGTCTTATTATTACCATTTTATATACAGTATGATGAAGTTTTTTTTCTCAACATTATTTTGTCTTAAATTTGATGCCATTGTTAAGTCTACTGCCATTTGTATTTTTACAGTGCTGGTCATAAAGAGTTCATTAATGTTCTAGCAACCACACTGAGGCCAGTGAATCCTGACTACTATCACTCAGATGTTAGTCTTCTTGATCCAGGTCTTGTATATAGCTTGTAAATATATTGTACATTAACAAAAAAATGCTCATTATCTAATCTTAATCATTTGTGGTTGTTGGGTCAGAACTTTTGTTCCATTAATGTAAATAATTGTCTTTAATTTTGTATTGTTTCCAAGCTCATGCCATTAACAAATGTTAATCATTTTGTTTAGGCAATACCTTAAGTTGTATTGTTCATACCTGATAAGTAGACATACACATGTTCTTAATACTCTGGTTTAATTAAAGCATTGTTACCATGATTTTTCACATATTATGAACAATTTTTTTTGTGCATATGCCGAGGTGTTAGTATTCCTGCACACCTGATCTTTTTTTAATGTTTATTATGCAAATTTCATATGTAAGCCATTATTGAATGCCACCGAGGTCCTTTCAGTATCATTGTAACTATATAGCTAGCCAGAGCTTGTCGACAAGGGACATCGAGTTGGTAGCGTGTTCGAGCGGTGTTAATACTCAAATTGTATGACGGTTGAAACATAACCAATCACAGGCGAGTAGGCCTCTGATATCATGCCAGACAGAGCAGCACCAGCTGTGCTTCCAGCAGGCCTCAGTATTCTCACAGACCCAGAGTAGGTTGGACCTCGGCTGGCCAGATGCAATCTGGCCAGCCGAGGCAACCTTGTTGCCTCAATCAATAAATCTACTGAAGTGTCTACTGTGTATATCTACAACCAACATACATCCAAGAAGGCAACGAATAGTGGCAGTTCCAATGCCATCTAAGAGTCTGCACCCAAACTCCCCGGGAATAGTACATAATGTGGACAATGCCATCTGGTGGTGGTTATCTAGAATCTGCAAATGGCTAAAGATTCCTGCCTTGGTCAGCCAGAGGGGTCGTTGTGAGTGACCTCTGGTGAGGTGATGCATCAAGACCAGCGCCACCTAGTGTGTGCTACAGAGCACAATGTCAACTCGCCAGTGGATTAGTGGTATTTCCTAGTTCTCCAGTATTGGCAAGGTCATTGATGACGTTTTTGTGTCCACAGAGGTGACGTCTGGGGGCAGCGGTACTGGAGAGGGTAGTTCATCTTGGGCAGTCCACAGTCTCACTACATGGTCCTGGAAACGACCAAGTAAGCTGCCGCCGATGAAGCAGTGTGGTAGCTGTTAGTGCTTTTGTGTTGAAAAAGATCGGTGTACCTTTGGGACTGGCTTACGGGAGAGACTGACGACAGGGAGGTGCCTGTTGAGTAGTGCTGCTAGCTGGTCGCTAGAGGCTACTGCCAGGGGATTGCTACCCCCTTTATTGGTTTGTGACCCCGCTCAACGTGTGGCTGAGGTACTCTGCCAATGACTAGCTGGAGAGCAGTCGTTGGGGTACAGGCACCTCATGACACTGTCGGTGGGCTGGCCCACGTACAGGTGAACTCGCCAGTTTTCTTCCCAGTAAGGATGGATACGGTACTGGACAGTGAAGAAATACTGGGGATTGATATGCTCTACACGTGAGCATGTTTGATATCCTGAGTGAAAGGATTGTATATAGATGTAGAAATAGCCTATCTGTTCTTTATATATTATTTATGGTAACGGTGTACATATATATACTTAACGGTGGTGGAAAGATATTTAATACATTGACGAAAGGAACAGTGTTTTGTTCATTCCCTCCTTTTTTTATGCACTACATAGCCACTTTCTTGAAAGCGTACTACCGACTTGGGGTCGGATACTATCATTTTGGTTCTACCATCAAAGAACCTGGTTGCAAACACTAGTGGCCGTAACAACTAGTGACTTGACAATGCATCTTAACCATCCTCAGCAGTTAGAAAACTCTTATCTGAACCCTTGTATGTGAACTTCCATGTACGGCTGTTGCCTACGCTAACCCGGGAGTTTTCTCGGGTATCATTTATCGACGCCCCCTTCGCACCCTACGACCCCACCTCTAAACACCCCCCCCCTTTCCTTTGCTAGACAACCAACCCATTCCCTTCACCCCATACCTGGCGCAGTACCAACCTTCAATATGCACTGATCTGCACTCTCCATACTCTATCCACAACGTCATTCCCCCATCAGCCCCTCCCGACCTCACACCCAAACCTTCCTCAACAAATGCCAACCTTCACACCCGATGGGCCCCCCCCCCTTGTAGCATGTCTCGCCGGCAATTTTCTTCACTTTCGCCAGTTAGACCAGTATTGCCCAAATTAGTTTGTAAAGATTTACCAGTGACCGAAAACGAACTTTAGTTGAACGAATCCGAAGGATAAATGATTGATTAAGGGAAGTAAATTAATGTTTGTCAGCCGCCCAGGATGATTGGGTCAAAATTAATTGAGCTGCTTGAGCCTGAATAAACCCAAACGGATCAGTAATGCAAGACCAGGTGTTTAGGTATTTGCGAACATGGCCAGACTTTGCTTAAGCGATAAGAAATTATACAAGGAACGAATGACAAAGGAACAACGAACAGATGTTCAGGTAGTTTGAGAAGCGATACAAATGAAACGTTGAAAGACTTTAGAATAGGTACAATGCGTAGAGCCAGCAACAGAGTCAAGAAGATACACCATAAAGCTAAACAACTGCTTTGCGTATCCATTCCCAGTAAAGTTACTAATCACTCTCTTGCAATAGCTTCTGTTCAAAGAAACCCTAAATATCATACAAAAGTCTCTTCAAGACCCAGACATGAACATCTGTGCATTATATGCTGTGCACAAACAGGTATTCGCACCAGGGTCACAGAAGTTTATTAATGCTGCCATGGAAAGAAGTATTCAACACGGAAGTACTCTTCAGGCAATGGACAGACTTGATAAAGTGCTAATACCACTCAATCTAGTGTATGTTAATCACAAAGTTGTGGTCGCCTGGGATCAGCCTGGGACCATATAACACTTTTCAGACGACTTTGTGATCATCATCAATGGCAAAGGCGCCAGAAACGCAACCTGTCCTCTTACAAATTACGTCTGAATTTGGCCGTTTGCCCGTATGGCCAAAATGAACGTTATTTGAAAATGAAAACAATTTAAAATAAATTTTGGATTTTTTATTCCAAAATTCTCTCGGAACATTTCTTAACTGAATTTTTCTCTCCTAACCTAATTGAGAAAGCCGGAGGACTCAAGCAGAAAATGGGACAGAACGTCACTTTTGTGAGACGATTTCATTTCAAATTACGTCCATTTTTGGTCATGTCGCCAAAAACGAAATTATTGTTAAGAGGACGGATTTAGGAACTATACACAAAAATGTCTAGACATCATCAGCAGGGAAGCAGAACACATAGCAGTGAAAATAACCAACAATATACCAAAGTTATAGCCATTAAAATGAGAACTGAAGACATCAGACTCGCAATATAAGAACAAGAAATTAAGTGGGTTACCTCTTTTCAATACTTTGGAGTCATAATAAGCAGACAGTTGACATTCATTCAAGAAATTTAATGTCTTCGGCAATGTTGTGAAGCCAGAAACTTTTCACTGCATTCCCTGATAGGTCTTAGATATTGTGCATCTCTACCAGTACTCAAAACGGACTACGTTCAGTCAGTTAGGTCACTCATTATCTATGCTGCTCCTGCTCTTCCATCCCTCAGTGATAACCAATGGAGAAACTGGAAGTGCCACAAAATGATGCTCTCAGAACAATGTTGGGAGCACCTATATGGACGCTTCGAGAGACTCTAAGAATGGAAACCAACTTCCAGCCTTAGAAAACATCAAACAAAGAATTGCCACCAAAACAGCAAACATTGTTGGAACCACCGCCAGAATTTCGGTCAAAGACAGCATACACAGTTTGCTTCACAGAACCCTTCAATATAGAACAAGTGCATGGACGACTAATCTGGTCAAAATTCTAGAAAAAGTTTACTTGAAGCGGACCATTAAAAACATAGGATAAGATAGGCCATATCAAGACTTTCGACAGCCTCCTCCATGGGAAGAATTGAGTCTAAAGATAATCGTTGAAGAATTACCAGTTAAGAAATCAGCATGTAACTCACAGAGGCTCAAAGCAGTCATAGAACTAAAAATGGAAACCATCTTAAGAGCAAAAACCACACACATCTTCACAGATGGATAAGTTGATCCAGAAAGATATTCTGTTGAGGCAGCAGTTTACAGTAACAACCATGAAGCTTACTGAAACATTAATATTGGGTGCTCCAAGGTTCCAAGGGGTTGTCATAGCCAGGGGGTGGTAATGGGGGACGAGCTCCCATGACCTATAAAATGCTCCTATATGGCATGCGTCTCCAATAGCCTCTGACAACCAAGTCCAACTCCTGGCCTGCATGGGTGGCTTAGTCTTTAAGTCCGGCGGAACTGCCTTTACCGACAGGAGAATGGGCGAGGGCGTGCCTCTGGCGCCTTAAAACCAGCTGCTCCGGGTAGATGGGACTCGATAGCCTGGGAAGGCAGCCCATCTAGGGGAAGGAAAACCCTGATTTTAAACCTCCGCTGCCTTGTGGCCATATCCCTTTTTTGGGAAAGGCTTCAGGAGTCAACCTCGAGGAAAAATCCGGAGTCGGAGCCCCTAAGGCAGTTCGTTGTTGACGTCGACCTCGTTCTGGCAGCTCCTGCGACGTTGCTGACTTGAACCATGTGTATTGGCATTTGCCTTTCTATTGGATAATTTCAGCAACGTGGAGAGGGGGGACCTGCTGCATGGGAAACAGCTTCTCCTCCATATCTACCTACCCAGGCTTTGCGCCCTGTCGAGGCGCAACTCCATAGTCTTTCGAGACTGAAGGATGCCTACTTCTACTACTACTACTAATATTGGGTGCTCAGCATTTGCACACAGAATTATATGCTCTGAAGGAGGCCATAAATTATGCAATTGAGAATAATTTACAAGATGTCATCATTCATACCGACTCTAAATTTTCGCTTCAGACATTGTTATCCAGCCAACACAGAGATAATATACAACTCATCACACAAATCCTATATATAGGAAATGAAGCACACAATCTAGGGGCTGTCAATCACCCTAAATTTGATACCAAGTCACATTGGCATAGTTGGTAATGAAAAGACAGACTAACTAGGAAAAACTGCCACTGCTCTACAGGTTGTAAAAATTAAAATTCCACCAAATTTTTCACAGATTAAGGAGCAAATCAAGGAGAAAATACTGTCAACAATCAAAAGTCGCCACAGAGTCAAAGTAGCGGAAGGAAGATCCACTATGATGTTGTACGAAAAAGCCACTGGGTACTCCACTTTCAAGCCTAGCAAAAAGATATCCAGAGACATTGCAGTAGCCAAATACAGACTCAGACTTAGTTACAAGTGCTGCTGGGAGGTAATAAACCCAATAGTTAAACAGTGTCATATCTGTGGAACAGAAGCAAAGGCGCCACTATTGCACTACTTATTGGAATGTGAAGCAATTGAAGCCCTGAGCATCAAACAACAATAATTCATTGAGAGCAGCTGCATTAGAGGCAAAATACACAGCGACTACAATGATTAGAAAATCAGTTGAAGAATAGGATACACTAGTGAAAATTGTGTATCTGTATCCGCCACCATGATAATGATATTAAAACAAGACAAGTGCGCTAAAACAGAAGCGGAAAAGTGACAGGAGAAAAGGAGGAAACCTCACCTCCATTTAAAGCTTTGACCCAAATATCACATTAACAAAGTTATCAGAAAAAACTAATTCAATTATGGGCTCACTATAGCCCGTGCTGCATGGATATTTCGTTCTGAGTAGCTAAATCTCTAAAAAAAATGACAGAAGGAGAAAGAGATTGAGAATGTTTGAGAGAGAGAGAGAGAGAGAGAGAGAGAGAGAGAGAGAGAGAGAGAGAGAGAGGGGGGGGGAGGGAGTGGAAGAACAGAGAGAGAGATAATGCCTCTTGGATTAAAGAGAGACATAATGGTAGATGAAGAGAGATAGAGAAGGAGAGGAAGAGGGATAGAGAGAGGATTAAGTAGTGAGGGAGAGTGATAGCTGCTACTAAAAACAAAACATATAATGCTGCCGCTACCCTCAGTTATGCGGCAAGAGTAAGACACATGTACCCCCTATTCGACTATTTTACAGGAACTTCTTTTGGACGGCTCATAAAACGGAGGAAAGGGTCCTGAAAGATATTGTTGATAGAAACGTTATCCCTACAGACAAAAATCTGAAAATACAATTGATAATTTATTTTTAAACCAAAAAACAGCCAATCCACTCATGAAAAACTCCCCATACACCAAGCAGAACGCTTTGAAGGAAGCCAACATCGTCTATGCCTTTAAATGCCCACTTGGGGACTGTAAACCCCAAAGAACTCAGTATATAGGCAAGACACCAACGTATCTTTCCAGGGGCCAACAATACATAAGCAGCAGGGTGTAACACGGGGGAGGGGGGGGGTGTATCGGTTCTGTAGCCCGTCCTTTTACCCCTTTCCTGTACCCGTATTCTGATTTATTTCTCTACAATTCAAGGGACCCCAGAGCTACTAATCTAAGCCGAATCCCACGCCACGTGGTCTTAAGCCGTTTGACCGGCTAAGATTCTACAGCCTTATGGCGTGGAACTAGACCCCCTAGCAAACTCTAGAATCTCCTTTACGCCGCCACCACCAGACCATTAACACTGGGAGCAATAACCGAGGTCTGGACCGATTATGCTCTCAATAAACCTTGAGGCTTGATCCCCAGTTATTTGGAATAGGAGGGAAGAATCTACGTTAAGTGTGGGTAATTCTCACAAACACAAGGGATAGCTGAACTCTTAATCGTTGTTGGGCTGGCGGCCCAACCAAAACTCTGACTCGTGGAAACCACGTAACAAAGGACAACGAGGAATGAAAACATGAAATGGAAATAATAAAAATGCAAATTACTAACTAAATAATTTATTCAAAATCTAAATTGAAACGATCCCTAGATCTTAACACTCCCTGACTTAAGGCATGAGATGAACTAATTTCCTATACCAAACTATAGCAACTGTACCCCTTATGGTGACCAGCTAGATGTAATGCTGATCTTGGGGAGAGGTGGAGATGGGTACCTCTCCCAGTTCATGACCGGTCCACACTGATTCTACCTCCCTCTGCTCAACACAGAAGCCAGAGGGGGCATTCCTACGCTAGGCTTACCAAGTTTACTAGCAGGGTTTAAGTTGAACAACTAATCTCTGTTGTACTGAACGACCCAGATGGTTGAACTCTTTTTAAACTGAAGGTAATTGCACAGGCATCTTAGGGAAGAGCTATTTCCGATTACAAAATGGCTATTTGACCTTTGAGAATTACTAAAATATGGCAGGCTTTGGTGACCCTTATGTCCTAAGGTCGCCCAAATCGCTCCGCGTCCATGGCTAGTCCCGCTAGTGACGTCACTGATGGTGACTTACTGAAGTATTCTTACAATTTAAGATATTCTTGATACTTTAAACAGGAATACTATTGAATATTTATGAATACAATATGAATGAAGACTAATTTCTCTAAATTACTGAATTCTGTAAAAAAAATTATTATACGTTGCTTTAAGACAAAGGTGGCGGCCATTTTGTATCTCAAGCACCAGTCCCAGGGGGGATGCCCTGTGCTTGGGTCAAGTAAAACTATAACTTGACTAACTTTTGTACAAAGGCGTATCCCACTGCCTCCCATACAATTATTCATTTTAAAACAGCTTCAGTTGTTACAACCCCCTCGTACAAGTAACTTAGTAAACCTTGTTAATTTTTCTTCTAAAATTAACGAGGTTTAGTATCCCTACCCTCAATAAACTGAAACTCATGCCTCAAACAAAAGCTAACGTAACAAAGAAAAATGACAATCATCAGATTGTCCAGCAACATCACAATAAACATGTTCAAATTCATCAATGTCTCGGCTGTCAACTGACAGCAATACTCCAACATCAGGAAACATACATCCTACACTTACTGACATTTAAATAAAATGTCCTTAATCTAACAACAAAGAATAACTATTAAAATTCCTTGGCTCATCACTAGCCAACCTCATGTGTTCCCTAGAGCCGGACACACAATGCTCAACATTAAACATAAAAATTATATCTACAGACTGAACTTTCAGTCATCTGGGAGCGTACCACTGAACTCTACGAAGTTCACATCCGTGTACCATCCACTCCCCAAGCAATGTCAACCTAGACATTCTAATAAAAACACACCTAGTTTTTATTACATATATCTAAAATATATAAACAAAAAATTCTGCTATAACTATATCACAGGTTTCAGCTGACTGTATAGCCAAGTGTCCACACTCACTTTTAAGTGTCAATGTGTTTATTGGTCCACCTCTCCAGTGTTCAAAAATTCTGAAAAAAATAGCACAACATAATTTTCCATAATCGTTTGTTCTGGGCTTAGATAATCACACAGGAGGCTTTGGTTTTATTTACTGACCAATTTATAGAGTAGAATTTTCATATATCATTATACCAGAATAGCATTATTTTAAACCTGTTTTTCAACATTTACCCAAAAGTATTGTGATTCGAAATCTGTTTTTCAACATTTATACAAAAGTGTCCAGATATTCTTGATAAAGGTGTTCAGAGCCAACTTTATCTTTTTCACCAAATGTTCATATTGAGTAATTTAAAAAAAATCGATGCTGATGGACGCTGAATGTAGTCGCTGATGATGATGGTATCGATCTTGCTTCTCCCATACGTAGATGTCTATACTGGTCCTCTTGTACTCCCATCTGGTACTCTTGAATGACGACAGAGTGTAGTAGAGCGGAGTGCCAAGTGACAGCTGTAGAATACTGTTACTTCGGCTATTGACCTTGCTCCCGACAGTCCACACGTCGTCATAATAATCACAGCTCACACGGCAGTCTTGATGTTAACTTGACGGCGCAGATGACCACAGCAGAGCAGGACTAGATATACCAACGGTGTCTCGTAACAGGAGTGGTGTCAGAGGGTCGTAGAGGCGGGTTGCTTGTTTGCAGAACAGGTGAATCTCGTCTTCAATCATTGCTCACGTCATCTCAGGTGTTTCTTGATGTCACCAGGTTACTAGGCCGTAAACACCAACTGTGTATACCCTCGTACCGCCGACTTTAGGCCAAAGGAGGCAATTTTGCGACCTTCTATGGCAAGTCCCGGAACTCTGTAGGGAGACCATGCCTTCCACCTGTGACCGCCTTAGTTCCACTTTCTTGTTACTTCAGACGGTGTAATCATTAATCTTCCGGCGAAACTCTTGAGTACTGCTACTTGCTTTCCACTTTCTTGACCTCTCCTCCAACACTGCTGGAATGGCTGCAGTCTTGATGACGCAGCAGGTGGGTAGTGGTGACCTCGAGACAGCTACCCTGGCGTTGTATGGCACCTCCGGTGACTGCTATATGTGGACAGCTCGCTGGCCCTGACAACCTCGTTAGTGACATGGGGCGTCGGCCGGGTGACTCTTGGACAGTCACTCATCCCCAAAGTAACTGATGTATGAGTTACTGGGTCTGGCGGGGGGGGGGGCTTTGTGTAACGTGCCTCCCCCTTGGTCTTTACAGACAAGGGTTCACGTGTGGCTGGCACAACTGGGTCGGTGTACCAATCAGACCTGGGAACAGACAGACACAACACAGCGGAAGCATAGATATACTCTGATTTGGTGGAGGTGGAACCCCAGAGCACGGTAAAAGCTGCTACCCGAGATAAGTATAGTAATAGTTCATCTCATTGCCTCTACAGGAAAATCTAATGAATACTAAATTATACTAAGTTTCTTTACTGCAAAGCGCGAGATCTCATCACCATAGGGTGGCAAGACTGCACCTGACTACTGACGAGCGATGACAGAGGGTCATCCTCATCCCCTGACTCATCGGTGAAGCCATGAGTCAGCACTGCTGAGTCAGGAACTAGACCCGCTGAAGGCAGTTATAATTCCTCTCACGCATGATATTGTTTCAATTTATTTACATGAATTGTCCTTTCCACCTGGTCTTCGAATACTCCTTTTATAACTAGATTAACCGGCCCCGCCCTTTTAACTACTCTATACGGGCCTCGCCACCTCGGAGCAAGTTTCCTACTCTGATTGGCGGGCGCAGCCTCATTCACTCTCAATACGAGGCTTCCTTCTTTCAACTCAAGAGGGCGCACTTTCTTGTCATAAAAATGAGCATACCGATTCCGTGCCTTCTTGGACGCTTCAGCCACAATATTCCATGCATTTCTCATTTTTCCAAGGACCTCTGAAGGATAGTCCTCCCCGTATGCAACATTATGTCTGTTAAGCAGACCTGAGGGAATTGCATGAATTACCAGTAAACAAATGAAGGGGTTGGGTGTTAATCGATTGGTGGATGGCAGTATTCAAGGCTAATTGAACATTGGGAGTTGATCATCCCAAGAGTTTGCGTCATGTTCAGCAAGGATTGCAAGCATATCCTTGACTGAACGATTAGTCCGTTCCGTCATCCCGTTTGCTTGTGGGTGGTAGGCTGTTGTAAAAGACGAAGTTGTCTCTAAAATTCTACAAACTTCCCTAAAATATTCCTATGAATTCTTGACCCCGGTCAGAGACTAAAACTTTAGGAGGTCCGAATACAGTAACGAACCTACGCAAGAAAGCATCTGCAACCGTACGAGAATCCTTCTGAGGTAATGCAACTAGTGTAGTTTACCTAGACAGGTGGTCAACCAGCACCAACACGTATCTATTCACCGAATGACTGTGATGTAAATCAAAAATCGGCCCCGACACGATCTAAAGGTTCACGAATTTAAGGAAATTCCTGAAGTGGGGCTTGTACCTTAAGGGTACCTTTCCTTCTCTTGCCACGAGGGCACGACTTCATGTAGTGGATTACCTCAGAAAGTAACCCTGGGAAATAAAATAGAGACTTTGCCTTTAAGTGGGTTTAAAGACCCCGGATGGCCTGCAACTTTAGATGCATGCGCAAGCTTTAACGCCGATGACCGCAACGCGTCCGGAATAACTAGTTGAAATACTGCCCTATCAATCTGGCTATTAACGTAATACAGGACGCCCTGTTTCATTTCAAAATCATGAATAGGTAATTTCTTTTTCATTTTGGGTATTTCCTCCTTATAAATACTCAATAATCTCTTCCATTTAGGCTCGCTCAGCTGGTATTCTCTCATTTTATCTGATGGATTGTTTCAATATTTCGTTAATTTTAACTGACGCTATGTTCTACTAACGTATCTGGCACAACATGTGCTGGACCAGGCTTATACAAAATCTGGAATGAGTGGGCCGAAAGTTCGTGAGACCAGCGTGACATTCGTGGGCATTTTGTTCGCTTTTTAAATATGTGTGTTAACGCTCGATGGTCTGTGTAAATTACAAAATGCCGCTGAAATAGG
>WNGS01142295.1:39291-56791 GCA_020271785.1 Procambarus virginalis
CGATTCAACCTACCTGGCTTTGCGCCCTGGTGAGGCCACTCCAGACCGACAACCAGAGCGCACTCCATAGTCTCCTGAGACTGATGGATGTCTACTACTACTATAATTATATATATATATATATATTCTTGTGTGTGTGTGTGTGTGTGTGTGTGTGTGTGTGTGTGGGTGTGTGTGTGTGTGTTGTGTGTGTTTACATTGGCGTGTTATGGTGAGGAGGGGGAGTGGGGCTAGTCAGTGGCGGTGTAATGTAACACACAGGTTTGAAAAACTAGTACCAAGCTGAGGCTCTTGAGCTACTTTTTCGTATTTTAACTTATGTTCAAAGCTAATTATTATATCAAAACACTGTACACCTTGAATGACTGACTTTGAGAGGCACCCACTTCCAAGTAAGCATCTCACAGCACAATTAGGTGATTTATGGAGCGATGTTCGCCTTAATTGTTGACGTCCCCGCCAAGCTCCTTCCACGTGGTGGTCCAAATTCTTCCCTTCTCTGCCCGCTGGTGCCACCGTCTTACCACAAACTCATTTTTTTCAATTTTTTTCTTATCCAACGATATAATAATTCACTATTTGAGTTATCACTGCGTTGCTGTACCCTTCATATGACCAAAAACTATGTTTTGGGCTCACTGGTACATAAATATCCCGAGAATATTGAACTAATTCATGGACCACCGTCCAACACTTGTTCCTTCCCTGGCCGTCCTACACACAGTGAAGTTGTATGGTTGCAGACGAAGAGACCATCTCTCAATGCGAGCTGGTGTTTGGACTTTGGACCACAAACCGTCGGAGACGGTTTGTGGTCAGTGACTATCGTGGTGAAGGGTGCACCAAGCAGATACACATTGAAGTATTCACAGCCCCATACAAGAGCAAGAGCTTCCTTTGTCTGACTGTATCGTTGCTCAACATTTGTAAGAGAATGGCTGGCGTAGGCAATTACTACTCTGGAATCTGGTTGACCAGATTTGTGTTGGGCTAAACAGCACTTAAACCAACAGGACTAACATCCACCGATAACTCAGTGTCCATTGATGGATCAAAGTATGTAGCAGTCGCATTCTCTACTAGTGCATCTTTCACAGCATCAAAGCATTTTGCTCGATATCACTCCAGTACCATGATGCATTTTTCTTCAGGAGCTCACGTAGAGGCTTCGTAATGGTAGCCAAATCTGGAATGAAGCGAGAACAGTAGTTTGCCATTCCCAGAAAACTATGTACTTCAGTGAATGTTGAAGGAGGTGCAGCATTTTTAATATTTGCATCTTTCTTAGGATATGGAGACAGACCTTTGTCACTAAGTACATGTCCAAAGAATTCAATTTTATGATGATTGAACTCACACTTTGCTCGGCTTAGCATCAGATTCTTTTCTCGTAAGCACTGCAATGTTGCACGAAGAGCTTTGTCGTGTTCAGCTTGGGTACGGCCATAAACAATGATGTCATCAGACGTGTTGTCAGCATCAAGTATATCTTGCAATACCTGGCTGATGTCGGGGTGTCTCTCTCTTTCAACAGTCACCACCAAGTAGTAGTAGCGATAACTGTCACTTACTGTAGCCCTTGCGGGTCTTCACTCAATCCTCATGGCGCCACTGTTCGCCAGGAGAGTCTCCCAGTCAATCTCCGGCTGGCCTTCTAGCCAGAAGACGAGTGGGAACACGATTTACTCTCTTCCAATCGTGTGCCCGCCCCGACAAGGGCTCTACTGCTAACTGTAAGGTCGCCAACTGACGTTTCCCGTGTCCAGTAACACGTCAGTGGTATTGTGGAATTGTGGTAGAAGTGGCAGAGAGCACACTCATTAAATCTGGTAATAGGCAGGTATATATCTCAATCACTCTTTCTCTTTCAATGGATTCAATAGCAACAAGTAATGGGGGATCATACAAACACGAAGGTAGTTTTGTATTTTACTTAAAAGATTAAAGTATTATATTTCTATATCAGCAACAAGGCAACGAAGTACATGAACAGCAAATCACTCCCTCTTCATAATCTGGAGCACAACGAGGCGGCAACACTCCCCCTCCTGTCATTCCCAGCTGCCACGCCCCCCTCACTGCACACTCTCTCTGTACTTGTTGTCCTGATGTTAAGCGCCCATTTCTTTAAATTCACAGTAAACACAAAACTGGCAATCAACACAATAAATTGCTATAATGGCAATAAACGCAATAAATCACTGCACTGGCCTTACGCTCAGTAAATCATTTCAATGGCAATTAACACAGTAACTCACTGTAATGGCATTAAACACAATAGATCACAATAATGGGAATAAACACAATAAATCACTGTACTGGCCTTTGACACAGTAAATCACTTCAATGACAATAGACACAGTAAATCACTGTACACATGAATATACTATTCAATACTCCAACATATATATATATATATATATATATATATATATATATATATTATATATATATATATATATATATATATTACTTCATCAATATTAATAATAATGAGATAATACTTGACACACAGCCTTACACCAATAAGTGGTACATTCCCATATATACATTCTCTGGCATAATTTATAATATTAATGTCACATGGAAGTAACTATCCTCGACACAGCAACCTCTTTGACAAATCACAGGTGCACTCACACACCATATATATATTTCGCGAGAGCTCTCTACAGCATCTCTCTTCACAACTGTGCCTTACTATGACATAGACATTGGTGAGCCTTGCTCACGACATAGAAGATACTCTGGCTAAATAGCTGACTAAAGGGGAATGGGGAGGGAAAACTGAATTACCTACTTCCACCTCAATGATGTGGACTCACCCTCTGTTGAGAGTTGAATTGAAGTTCCTGGTCCCGGTTCTTGACTCGTTGTAGGGAACGCCCCCACACACACACTGATGCTCTCTCCAGGAACCCAATCAACACCCCAAAAACGCGTCTTCACCGTGCTCTATCCTCTGCAGGCCCGTCCTCCTCTACAACCTCTTGAAGGGTTGGAGTCGGTCTCCTGGCCGTCGACTTCTCCTCACAACTACGTCTGCAGTCCTTTCTCTCGGCTGCAGTCGTTTTGATTCCCGGCTAGTCTCGTTCTTCTCCTGTCTCTCGGTGGATTGGCCCAGCCGCTACGTCGTCACTTAACGGGTGAAACTGCTCAGACGTCCCGTACGTCACTGCTCAGACTTCACTTCTTGCAAAGCACCTGTCACTTGAGCACTTGCTGCTCAATTCTCGTCAATTCCTTCTTCGGTCCAACACATGGAATAAAGGAAGACCTCACAGGGTGCTTGCAGACTACAGGGTGATGCGTGAAATCCACCGGAGTGGGGTAAAACTATCAAACTGACAGGATCCTCGATCGCACGCCCGTCCTCCTCAACGTGTCATGTCAAACTCCTTGGCGCCACTGGGCGCGCCGTCCGGAACCCTTGCACTTGTGACGTCATTCTTGCCAGGGGCGTTTTCATTGGCTCCCTGTACTACGTCACTGTTCTTGACCAATCTGGTGCCACTGACGTCATAACGTTTTGGCGGCAAAACGTAGGGACCAGCGCCATCTTGGCATCCTAAAGGGGCCTAAACCATTGACCAAAACACTCTTCTTTTGTGAATTTCTCGCCAACACGAGAACAGTTCATGCTCCCACATATGTCAAATTGTTCCCCCGGAACGTAGAGAACGATCGGGTAAAGTGGATATGACTCTTACAGCTGGTGTGGGAGAAATATAAGGGGGGGAACACCGTCACACCGATGATATGCTGGAATACTTCAGCAGCACTGTTAATACCAAAACTCAGGCGCTTGTACCTACACAGACCTCGATGTGTCATAAACGTTGTGATGAAGCGACTCTCATCAGCAAGTTCAAGCTGATAATAGTTCTTGTTTAAATCTAACTTGCTAAATACAGTTGCACCATTCAAGCGGTAAATCATATCATCTACAGTGGGTGTAGGATGGCGTTCACGCATTATTGCCTTGTTGGGAACACGCATGTCAACACAAATGCGTGTCTCATCTGGATTCTTTGGCTTTGGTGGACTGACAATTGGGCTTACCTATGGTGTTGGTCCTGTTACTGGTTCAATGATATCTAGTTCCATCAGACTATCCAGTTCAGCATCGACTTTCTTGCGAGTATGGAATGGCTGTCGGCGATGTGGTTGGGCTACTGGAATCTGGGTTGATATGCAGATGTAATATGCTATCAGTATAACAACCTATGGATTCAAATCAATCAGAAAATTCAGCAACAATAGCATCAACATTGTTTGCAGATTCCACTGCTGCAGCATTAGAAAGCTGAAGTAGCCCCAATTTGGTTGATGTCTTGTAACTGAGTAGAGACTCCTTTGCATTCCTAAAAACATGGAATGTAGTAATGAGCATTGCACTCTTTGATTTAATCTCGGCAGTGAAAGTTCCAATCACTGGCAAGGCTACTTTTGAAGCATGTGGGTTAACATGCTAACCCGTCAAGTTAACTCAGCATCTAAAAAATATACCCACACTCGCCCAGAATCACGATTGCGAATATATTGTTCAGAAGCCTAAAGTGACAAATCTCCAGAGCGAAACAGACTGGTATCAGGTAACCCCTGGTGACAAAGATCGTTGTGAGTGACTTAGAGTGAACTAAGGCAGTGCCGCCGCCTAAGTAACCTGTGTGTGACTTTAACACAAGTGTACCTGCATGGTACCACAGCCGCCACTCTGTCCCGAGCGTGTACCTCAGTACCTCAGTACCTCGAGCGCCCGCCACTGCCCTCACTCCTACGTGACGTCACCACCTTACGCACCATCAGTGCCAGTGTGTGTGCGTGTGTCTGTCTGTTAAGCATACAGCACGCCCTACTCACGAAATCATCTCAAGATTCTGCGAGTACCCTCCATGTCTTCAGGCGAAACCAGCTATCAGGCCACCTACGAGTGCTTGTATAAATGTGCCTGACTGAGTGAGTGAGTAAGGAAAGGTACCTTATCTGTAAGTACAAGATCTTGTCATTGTTTATTGTGTATGTGTTGATCTGAGGTATCAACCACAGTTCTCACCTTCTTATACCTGTCACAGGTTATAGGTGAATCGACGGTGAATGCGTGTTTATCTGTGTGGTATCACGGCATTTCACCCATCTGTGAATGTGAGCTTCACATACACCACACATTTAGTTATTGTGTGATTATTATTGCGCATGTTATTGCCTGTCCCATTGACAGTGCCATTGTGTTCATTGCATATCATCATTACCGAGTATCCGGTGGAACTCTGTGATTCCCTTTGCATACCGGCAGTTAGGTTGCCGTGTTAATGATTGGCTGTCAACTGTGTTAAGTTAGGTGTTTCTCCACGAGTGGATTAGAGTCGATTAGCAGACGTCAAGAGTCTCGCTAATGCAACCATAGCTTTGCGACGCCAATCTAAAGTAAATCAAGCACCTGTGTATTAGTGGTTAAGTTAGTAAATAAACTACTGTTAAGCTTTATGCNATATATATATATATATATATATATATATGTCGTACCTAGTAGCCAGAACGCACTTCTCAGCCTACTATGCAAGGCCCGATTTGCCTAATAAGCCAAGTTTTCATGAATTAATTGTTTTTCGACTACCTAACCTACCTAACCTAACCTAACCTAACTTTTTCGGCTACCTAACCTAATCTAACCTATAAAGATAGGATAGGTTAGGTTAGGTAGGTTGGTTAGGTTCGGTCATATATCTACGTTAATTTTAACTCTAATAAAAAAAAATTGACCTCCTACATAATGAAATAGGTAGCTTTATCATTTCATAAGAAAAAAATTAGAGAAAATATAATAATTCAGGAAAACTTGGCTTATTAGGCAAATCGGGCCTTGCATAGTAGGCCTAATATTGAGTTCTGGCTACTAGGTACAACATATATATATATATATATATATATATATATATATATATATATATATATATATATATATATATATATATATATATACCGGAGCAGGGAGCAGCCTTGGGCCTCATTCTCAATGCATCCAAATGTGAAATAATCTCCCGCAACCCAGACATCACTGGGCAAATACAAGATGTTCTTCCAGACATTCTCGTTGTCGAGCCACCGGACTGCACTCTCCTGGGTGCCCCATTGGCCACGAGCAATCGAGGAGGTCCTGGCTGCAAAAATCACTGATCTAAACAGGGTTGACAAGATTGATGCCCATGATGCTTTCTTTCTCCTCACAAGATGCCTGTCTCTCCCTAAGTTGACGTACTTTCTGAGATGTTCTCCATCCTACAGCAGCCCTAAGTTAAATGTGTATGACACCCTTCTGAGGTCCATGCTGGTGAAAGTCCTGAACCTGCCATTGGACGACTCTCAGTGGGAGCAAGCAACCCTTCCTGTAAGACTTGGCGGCCTTGGTGTCCGCACAGCCTCCCAAATTGCTCTACCAGCCTTCCTTTCCTCCTCCCACGCATCGCACGACCTTGTCAGAGATATCTTACCTGCAACCCTGAGAGATTCAGCAGGAATACACGATCCTGCTTTCACTGAATGTTCAAATCAGTGGGGTGTTCTCGCAGCCCCAGCAACCATTATAGAGCCAACAAAACAACACAAACAGTCCGGCTGGGACCACCCTCTAGTGGAAAAGTAGCTGATGCCATGCTCAGCGCCGCAACATCAGACAAGGAGAAAGCCCGCCTCAGAGCAGTGCGTGCCCCCCATGCAGGAGACTTCCTCCTGGCAGTACCCATGTCAGCAATGGGCACGCGCCTAGATCCAGAATCCCTTCGTGTAGCAGTGGCCCTCAGCCTTGGTGCCCCAATTCACACTGAATACAAGTGTATTTGCAACAGGGTGGAAGCAGACCAATACGGACTGCATGGGTTGCATTGCGGAAGCACAAAGGGCTGGCATGCAAGACATAACGAGGTCAATGACATCATCAAGAGAAGCCTCGTCTCAGCTAAGTGCCCAGCGGAGAGAGAACCTCGCATCCTGGGCCCAAAACCCGGATTTCTCCGCACTTCGCCCTGATGGCATCACCATATACTCATGGAAGGAGGGTAGACAGTTGGTGTGGGACTACAGATGTGTATCCACCCTGGCTGACACCTATGTACACTTCGGAGCTGATCAAGCAGGTGGGGCGGCCAACCACAGGGAAACAGCAAAATCTCTCAAATACAGGCGACTGGCAGGTCAATACCTCTTTGTTCCCATAGCGTCTGAGACGCATGGCCCCTGGGGCAAGAGTGCCTTGGGATTTCTCAAGGAATTGGGTTCCAAGCTCATAACGTCACCAAGACCCAAGGGCTTGCAGTTTTTTGTTTCAGTGCCTCAGTGTGGCGATCCAGAGGGGAAATGCTTGCTGCGTCCTCGGTTCCTGTCCGGAAGCGGAGGAGCTTCAAGAGATCCATAACCTCTAGGCATTTGTCTTGTATGTTTTGTAACCTTTAAATACACAATAAAGCAAAAAAAAAAAAAGGAAGGGGGTGGTAGCAGAAAAGCACACAGAAACTGTATTGGAGGGGACCTACATTCCCTCCAATGCGTTATGTGTGATTTCCTCCGAGGCTATGGGTCCCCCTTCTTCCAGCCAGAGGTGGTACTCTTCTTTATTAAAATATATATATATATATATATATATATATATATATATATATATATATATATATATATATATATATATATATATATATATATATATAAACAAATACAAGGAAAACCAGCCTATGACTGCATTAACATAAATATCAGTATAAATATTCCTTGATCAATCAATCACCCTATCAGTCCTTGAACACATTACACCTTGACAGATGAAATGTCTCTGCAGGTAATCCAGCCCACGGTTGTAACTCTATACTTCAGTATAAGTCCTTCTTGGCACAAGAATGGTAATCAATCACCCACTTTTCACTGCGTCTTGCACGCTAATGACAACCAAACACACTACCAACTCCCTACAAGTGGTCAATAGGAGCTTCCTTTCCACATCTGGAAGTTCACTACCCTGACATCTTCAGGCATTCCTAGAATCGTCTACCAGGGTCCTCCACTGCTCTCCCGGCTGCTACACCATGAAGTCTTCCTTGAGCAACAATGGTACTTCACCACTGGTATCACAGAAGCATGTGAAACTTCATTCCACTGCTCCTCTTCTCACAGGTTGAGGTTCTGCTCCTCACTGTATAGCTGCTCTCCCACAGAGCTCAGTACCTTCCACAACCTTGGAGTCTCATCAACTACTCCTCCTCTGCTGGCTATAAGTTCTCAGCAACTCTTTCCCCAGACAAACCTGCAACCCATCGACACGCCAATAAAATTGTTTCCCTATAAATACATAAACAAAATAAACCACACAATTAATGTTTCCACCCAACATCTCTCTGCTTTCTACATGTTGTGAGTGTGGACTCCCCCGTTTGGGATCGTCCATCCTCTGCCCAGCCCCCCTCGAGGCAGCTGGCGGCCGGCCCTCAGTTGCCCTCCAGCGGTCGGAGTGGATGGATGTCTCTCCGCCTTCCAGAACGTTCCTCCATCTTTACTCTCGTTTTTAGAACTTCTGCCTTATCAAAACGTGCCTAACATATCAACAGACACTTGCTACGATCGCTGGGTACACGATCGACTATAGGCAATCACTGTAAACTGGTTAAAATTGTGCTTACCACAAAAGGTCTCTTGCAGGGCGCTGTCTGACGGGACGGCGACACTCAGGGCACCTCAGGCTACCCACAGAACTGCTTTAACTGCCCCCTGAAATATTTCTGGGCGGCTTCACAAACTCTCCTTGCCGTCCAGGACTTGAGACCACACGTTCCCAGCTCGATTCCACAGCTGAAACGTCTGCACACTTCCATCCTGTTGAAGGTATATCAACTAGGGGTTCCTCTCTAACAGGAGCTCACACGGAGCTCGGCTTCACCTCACAATGTCTGGTGCTCAAGTGAGCTCAATGTCCTCAGAAGCGAGCCTCACGCCTCTAGCAAACTCTCCACAACTCATGTCAAGTCATTTACTTATATTCTTGATCACTGCCCATACTCCTAAACTATTTATCAAATCCAACCAATTATTTTAAGTATGAATCTTCAAGTCTATATTTCTTTGACCTGCTAGTAAGGTCAGGCCTGATAGAATTATTCACAAAGGCGAGACTCGTTTTTCGGCTACCTGGGATTATAACAGGTGGTTGACGAATTTTAATCTGTCTAGTATGTGTTGGGGAGGGAAAAGGAGTTTCGTGGTGAGGTATGTATGGAGAGCTTTCACTTGAGTGATGGGTCTATGATAGGTGGGTATGGCTGGTATGCTTCATAGGGCGAGGGAATTGTTGGGTGATTTGTATTCCAAGGTGCAGTGTGATTGTGAAAGGTTTTAGTAATTTTGTTTGAAAGTGGTTTCCCTGGGTTGACTTTCTCTCTTCAGAAACTGAAGAGTGGTAACACACTGGGGTGTGATGGTCTCCTTGTAGAGTTTTGTTTCATTTCGGGAGGAAATTGGAATAGATATTAGGGAGGTAATTGCATTTTTATTGGGTTAGAAGCATTTGGCAGGTGAACAAATCCACAAGGGCCGTGATGAGGGTTCGAACCTACGTTCCAGAGGATCCCAGATACACCTTAATCGACTATGCCACAACATGGTTAAAATATTGCAACCAGGAGTTCTACTGACCTCACATGGGTCCTCCAGTCTCTCTTTTAGGGCACTTGGTTATGGGTGTTTGATTCCTATTTTACTCAGGAAATCAAACACCCTTTGAGGGTGTTTATTTATTAAATTTATTATTATTAATTATTATTAATTAATTAATTTATTAATTAAATTATATTATTAATTCATTAAATTAATTTTATTATTTTATTAATTAATTTTAAATTAATTAATTTAATTAATTAAATTTATTAAAATATATTAATTTCCCTATTAATTTATTAAATTCAGAATACCGAGTAGGTTCAATTACCAAAGTTCTAGGTGTACTGGTTTCTCTGCGGGAGCAGTGACATTGGTCACAATGACTTGTGGCTTTTGTTTAGGCCACTGGTTACTGACCAGCCACTGAGGTCCATTGAACCACATCTCGGTTTTGGCTAATTGCCTTAAAGTCAGGCCGCTGGAGAGATAGTCAGCGGGATTTTCCTCCATGGGCACATATCTGAGTTTGTACCATGCTGACAACTATCTTATCTTCTTGACGTGATTGCTCATGTAGGGAGTTTTACTATTGTTGTTTTTCACCCACTGTAGCACTGCCTCATTGTCTGACCATAACACTGTTTCTTCAAAGTAGATACTACTAAAGGTTTTGGTCAGATGATTAGTCAGCTTTACTCCTAACAGTAGGGCAGTTAATTCTAGTTGTGGCAATAACGGTTTCCTTAACACTGCCACCCTAGCCTTTGAGGTGAGCAGATTTGCCTGTTTATCTGTCACTAAATAGGCTACAGTGCTGTAAGCCATTGATGAGGCATCACAAAATACATGTAACTAAATGGTCTGATTTGTCTGAGCATTCGAGGTGTTTTGATGAAACATGATAGACTCTAAGATATGTACATCCTTTACTAGGTGCTGCCATTTTTCCTGTAAAGCTGGTATTAGCAGATCATCTCAGCCTGTCTTCTCCTGCCAGCAGTTTTGCATAATCAACTTTCCTTTAATTAATATGTACATAATAGTCCCAAGGGGTCGACAGCCTTGCTGACTTGGAATAATAGCTTCCTCATAGCTAAATTGGTGGTATCTGGCTTTACTGCTTTGATGGTCGGAGAAGTTGTTTCAGAAGTTTGACCAGAAGTTGTTTCCAACTCGACATCTAGTACATTCATCTTCTGGGGTACCTTGAAGCCGGGAAATTCCGATTTGATCAGTTGACTTAAATTGTTATTGTTTGGAGCCCATGATTGTAAGGCATATTTGCTCCCAACAACTCTCGATTGGATTCATGATATATATTTAGCAGTTCCTTCTCACTGCTAGTGGTTCCGTGGAAGTTGTCTAAAAATAGGGTTTTGCTAATTTCAGTTTTATTTGATCTATTGGACTTCTTTAAATGTGTGTCTATAGTTGCTTGAGGCAGAAACGGTGAAAAAGTAGCTCCAAATAAAATTGATGTAAACCTGTAGGGATTATTTCACTGCATGGATCACAAGGATCCTTTATCCATAGGACCTTGGAATAATTTCGGTGTTCCTCTTAGAGATCTACCATAAGGAGTGCCTTTAGTTATGTCAGCCATGTATGCATAAGTCCCTATGCAGAACCTTAATAGCATGTCATACAGTCTTTGTGTTTGAGTATGGCCAGTTTGAAGGCAGTCATTCAGAGAGACATTATTCTGTTTGGTCTTAGCACTGCAGTTAAAAACTATCCTAATAGGGGTAGTACCAGAGTCTTTCAGAACTGCATGGTTTGGCAATTAGTGTACCTCCTTAGGAGTCATCATTGGTTACAATTTTGATGAATTTATTATCGAGTTGTTGTTGAATTATATCATTGTACAATATCAGGTTTTCTGAAATTGGTTTTGTGCAATGAAATTATTTACTAGTAGATGAAGATGGTTTAGCTTCCATTGTAGCCTGACCAAGAGTTGCATGATCCCACAACTTATGTGCAGGGGGATCAAGTTCATCTTCAGACATGTCACTGAATTTAAGTGATGTCTTATGTCTGTGATGGTTGCGTGACTTGGGCTCCAAGTCACGCAACCATCACTGTGTTGACTTGCTTGTTGTCTACAGGTGTGAGCTTCCTCAGACACAATACTGGGCCAGCGAGCAATTTGCCTCCAGCAGACAATAACAGGTTCATTCCCTTCTGTTTTGTACTTCCAATGATGAATTTGTGGTAATAGTCTGCAATTACAAGTATTCCAGTATTGGTGAGGTGATCAGATGTAATTTTGTTATCAGCCAACTTAATTCCCTTTTCTTTTAGGAATTTTGCTGTTTTCCCTGGACCATGAACGTGTAGGTCAGATGGAATTTTGTTAACTACTATGGCTTATACAGGTTAAACACAACCGTTTAAGCGTAATAGTGGTTGGATCACTTTCAAGTCTTGGGATCTTGTGTTTGTCAGGAATCCTGTTATGTTTAATTTTACCTGGGTAAAATTTTACCTGGGCTTCAATATTAATTCATCTTCCACCTTCTGTGTGACAAATATTTTTTGAGACCCTGCGTCAAATAACCTGCAAGTGTTGTCCTTAGCCCTCTTGTATTTAGGGATGAGTTGGGCAGTGGGCAAAATCGGATTATTGCTTGACTGTCGATAGGACACTTTTGTTCTGTCGTACTTTGCAGAACGGCACTGTGATCAAAGTCTTTTCCTCAACCCTTGGGGAACTTTGTCTGTATGTCTCCACACAGTGAAATGTGGTGTTGGCCATTATTGCACCTATTGCAGGTGCATAGTTGGACTACACAGGTACAGGAGTCATGTGACTGTAGGCACCTTGTGCATTTGTACAACTCCTAGAGTCGCTTTACCCTTGTAGTACGATCAGAGTAATTCGAGCAGTGATATATTGAATGCTCTTTTTGCCAGAACAAATACGTTCTCCAGCCTACAGTACTGTGGTGTTGTGTGTTGCTGAGGAAGTCTTGGTTGTCGAGTTGATATAAAGCCATTGCTTGGTTACTGACTTTAATACTTAAAATGATACAAGATTAGCAGCTTCCAAGCCTGGCGGGCGTCCTGTACGCTCTCTGTTGTTTATCTACTGCTGGCGTATGAAATGCAGCGCATACAAATGGATGGTGCCGTTTGCTATGAACATGACATCCCTCCTTTTCTTTAAAAAGAATGAATACAGGATGTCTACCATGCTTGTTAGCACAAAGCAAAGTTATTGACACAAAGTAAGTTTTTAACATATCATAAGATGTTGCATACATTTAACATTAATTAAGCACACAAAGAATTTAAACAACTTAATCTTTACTACACAGGATATTAATGTTAAATACACAAATGCAATGTTAAACAAAAATGAAAGAACCTGTACAACAAAGTTACAAAATATTGAATAAGAGATCTGCATTATTCAAACAATATTAAATTTAGTTTAGCATAATAAGTAAATACTTTCCATTACAAAGGAACACAATTAATCATCAAATCGCTTAGGGCGTTTAACATGACGCTTAAGACGAGAGTCCTTAAATACAAGAATATCCCTTGATAAATTGTTGGTCGGGTTATAAAAAAAAATTTCTTTATCGTTTGTACGATTTTGCACTTCTTCTTTTTCTACACTAGTTGGAATCACTTTGAAATAAGCCATATTACGTGTTATACTATGATCTCTATTACTCGCTGTTACCATAGTTCCTTTTACACTAATCACTTTATATGGTTTCGTATCATACGGCATATCTAGCTTTCCTTCTTTTTTCTTTTTAACAAGAACAGTATCTCCAACCTTTATGCATTATTCCTTTGCACGTTTATCATGAGCAATATTCATTTTGTCCTTGGCTAGTGCATCCTTCTGAGCGAGACGGTTATCCGTTACCTTGGCTGGCATGACAGGTAGTGCGATTCTCATAGGACGTCCAAATAAAAGTTCGCCAGGCGACTTGCCCAGTGTTCCATGTGGTGTTGCACGGTAGTTCCTGAGAAAAGCATACATAGTTTGTTTCCAGGATCGTCCTTCAGCATGAGCACAGCGTACCGCTTTCATGAGAGGTTGCATGAATCTCTCGACTTCTCCATTTGCTTGAGGATGTAGTGGCATCACACGGCGGTGTTTGAGTCCAATATGCTCAACAAAGTTAACGAAGTCTTGTCTATTGAATGGTCCATTGTCCGTCTTGACAACTTCAGGAATGCCAAAATTTGAAAAGATCTTGTCGAGTTTCGAGATGACAGCCTTTGCAGAGGTGGAAGTGATGATTTCTACTTCTGGATAATGTGAGTGATCATCAATGACTACCATCAAGTTCTCTCCAGTTGGTAGTGGTCCACAGAAGTCCATCGATACTTCCGTCTATGGTGCAGCAGATAATGGTGAAGGTTGTATAGGTGTTGTCTTGAAGTATCCACTGCAGCTTGGCAAGGGACACAGGCAACATGCATGTCCTTTGCTTGACGATCAATGCCAGGAAACCACACCTTTTCTCGTAGCAGCTGTTTGGTCCTAACAAGACCTTGGTGTCCTTGATGTGCAAGCTTCAGAGCACGTTGCTGGAGAACAGCTGGAATGACAATACGAGTACCTCGCAGCACGGCGTCGCGTTGTTGCGTAACACTTAATTCTGTCTGGATGCGTTCAAGTGCTTTAAATACATCTTGGTCAACTCCTGAAGGTGGGATGCATGCAAACTTTTTCTTAGTCAATGTATCCACTGATGCTTGCAGAGTTGGGTCCTCTAGGGTTGCAGTACGGATTTCATCAAGAGTGAGAGCCTTAGGGACTGCATCACAGGTTACAGAGTGTACATATTCCTCGGCAACTTGCTGATGCTTGGTGATGGTGAACTGTTGGCAGGATGTCAACTGATGTAATCAGAGGGATTGCCTGCACCCGGCTTGTATTTCACAGTACTCACCTAATTGTACTTACCTAATTGTGCTTGTGGGGGTTGAGCTTTGGCTCTTTGGTCCCGCCTCTCAACTGTCAATCAACTGGTGTACAGATTCCTGAGCCTACTGGGCTCTATCATATCTACATATGAAGCTGTGTATGGAGTCAGCCTCCACCACATCCCTTCCTAGTGCATTCCGTTTATTAACTACTCTGACACTGAAAAAATTCTTTCTAACGTCTCTGTGGCTCATCTGGGTACTAAGTTTCCACCTGTGTCCCCTTGTTCGTGTCCCACCTGTGCTGAAGAGTTTGTCTTTGTCCCCACTGTCAATTCCCCTGAGAATTTTGTAGGTGGTTATCATGTCTCCCCATACTCTTCTGTTTTCCACGGATATGAGGTTCAGCTCCTTTAGCATTTCCTCGTAGCTTATTCCTCTCAGTTCCGGGACGAGCCTGGTGGCATACCGCTGAATCTTCTCTAACTTTGTCTTGTGTTTAACTACGTATGGACTCCAAGCTGGAGCAGCATACTCCAGGATTGGTCTTACATAAGTGGTATACAGGGTTCTGAAAGATTCCTTACACAAGTTTCTAAAGGCAGTTCTCATGTTAGCCAGTCTAGCATATGCCGCTGATGATATTCTTTTGATGTGGGCCTCTGAGGACAGGTTAGGAGAGATATCAACCCCCAAATCTTTCTCTCTATTTGAATCTTGCAGGATTTCACGTCCCAGATGATACCTTGTGTTCAGCCTCTTGCTCCCTTCGCCTAATTTCAACACCTTACACTTTCCTGAGTTGAACTTTAGCAGCCATTTTCTAGACCATTCCTCCAGTTTATCCAGGTCATCCTGTAGTCTCTGTCTATCTTTATCCGTCTTGATTCTTCTTATAATTTTTGCATCATCAGCAAACATTGAGAGGAATGAGTCTATACCCTCCGGAAGATCGTTTACATATATTAGAAACAGGATGGGTCCAAGTACTGAGCCCTGTGGGACTCGGCTGGTGACATCTCGCCACTCTGATGTCTCCCCCTTCACCGTTACTCGCTGTTTCCTGTTGCTTAAGTACTCCCTTATCCAATGGAGCACCTTCCCTTGTACTCCTGCCTGTTGCTCCAACTTTTTTACAGCCTTTTATGGGGTACTGTGTCAAAGGGTTTCTGGCAGTCCAGGAAAATGCAGTCGGCCCACCCTTCTCTTTCCTGCCTAATTTTTGTTGCCTGGTCATAAAATTCTATTAAACCTGTGAGGCACGATTTACCATCCCTGAACTCATGTTGGTGGTGCGTTACAAAGTTATTTCCCCTCCAGATGCTCTACGAGCCTTTTCCTCACGATCTTCTCCATTACCTTGATACAAGTTAAGGAAATTGGCCTGTACACCACAGTGAGTGGCACACTTAGTGCTTCTGCTCCTTCCTTTAGTATCCATGGTGAGATTCTGTCAGGCCCAACAGCCTTTGTCACATCCAACTCCAGCAGACACCTTTTGACCTCATCACTGGTGAGGTCAAATTCCTCCAAGGTTGCTTGGTTTGCCGCCTCCTCATTTAGTGCAGGGGCTTCTCCTTGTTCTATTGTGAAGACCTCCTGGAATATCTTGTTGAGTTCTTCACACACCTCCTTGTCATTCTCTGTGTATCTGTTCTCCCCTTTTGCAGCTTCATCACTTGTTCCTTCACTGCTGTTTTCCTCCTGATGTGGCTGTGGAGCAGCTTTGGTTGGGTCTTGGCTTTACTCGCGATGTCATTTTCAAACTGTCTCTCTGCTTCCCTCCTCACTCTGAGGTACTCATTTCTGGCCCTCTGGTATCTCTCCCTGCTCTCTGGTGTTCTGTTATTTCTGTAGTTTCTCCATGTTCTTTTACTCAGTTGCTTCGCTACCTTGCATTCCTGGTTGAACCATGGGTTTTTCTGTGTTTTTCGTTTTTCTCCTTTGGACGGGGATAAACGTGTCTGCAGCTTCCTGGCACTTCTGGGTGACAAAATTCATCATGACCTGCATATTCTTGTCTCTAAGTTCTGTTTCCCATGATATTCCCCTGAGGAAGTTCCTCATCTCGTCATATTTTCCTCTTCGGTAATTCAGTCTTTTTCCCTCCACTTCCATCCTTGGATAGGTTACCCTACCTCCACCAAGTACTCAAAGGTCAGTACACTGTGGTCACTCATTCCTATGGGGGCTGCAACTTTGACTTCCCTTATTTCTGACTCATTCAGGGTGAATATCAAGTCGAGTCTAGCAGGTTCATCATTGCCTCTTACTCTTGTGGGTTCCTTGACATGCTGGCTCAGAAAGTTTCTTGTTGCCACTTCCAAGAGTTTAGCTCTCCACGTATCTGCACCTCCATGTGGGTCCCCATTATCCCAGTCTATCTTCCATAGTTNTTCCCATAGCAGTTCCAGTGAAAAATATTACGGCTGCTACAGTGGTGAAGAATTTACTGAAGATCTTCACCCAGTATGGATTTCCGAGGGAGATTCAGAGCGATGTGGCACCAACTTCACCAGTGTCTCTTCACACGGTGAAGTGAAAGTGAAATCACTTCACTGGTGAAATCAAACAGGTACTGTCCCCCCTATCATCCTGCTTCACAGGGTTCCCTTGAACGTAGTCATCAGACTATCAAGGCACTCTTTAAAAGTTTTGTAATGAGACCTCAAAGGATTGGGATAGGCAACTTGATCTCATCATGTGTATTTTCAGAAGTCTTCCCAATGAGTCACTAGGAGTATCTCCTTATGAGATGTTTTACGGACGTAAGTGCCGTACACCTCTCAAGGCTTTCAAGGATTCTCTACGTGATGCCACCTTCAGTGAGCATCAGAATGTGCCCCAGTTTCTTCAAAACCTCCGACACATTCTAGAGAGGGTCCATTCCTTTGCCAGAAACAACCTACTGAAAGCCCAAGAGAATATGAAGACTCGTTACGACCAGCACTGCCAAGTAAGGAAGTTT
>WNGS01142295.1:61791-64782 GCA_020271785.1 Procambarus virginalis
ATAAATATCAGTATAAATATTCCTTGATAAACAACAATGATCAATCAATCACCCTATCAGTCCTTGAACACATTACACCTTGAAAGATGAAATGTCTCTGCAGGTAATCCAGCCCACGGTTGTAACTCTATACTTCAGTATAAGTCCTTCTTGGCACAAGAATGGTAATCAATCACCCACTTTTCACTGCGTCTTGCACGCTAATGACAACCAAACACACTACCATCTCCCTACAAGTGGTCAATAGGAGCTTCCTTTCCACATCTGGAAGTTCACTACGCTGACATCTTCAGGCATTCCTAGAATCGTCTACCAGGGTCCTCCACAGCTCTCCCGGCTGCTACACCATGAAGTCTTCCTTGAGCAACAATGGTACTTCACCACTGGTATCACAGAAGCATGTGAAACTTCATTCCACTGCTCCTCTTCTCACAGGTTGAGGTTCTGCTCCTCACTGTATAGCTGCTCTCCCACAGAGCTCAGTACCTTCCACAACCTTGGAGTCTCATCAACTACTCCTCCTCTGCTGGCTATAAGTTCTCAGCAACTCCTTCCCCAGACAAACCTGCAACCCATCGACACGCCAATAAAATTGTTTCCCTATAAATACATAAACAAAACTGAGGGCGGCCGGCCCTCAGTTGCCCTCCAGCGGTCGGAGTGGATGGACGTCTCTCCGCCTTCCAGAACGTTCCTCCATCTTTACTCTCGTTTTTAGACCTTCTGCCTTATCAAAACATGCCTAACATATCAACAGACACTTGCTACGATCGCTGGGTACACGATCGACTATAGGCAATCACTGTAAACTGGTTAAAATTGTGCTTACCACAAAAGGTCTCTTGCAGGGCGCTGTCTGACGGGACGGCGACACTCAGGGCACCTCAGGCTACCCACAGAACTGCTTTAACTGCCCCCTGAAATATTTCTGGGCGGCTTCACAAACTCTCCTTGCCGTCCAGGACTTGAGACCACACGTTCCCAGCTCGATTCCACAGCTGAAACGTCTGCACACTTCCATCCTGTTGAAGGTATATCAACTAGGGGTTCCTCTCTAACAGGAGCTCACACGGAGCTCGGCTTCACCTCACAATGTCTGGTGCTCAAGTGAGCTCAATGTCCTCAGAAGCGAGCCTCACGCCTCTAGCAAACTCTCCACAACTCATGTCAAGTCATTTACTTATATTCTTGATCACTGCCCATACTCCTAAACTATTTATCAAATCCAACCAATTATTTTAAGTATGAATCTTCAAGTCTATATTTCTTTGACCTGCTAGTAAGGTCAGGCCTGATAGAATTATTCACAAAGGCGAGACTCGTTTTTCGGCTACCTGGGATTATAACAGGTGGTTGACGAATTTTAATCTGTCTAGTATGTGGTTGGGGAGGGAAAAGGAGTTTCGTGGTGAGGTATGTTTGGAGAGCTTTCACTTGAGTGATGGGTCTATGATAGGTGGGCATGGCTGGTATGCTTCATAGGGCGAGGGATTTGTTGGGTGATTTGTATTCCAAGGTGCAGTGTGATTGTGAAAGGTTTTAGTAATTTTGTTTGAAAGTGGTTTCCCTGGGTTGACTTTCTCTCTTCAGAAACTGAAGAGTTTTGTTTCATTTCGGGAGGAAACTGGAATAGATATTAGGGAGGTAATTGCATTTTTATTGGGTTAGAAGTATTTGGCAGGTGAACAAATCCACAAGGGCCGTGATGAGGGTTCGAACCTACGTTCCAGAGGATCCCAGATACACCTTAATCGACTATGCCACAACATGGTTAAAAATATTGCAACCAGGAGTTCTACTGACCTCACACGGGTCCTCCAGTCTCTCCGAGACACAAACCAGGGTTTTACACAATTCCCTCATGCACCTGGGCTCTGTCAATAAGCTATTCTCCCTCTTCACCCTTACTTCATTACACAGAGAAATCACAATAGTGTGATGCATCAAATGAACAAATCAACAAGGGCTGTGATGAGGGTTCGAACCTACATCCAGGAGTATCCCAGATGTGCCTTAATCGACTATGCCACGACATGGTTAAAAAGAGTGCAACCAGGAGTTATACTGACCTCACATGGGTCCTCCAGTCTCTCTTTTAGGGCACTTGGTTATGGGTGTTTGATTCCTATTTTACTCAGGAAATCAAACACCCTTGAGGGTGTTTATTTATTAAATTTATTATTATTAATTATTATTAATTAATAATTTATTAATTAAATTATATTATTAATTCATTAAATTAATTTATTATTTTATTAATTAATTAATAAATTAATTAATTTAATTAATTAAATTTATTAAATTATATTAATTTATTTATTAATTTCCCTATTAATTTATTAAATTCAGAATACCGAGTAGGTTCAATTACCAAAGTTCTAGGTGTACTGGTTTCTCTGCGGGAGCAGTGACATTGGTCACAATGACTTGTGGCTTTTGTTTAGGCCACTGGTTACTGACCAGCCACTGAGGTCCATTGAACCACATCTCGGTTTTGGCTAATTGCCTTAAAGTCAGGCCGCTGGAGAGATAGTCAGCGGATTTTCCTCCATGGGCAAATATCTGAGTTTGTACCATGCTGACAACTATCTTATCTTCTTGACGTGATTGCTCATGTAGGGAGTTTTACTATTGTTGTTTTTCACCCACTGTAGCACTGCCTCATTGTCTGACCATAACACTGTTTCTTCAAAGTAGATACTACTAAAGGTTTTGGTCAGATGATTAGTCAGCTTTATTCCTACAGTAGGGCAGTTAATTCTAGTTGTGGCAATAACGGTTTCCTAACACTGCCACCCTAGCCTTTGAGGTGAGCAGATTGCCTGTTTATCTGTCACTAAATAGGCTACAGTGCTGTAAGCCATTGATGAGGCATCACAAATACATGTAACTAAATGGTCTGATTTGTCTGAGCATTCGAGGTGTTTTGATGAAACATGATAGACTCTAAGATAGTACATCTTTACTAGGTGCTGCCATTTTTTCCTGTAA
>WNGS01142300.1:0-12969 GCA_020271785.1 Procambarus virginalis
ACGCCGACCTGCATGAAGCGAGACAAATGAGAAAACACACACATATATATGACAAATATCTTGAATTTGACGGATGATGGTGATGAGAGTGACGGTGATAATGACAGTGACTGATGATGATGATGATGATGATGATGATGATGATGATGATGATGATGATGATGATGATGGTGATGGCGTGAGTGATGGTGTTGATGGGTCAGGTGACCTGTTTTGAGAAGTGGTGCTCACACATCTGGTGTGGTCATTGTCATTCAACTCTACTCCAAGTGAAGAGCGCCGTGTTTAGCATCACTCTCTGGGAAATAAGAAACTGCAACTCAGGATACGGGCTGGCTGGCTGGCTGGCTGCTGGCTGGTTGGCTGGCTGGCTGGCTGGCTGGCTGGCTGACTGGCTGGCTGGCTGGCTGGCTGGCTGGCTGGCTGGCTGGCTGGCTGGCTGGCTGGCTGGCTGGCTGGCTGGCTGGCTGGCTGGCTAGCATGCTGACTTGCTAGCTTGGTTGCTAGCTTGCTGGTTTCAGGTTGCTAGGTTTCTTGGTTGCTTGGTTTTCTAACTAGCTAGAAAGATGTCGATTGACATTGTCGGTATACATAGTGAACCAGTAATGCAGTTACACACTTTCACAACATGGCACTTCACACTCACAAATACAGCAAAAGAACTAACTCCAAATTTATATTGAAATTATCGACGTTGGACAATGGCGCGCACTACACAAGTCCAGCACCAATAACCAGCTCTCTCTCGTGTGATCATTTCTAATGTAGGGAATAATAATAACAATAAAAACCATACGAGCCATGATGACGATTCGAACCTGTGCGGCGGGTTTCCCACGCACACGCCCCAGACAACCAGGCCACGACGTAGTCTAAAGGATTGCATCCTGGAGGTCCACTGAAACACAAGGGATTCCTGAGGCTTTCTACTGAAGCCGGACCAGGATTTTCACACAATCCCCCCCATGTACTCTGGCTCTGACGTCTAGGAATGTATAAGACTAGGTTGCAATCCTTTTGACCATGTCGTAGCCTGGTTGTCTGGGTCGTGTGCTTGGGAACACCCCACCGCATGGGTTCGAATCCTCAATACTGCTCCTACGGGGTTTCCTCATTGATACATTACGTTAGTGTGGTTACTCTGTGTAATAACACTAATAATAATAATTCCAAACTCGAATCGGAAAAGCAAATTCCAAAACAGTTAAGCAACATTTCCTCTGAAACGTGGTGTAAAAAAAAAGTTTAAAAAGCACAAGAGCTTTTAAAACGAGACAAAATTGTGCAAGGAAGAAGGGATGTAAATCAAGCGGGGAACAAGTGAGCATCGCGGAATATTTAGTCAATATCGCAGACGGAGGATCAAAGGCTCTCTCCCAAGGCCCTTATAAGAGATTGCGCCTCTTATTTTGCTCTTCTTGTTCGTATTCCTTTGTTTAAGGTGGTGGGTATAGCTATTGGTGTTTGTGATGGCAATCTTGCTCAACATGTTTGGTGTTTGATGGCATCTGTTTGTAAAGCAGATCTCCTCTTGGTGGTTTGAATGCCTCTGCCTCGCGTTATCACAAACATGTGAGATATTTATAAGATGCATGTGTGTGTTATGTTCACATCTGTGGCAGATTAAAAATAATACACGCAATAGACGAAGCAATAATGATAATAAAGCTACGAAAACGAACGTAAAATACCAAAACTGCATGTAAATAAAACGACAACATGAAGTAGGCTTGAGAGAGCTGTGTTGTTTACCTGGTGACGTCACGCCAAGTTGCCAGAGACACGATGGCGAATATTTTCCACTGACAAAATATGACCCCCGCGCCAAACATATTCCATCTACAAATAATAGTTTTATTTTCCGTCTCTCTCGTATATTTGAACACATGTGCTTGGCTAGATCATACGGCAACACACACATGTCCGTGTGTGGACAGTGTACGTATACAGAGGCATATATATATATATATATATATATATATATATATATATATATATATATATATATATATATATACACGCACGTGGATTGTTTTTTAACCGGCTGAATGCTGCTTTTGTAAATTAGAGCGGCGGTAAAAAGGGACATAATTCAGTTAGGGAGAGAGCAATGAGGTTGGTCAAGGCATAACCGGATAACGAACCCTCTCCCCTCCCCCCCTTCCCACCCAAAAGAGGAAAGTTCATTTATCCGAAACGAAAGTGAATTACAAAAATGAAGACTGCTGGTATATACACGAAATAGTATTGTGAATGAAAGTAGGTTTAATAAGTCTCAAGCAGATAACGCAACGCAAGAAAATCGGTTAAACGAATTAATAACCGGGATAGCGAGAGGATTGTTAATTCGGTTATAAGGTACAGCTCGGATTACCGAGGGATTATTCGAGTCATAATTCGGGTAAGCAAGAGAACTCAGTGCTAACATGAACCCCGTGTAAATGAATGTTTTTTTTTAAGCAAAAAAACGGAAGGTTCAATCCGGTTACGTGTAAATTCAGAACGATTGATCCGAACTGCGTTATATTGCAGTAATCCGGTTACCGAGCAGCTTATTTAATCCGAACCCCCTCAGCTCCAAGGGATAAATTCTCTTATTTGTACAACCACAGGGATTTTATCAAGTTTTTTTTTTGAAAGATAGGGATTATATCCAGGGTGTATCACGTATTACCAGGGATTATATATCCAGGGTGTGTAGTAGGGATTATATCCAGGGTGTGTAGTAGGGATTATATCCAGGGTGTGTAGTAGGGATTATATCCAGGGTGTGTAGTAGGGATTATATCCAGGGTGTGTAGTAGGGATTATATCCAGGGTTGTAGTAGGGATTATATCCAGGGTGTGTAGTAGGGATTATATCCAGGGTGTGGTAGCAGGGATTATATGGAGCATATCACCTGGCAACGCTGCACCAGTGTTGCCAAAGATGTTGAACAGCAATGTTGTTGGCGGTACTGTTCATAGAGATTAATCCAGCTATGTTGGTGTTGCACAGTGTGGTTGGCGTTGCACAGTGTGGTTGGCGTTGCACAGTGTAGTTGGCGTTGCACAGTGTGGTTGGCGTTGCACAGTGTGGTTGGCGTTGCACAGACACGTAACTCTTCAACAAGAGAGGAGCTGTGAACCGCGGCCAGGGAGGCGCACTACACACTCAAGGGGATGTACTGTAACCTCCAGTGGTCAAGAGTACACCAGTACTGTCATCATAACAGTCATGAGGACTGGTGCTACAGTCATGGTGCTGTATCACTCATAATACTCCATCACTTCCTCATAATACTCCATCACTCCCTCATAATACTCCATCACTTCCTCATAATACTCCATCACTCCCTCCCAATACTCCACCACTCCCTCTCCAGCATTACTTGTCGCTGGAGAACAATAACAGGAAAAAATGTGGTCTTGATTAAATTTACTCTGATTTATCGCGGGTTATTTCTTCATTAGTTTCTTCCTAGATTACGTAGGAGAGAGAGAGAGAAGAGGAGAGAGAGAGAGAGAGAGAGAGAGAGAGAGAGAGAGAGAGAGAGAGAGAGAGAGAGAGAAAATATACTACCACAATTACTACTCACCATCATCAATCCCACCAGCACCACCACCACTCCCACCACCACCACCACCACACCACATCACCATCACCATCCCCCACCACCACACACCATCACCACCACCACCGCCACCACCACCATCACCACCACCACTACCACCATTGGGAGGCGAGGCAGGTAATCAAGAGTTGTTTGATTGGAAAACTTGTCCCCATACTTCTGGTGACTGATGCTGGCCAGTGGATTTCCAGTCTTTAAATCCACACATTTTTGGCGTTGCCATTTTTCCTGTATACGTCCTTGATGTTATTGTCTGGGTGGAGCCAAACAGCTTTGGCAGTGATGGGTCACTATAGGTACTGTGTGCTGGACATCTCACACTCTGAACACCTGGCTCACCACCTGGTTCACCATCCCTACCACCACCAGTCACCACCACCACCACCATTGTCATCACCATCTCAGCCATCACAGGTGGAAGCTGGATGCACAAATGAGTTTAACAAATGTCAGAAAAATTTCGTATCTTGTACGTGAACAAGTGGACTGGCCTGAGAGGGATGTTGGACGCCTCCTCCATCCATAACTTTCAGGTCAGATTCATCAAAGAATTCAATTGTTAGAATTATACGCTATTCTGGTATTTTAGTACTGGTAGGATAGTACTGGTAGGATAGTACTGGTAGGATAGTACTGGTAGGATAGTAGTGGTGGGTAGGGACTGGTAAATAAGCCCACCACTCAACAATCAACCACCACCATGTGGGCAAATTTGTCCCGCAAATTCAGTATGAGTCAAGGATGGCGGGGAATATTTGAGCTGCCCTCTACAGTCGCTGGGACGACTGCTGGGACGGCTGCTGGGACGACTGCTGGTACGACGGCCGGTCGTCCCCTCTCTACTCAGCTTCTCGCCCAATACATCGCATTCTTTACGGAATCGACCAATCCATTAAAATACGACGTATTAGTAAAAAGCCAAAACACATAATATTGACGTTGTCCAGCCCGTGGGTCTGTTGTCGGGGTGACTGCGAGAATCTGGGTGAGGGAACACGTGAAGAAAACGGTAGTGCTTATACGATTTTTACTTCAAAAAACAATTTTCATTTCGTACTTTTCCGCTGTGGATATAAACAGTTTGTCTCTTTTAGACATTCACTCACCGTTTCCCCCCACTCACTCGACATTCACACTTATTCACTCACTCTCACTCCCACACCCACACAGCACACACACACAACACACACACACACACACACACACCACACACACACACCCACACACACACCCACACACCACAACCACACCGTGGTATAGGGGGTATAGAATCGTTTCTCACTGTTTGCCGATGATGCAAAAAATTATGAGGAGGATTGAAACTGAGGACGATAGTAGGAGGCTACAAGACGACCTAGACAGACTGACTGAGTGAATGGTCCAACAAATGGGCTGTTGAAGTTCAAACCCGAGTAAAATGCAAAGTAATGAAACTAGGCAGTGGAAACAGGAGGCCTGCCACAGGATACAGAATAGGGAGTGAAGTACTTAATGAAACGGACAGAGAGAAAGATCTAGGAGTTGATATCACACCAAACCTGTCTCCTGAAGCCCCATAAAAAAGGATAACATCTGCGGCATATGCGAGGCTGGCTAACATCAGAACAGCGTTCAGGACCTGTGTAAGGAATCATTCAGAATCTTGTACACCACATATGTAAGACCAATCCTGGAGTATGCAGCCCCAGCATGGAGCCCGTACCTTGTCAAGCACAAGACGAAGCTGTATAAAGTCCAAAGGTATGCCACTAGACTAGTCCCAGAACTAAGAGGCATGAGTTACGAGGAAAGGCTGCGGGAAATGCACCTTACGACACTGGAAGGACAGAAGAGTAAGGGGAGATATGATCACAACCTACAAAATCCTCAGAGGAATCGACCGGGTAGACAAGGACAAACTATTCAACACTGAGGGGGACGCGAACAAGGGGACACAGGTGGAAAACTGAGTACCCACATGAGCCACAGAGACGTTAGAAGGAACTTTTTCAGTGTCAGAGTAGTTAACGGATGGAATGCTTTAGGGCAGTGATGTGGTGGAGGCTGACTCCATACACAGTTTCAAGTGTAACTATGATAGAGGCCCAGTAGGCTCAGGAATCTGTACACCAGTTGATTGACAGTTGAGAGGCGGGAACCAAGAGGCCAACAGCTCACCCCCGCAAGCACAAATAGGTGAGTACAAATAGGTGAGTACACACTAGGAGTGATTTGGTGGAGGTAGACTCCATAATCTGTTTTATAAGTAGCTATGAAAGTGTCCAATGTGCTCATGAACCTGTACGACGTCCTGAACGCTGTGTGGGGCGGCTGAGTTAATGGGTATGTACAAAATACATACAAAGTACAAAATAATATACATATATATACAGTACTAAATAATATACATATATATATATATATCATATATATATATATATATATATATATATATATATAGCTCTATATATATCTATATATATACAGTACAAAATAATAACAAATACTACTTTTACCCCCGATTGTTATTTCCCCAATATCATGATCCCAACCGTACCTATAACATTCTCATAGCATTAACATTCTCAAAATGCTAAATTCTCAAAGATTTCTTCGTAGAAAAAAAAAACCATTTAAGTACCATTATCCACTATAAAGGATCTTTTCATTAGTTGTTTGCTTTACTTCATAAAATGGTAATTGTTTGTCCAAACCGTGGGAGCGCGTGTGGATCCCTGTTTACACTACACTGTTTAAATAGGAGTGTGTGTGGTGCTCCTGTTTACGCTACAACTGAGGTGAAGAGAGGGCAAGGTACAAATTTGAGTTTCAGGGAATGGACCACACACACACACACACACACACACACACACACACACACACACACACACACACACAACACACACACACACACACACACACACACACTCGGCGGCTGCCCGTAGACAAGAGAGAGTGAGAGTGTGGGTAGTGTCGCCACTGAGGCAGATGGCGTTAGTGTGGTACACACACACACACACACACACCACACACACACACACACACACACACACACACCACACACACACACACCACACACACCACACACACACCACAGTTTTATATCTGTGTGTGTCGTGTGGCGGAATATAATTGTGCTCAAGTTCATATTATTACTCTCTGGTTAACTCTCCAAATATATTGCTGGGCCGTCATGTTTATTGTTGAATTGCCTGTTTGTTTTCCTCTAGTACATCTTCCTGTATTGTTTGTTAGTTCCTCGTAATTTTGTTTTGTGTTTTTTTTGCCTGTCTTTGTTTCGTTTTCTTACTTGTTTGCTTGCTTTAGATGTTGTTTATACAGGTGTCATCGACTTGCTTTTTAGGTCCTGGAACATGTTTGTAAATATCTATTTGTTTATTTGTTTATGTATTTTGTCCTCTCGAGTATTTGTTTATGTAATTAAGAGTTGCTTTACTGATTTATTCAATGTGTGATCTTCTCATTTACTTGTTTATGTATTTGCCATTTTAATGTTTAATTTATTTGTCAAATTGTTATTTACTTGCTTTTGTAATTGTTATCTCGTGTATTTGCTCTCGTGTGTGTTTTGTTTAGCTCTGGGCTGTAAACTGAGGCGATTCGTATTCCACGGGTTGGGAAAGCTATTGCAATTTTCCCCTTGCAAAACAAAAAACAAATTACAGTTTTGTTTAACAGTCGTAAATTATTGTATTTTTTTTCTACAATAATATGAGTGAAAGTATCGTTCCCTCGAATGTATTTGTATGCTAATTGTAGCATAATTTTATTTTTTTGCGTGGCTGTCGTTCAAGTGAAACTAATGAGGTGAAAACTAATTTGTTTTACAATATGGCAATACGGAGGCGTTTGGGCAACCGTCGCATTTTGCCTTATACAAGACAGCAGTGTGGACATGTTGAGATGAAGACGTGTCAGGAGGTCATAAAGGCGTGTCAGGAGGTTATAAAGGCGTGTCAGGAGGTCATAAAGGCGTGTCAGGTCATAAAGACGTGTCAGGAGGTCATAAGGACGTGTCAGGAGGTCATAATGACGTGTCAGGAGGCCATAAAGGCATGTCAGGTCATAAAGACGTGTCAGTAGGTCATAAAGACGTGTCAGTAGGTCATAAAGACGTGTCAGTAGGTCATAAAGACGTGTCAGGAGGTCATAAAGACGTGTCAGGAGGTCATAAAGACGTGTCAGGAGGTTATAAAGACGTGTCAGGAGGTCATAAAGACGTGTCAGGAGGTCATAAAGGCGTGTCAGGAGGTCATAATGACGTGTCAGGAGGTCATAAAGACGTGTCAGGAGGTCATAAAGCCGTGTCAGGAGGTCATAAAGACGTGTCAAGAGGTCATAAAGGCGTGTCAAGAGGTCATAAAGACGTGTCAGGAGGCCATAAAGGCATGTCAGGAGGTCATAAAGACGTGTCAGGGGAGGCCATAAAGGCGTGTCAGGAGGTCATAAAGGCGTGTCAGAGGTCATAAAGACGTGTCAGGAGGTCATAAGGACGTGTCAGGAGGTCATAAAGACGTGTCAGGAGGTTATAAAGGCGTGTCAGGAGGTCATAAAGACGTGTCAGGAGGTCATAAAGGCGTGTCAGGAGGTCATAAGGACGTGTCAGGAGGTCATAATGACGTGTCAGGAGGTCATAAAGGCGTGTCAGGAGGTCATAAAGGCGTAGTAGGAGGTCATAAAGGCGTGTCAGGAGGTCATAAAGGCGTGTCAGGTCATAATGACGTGTCAGGAGGTCATAAAGACGTGTCAAGAGGTCATAAAGACGTGTCAGGAGGTCATAAAGACGTGTCAGGAGGTCATAAAGACGTGTCAGGAGGTCATAAAGGCGTGTCAGGAGGTCATAAAGGCGTGTCAGGAGGTTATAAAGGCGTGTCAGGAGGTCATAAAGACGTGGCAGGAGGTCATAAAGGCGTGTCAGGAGGTCATAATGACGTGTCAGGAGGTCATAATGACGTGTCAGGAGGTCATAAAGGCGTGTCAGGAGGTCATAAAGACGTGTCAAGAGGTCATAAAGACGTGTCAGGAGGTTATAAAGGCGTGTCAGGAGGTCATAAAGACGTGGCAGGAGGACATAAAGACGTGTCAGGAGGTCATAAAGACGTGTCAGGAGGTCATAATGACGTGTCAGGAGGTCATAAAGACGTGTCAGGAGGTCATAAAGACGTGTCAGGAGGTCATAAAGACGTGTCAAGAGGTCATAAAGGCGTGTCAAGAGGTCATAAAGACGTGTCAGGAGGTCATAAAGACGTGTCAGGAGGTCATAATGACGTGTCAGGAGGTCATAAAGACGTGTCAGGAGGTCATAAAGACGTGTCAGGAGGTCATAAAGACGTGTCAAGAGGTCATAAAGGCGTGTCAAGAGGTCATAAAGGCGTGTCAGGAGGTCATAAGGACGTGTCAGGAGGTCATAAAGGCATGTCAGAGGTCATAAAGACGTGTCAAGAGGTCATAAAGGCGTGTCAAGAGGTCATAAAGGCGTGTCAGGTCATAAAGACGTGTCAGGAGGTCATAAAGACGTGTCAGGAGGTCATAAAGACGTGTCAAGAGGTCATAAAGACGTGTCAAGAGGTCATAAAGACGTGTCAGAGAAAAAGTCATAAAGACGTGTCAGGAGGTCATAAAGCCGTGTCAGGAGGTCATAAAGACGTGTCAAGAGGTCATAAAGGCGTGTCAAGAGGTCATAAAGACGTGTCAGTAGGTCATAAAGACGTGTCAGGAGGTCATAAAGACGTCTCAGGAGGTCATAAAGACGTGTCAAGAGGTCATAAAGGCGTGTCAGGTCATAAAGACGTGTCAGGAGGTCATAAAGACGTGGCAGGAGGACATAAAGACGTGTCAGGAGGTCATAAGGACGTGTCAGGAGGTCATAAAGACGTGTCCAGGAGGTCATAAAGACGTGTCAGGAGGTCATAAAAGCGTGTCGGGAGGTCATAAAGACGTGTCAGGAGGTCATAAAGGCGTGTCAGGAGGTCATAAAGACGTGTCAAGAGGTCATAAAGGCGTGTCAGGAGGTCATAATGACGTGTCAGGGAGGTCATAAAGGCGTGTCGGGAGGTCATAAAGACGGGTCAGGAGGTCATAAAGACGTGGCAGGAGGACATAAAGACGTGTCAGGAGGTCATAAAAGACGTGTCAGGAGGTCATAAGGACGTGTCAGGAGGTCATAAAGACGTGTCAGGAGGCCATAAAGGCGTGTCAGGAGGTCATAAGGACGTGTCAGGAGGTCATAAAGGCGTGTCAGGTCATAAAGCGTGTCAGGAGGTCATAAAGGCGTGTCAGGTCATAAAGACGTGTCAGGAGGTCATAAAGGCGTGTCAGAGGTCATAAAGACGTGTCAGAAGGTCATAAAGGCGTGTCAGGAGGCCATAAAGACGTGTCAGGAGGTCATAAGGACGTGTCAGGAGGTCATAAAGACGTGTCAGGAGGTCATAATGGCGTGTCAGGAGGTCATAAAGACGTCTCAGGAGGTCACACACCTTCACCCCATCAGCCCCGTTCTCGCCACCGTCTCCCCCCCCCCTCAAGAAACTTGTCGTACCAAAGTGTCTTATCTTAAACCTGGCAGACGACTCACCAACAGAAAACGGGACATTACGTCAATTACGCCAGCCGCTGCCATTTTCTTGTATGGCAGTTTTTGGCCTTATGTAAATATAGCTTTGATTGGGGACAGTAAGCCGGCGACCTTGTGAGAGGGGGGGGCCCCCAATGATTCCCTGGAGGGTTGTACCTGATGAATTTGTAAACTGTTGCGCTTATTGTTGTGTTAGATTAGTACACCATTTTCTGTCTGTTGTGACTACTCGAGATGACGGGTCGTATGACGGTGTTTTTTTTAATACGTTAAAAACTCAGCCTATTGCTGCAGCCTCTAACACCGTGCGGACGACGCTCGTTCCTGTCCCATCAAACTCTTACCTAATATACATCTCAATTTTTTTCGGAATCAGCTAATACGTTAAAAATGTGACGAATAAGTAATCATTAAAGCAGTGTAACATTGACGTTTTGTGGAGCATCGTCTTCGATAGGTTAGGTGGGTTGCTAGGTTAGTACGTTTCTGGTCAGGCCAAATAGGTACATTTTGTGACACAGTGGTTAATGGAGAGGAGTGTAGGGAAGGCAGGTCCCCAGCTGGGTCTGGGTACAAGGATGAACAACCCAGCGGGTTTTCTTCCTATTGGGGAGTGTTGTACATGCTGCTATGGCGGTGTGTCCACTCACAAGATGAGATGAGTGGCGCTGCCCCACTACCTCGACCTCGGGCAAAATTTAAAAAAAAATGTAGGGAAAGCTAGACGTTTACACGTTAACCAGAGACCTGAGAGTTGGCCAACACACACACACACACACACACACACACACACACACACACACCACACACACACACACACCCACACACACACACACACAATACACACACACATACACACACACTAGTAGTCCCCATTTCTCTGTATCCCCCCCCCCCAACATACGCTTAATGGAAATCACAAACAATTCCAAATTTAACCAATATCGGATTCACCTATTTTTGGCAGAGCTGTAATTGGACGCTGCCGGAGTTTGTGGAATTAAATCCCTTTAAATAAATGGTAGGGTAATAATCCCCCCCCTGCGAGCGGCACCTGGCAGCCTGTGCCGTACGGACGCCCGTGGTGTGTCGTAGGTCCTCCTGCGCCGACCAATCACAGCCCAGACCTTGCTGACAGGGGCGCACTCGCCCGTTTTGATTGGCTGATGGTTACACGAGTAAGATGGTCATATGCGCCTAAGCTTATACATATGTATACCCAAGTTTCAATTCAGTTGAGCCAGCTGTAGTTGGTCAGATGGCCATTGAAGGCTCGGGAGACGCCCCGCCTGGTTGGTCGAGTCATTGTCACCTGATTACCAATTACGCAAAATATATTTGTGGCCTGACAATGGCCGCGGGACTGTTGGGTTATTAAGGGAGCTTTACGAGTCGCTGCGAATATCTGAGTGACGATACGAGGAGGTGAGAAGTACTCCTGTCACTCTTTCCCTCCCCTGTACTCTCCCTCCCCTGTACTCTCCCTCTCCTGTACTCTCCCTCCCCTGTACTCTCCCTCCCTGTACTCTCCCTCCCCTGTACTCTCCCTCCCCTGTACTCTCCCTCCCCTGACTCTCCCTCCCTGTACTCTCCTCCCCTGTACTCTCCCTCCCCTGTACTCTCCTCCCCTGTACTCTCCCTCCCCTGTACTCTCTCCCCTGTACTCTCCCTCCCCTGTACTCTCCCTCCCCTGTACCTCTCTCTCCCTGTACTCTCCCTCCCCTGTACTCTCCCTCCCCTGTACTCTCCTCCCCTGTACTCTCCCTCCCCTGTACTCTCCGTCCCCTGCACTCTCCCTCCCCTGTACTCCTCCCTCTCCCTGTACTCTCCCTCCCCTGTACTCTCCCTCCCCTGTACTCTCCCTCCCCTGTCCTCTTCCCTCCCCTGTACTCTCCCTCCCCTGTACTCTCCCTCCCCTGTACTCTCCCTCCCCTGCACTCTCCCTCCCTGTACTCTCCCTCCCCTGTACTCTCTCCACCTGTACTCTCACTCCCCTGTACTCTACCTCCCCTGTACTCTCCCTCCCCTGCACTCTCCCTCCCCTGTACTCTCCCTCCCCTGTACTCTCCCTCTCCTGTACTCTCCCTCCAGCACTCTGCCTCGTCCCTCACCCTGATACTCTCTCCCATCCCATGTACTCGTCCACTCGCCCTGCAACTCTCCCTCCCCTGTAATCTCCCCCCTGTACTCCTCCCGGCCCTGCTCTCTCCCTCCCCTGTACTCTCCGTCCCCTGCACTCCCCTCCCCTGTACTCTACCTCCACCTGTACTCTCCCTCCCCTGTACGCTCCCTCCCCTGTACTCTCCCTCCCGCACTCTCCCTCCCTGTACTCTCACATGACTCCCCATGTACTCTCCCTCCCCTGTACTCTACACTCCTGTACTTCCCTCCCCTCTGTACTCCCGTCCCCTGCACTCTCCCTCCCGTACTCCCTCGTACTCTCCCTCCCCTGTACTCTCCCTCTCCTGTACTCTCCCGTCCCCTGTCCTCTCCCTCCCCTGGTACTCTCTCCCTCCCCTGTACTCTCCCTCCCCTGTACTCTCCGTCCCCTGCACTCCTCCCTACCGTACTCTCCCTCCCCTGTACTCTCCCTCCCCTGTACGCTCCCTCCCCTGTACTCTCCCTCCACTGTATCTCCCTCCCTGTACTCTCCCGCCCCTGTACTCTCCCTCCCCTCTCCGACCACACCCTCTCTCACCTCGCAAACCAAAGACTGAGGATAACCACCTTCTCGGCGAATCCTCAGCTCAGAGAGGACTGAAAGGCCCCAAGGATCCACCT
>WNGS01142304.1:21419-32016 GCA_020271785.1 Procambarus virginalis
TTGAATTTTTTTTATATATATATATATATATATATATATATATATATATAATATATATATATATTATATATATATTATATATATATGAATTTTGAACCATTGACACTCGGTCATAATGTAAAAATAGGATTTTGCCGCTAGCATTTAATATCTTCTGGAAACAGTTGAAGTAGCAGATTACCGTCAGCTAAAGTCGATGCCTACTGAGGGTTGGGACGCGTTGGGACGGGGCCGGGCCGCGGAAGATGTAAACAATCTCAAGGTGCCGCTGAGAATATTAACACGTGGCCACGCGGTCGGCCGGTGATCTGGCGGGAAACTGTCCGAAATGCAATCGCTGGCTCACGACTTGCCTTCGAATACATCGAGTTTTTTTTTTAGTAAGGCTGCTGGTGTACTCACCTGTTGTACTGATCTAGTTCTGCTTGATCAGTACTGCCGGGCACTACATGTTAAATTTGGGTATGGAGTCAGCCTCCACCACATCACAGCCTAATGCATGCCATTAGACTTGTAAGCTTCAGCTGTCAGTTGAGCTATTCCCTGTGTGGGAGTTTTGTCGCTTAAGACCTCTCCCATTGAATGGTTGAAAGGTTACATTTATTTTTTCCCAGTCAATCCTCTATTGTTGAAATGAATTGATTGAATATTCCTTCTCGCTTGTTGGGTCTTAGATCTATACCGTATTTATGCTAGTTCGCACTTCAATGAGCTTATGGTCTGAGTATGAAGTATCTGAGATTGTTATGTCTTGATTAGTTCATCATTGTTTGTGAATAACAAGTCTAGTGTTTTTCGTTCCTAGTGGTTCTGTAATCTGTTGATTGAGCGAGAATTTGTCACAGAATCTCAAAGTTTCTGACCTGGCTGGTTATTTCCGGGTCATTCCCTGCTATGATATTTGTGTTTGCCATTCTCCATCTTAGATCGGTAAATTGAAATCTCCAAGGAAGATAATATCTGGAGCTGGGTTTGCTAGGTCATCAAGTATGTTCTCTATTTTGTGCATCTGCTCTGTGAATTCCTCAACCGTTGTATCTGGCGGTTTATATATTAAAATAATAATTAAGTTTAGTTCTCTACCTTAATTCCAAGTACCTCTACCACCTCATTAGTTGAGTTTAGTAGTTCTGTGCATACCAGGTCCTCTTTAATATACAGACCTACTCCTCCATTTGACCTAGTTTTCTATCACATCTGTATAAATTATAATTTGGAATCCAGATTTCACCATCCATGTAATCTTTTGTATGAGTTTCGTGAATGCCCCAAATATGGAGTTTGACTCAATAGGATAGGAGACCATTTATGAACTTGACTTTTATTCTTGACTTTGGCTTTAGACCTTGAATGTTTGCAAAAATGAATGATTGTCCATATTGTGGTCACTTCTGGAAGGTTTTGGTGGTTCTCCCTCCTCTCTACCCTGACCCAGGGTTGTTGTTGTGCAATGGTTGTCCAGTTTTGGAAGTGATATTGGGGAGTGTGGTAGTCTCTGTGTAGTTGGGGGTGTAGTATGTGGGGCTTGATGACGAAATGTAGTCCAGTCTCGGGCATTTCCCCCTCTCCATCCGTACTCTGCCACGTTTCTGCCTGTCTGTTTCTCCCTTGTTTCTGCCTGCCTCTAAAAAATGTTCAGGGCTATTATATTGGACTTCCTCTCTTATATAGCGCTGTGTACCTCTGACGTGGAAATCGGGGCAATGAAGATCGTAGCATTTCCTCTCATTAACTGAGAGTTTGCATAGCTTAGGGTGAAAATATCTACACTCAGTATCAAAACGACATCTGCCTTTCCCTAACCAGTTCCGGCATTTCCGTGGGTGCATGAATGAGCATTCCGTGCCTCTGGGCCCATATCTGCACTGTCCTTTTGCATAATACCTGCAAATATTTTCATCTGTGATTGCATTATTCTTGTTTGTATCCGTGTACGACTTGGCTACCTCTGTGATTTTTGTTCCAACTTTCTCGTTTCTGCATTTATTCTCGGTATTACCCTTATCTTTCGCCTTGTTGCTTTCGTCTTTCTCATTCGTCTCATTTTTTATCTCCTTATTCATATCACCAGTTTTCTCTACAATATTGCCTTCATTTTTGTGTACCTCGACGCTATGTCCTTCTACATAGCTACTTTGACTCTCTAAATTCTCAATCCCTGGGTTGTGCTCAGAGTTCGTTGCTGTCTTTATATACTCTGCATATATTTCTGGTAGTTTTTGTGTGAATTGTAGCCTGTGTACTTCAGGAATGTCATTCATTAGTTTGGCAATGTTTTCCCACACCTGTCTGTCACTTTCACAGATCCAGTAGGTACCTTCCCGGTTTGCATATTGTGTAGGTAATCCTGTACAACTCAGGTGAAATCTTATGTTACAAATATTACATACAATGCCTACAACAGTCTTCCGAAGTGCCTTATTGCAGCCTCCACACACCTCCATGTTGGGTTTGTGATGTTATAATATTATATGCATATATTTATAATATTATATATGTATATATAATATGTATACAGTATATTTATAATATTACATATGTTTATTTGTTAAAGTTTATGTGGGGTACTTATCGCCTTGTGGAGAAAATATGGTCCTCTTGGGACCGTATAGTTGACCGTTGTTGTCCCAGGTCGGGGGCAGGATGTCACCGGTTGCCAGTTACTTGATTTATACACTGATTATTTGCCTGTATTTTCCTAAGGGAATTTCTGCTTTCTTCCGGCTTACAATGTTATTAACTTACTCTATTACTAGTTCCTAAACCTACTTGCCCGTATTACAGTATATATTGCTGGTATATTATCACTGAGGGAGTATACTGTTACTGAGGGACTCCCTTACACTGTGTAGGCCTCGTGACTGTGGTGTAAACACAAATGTGATGCCTCCTCCACAACTTTACATTTATACTTTTTCTATGAACAATACTCTAACACTATTCACTATTTATATGTTATGTTACACGTTCCACTTCACTGTTCACCGTATCACTGCTCGCTATATTTGATATATATCGCTTTTGCCTGTACACATGAGCCTGGTGGCACTGGCTCACCACGTGGGACCACGTTTATTCTGTATTTAACTCAAAGTTCCATTTTTAATTTCTGTATTCAACTTTCCTACGGGTCACTATGCACTGGGTGATCACTGTGGCCGTAATCCATAGTTGTAATCCTAAAAAATCCCGGTTTATTCCAGTGTTTTCACGGAGCGCGACGACGACACGTCTGTCCCCTAACCGCGAACCGAACACTGAGGGTGATGGGTGCACTGTACAGGTAAAGTGCACCCATCACTGTACAGGTAAAGTGCACACATCACTATACAGGTAAAGTGCACCCATCACTGTACAGGTAAAGTGCACCATCACTGTACAGGTAAAGTGCACACATCACTATACAGGTAAAGTGCACCCATCACTGTACAGGTAAAGTGCACCCATCACTGTACAGGTAAAGTGCACACATCACTATACAGGTAAAGTGCACCCATCACTGTACAGGTAAAGTGCACCCATCACTGTACAGGTAGTGCACACATCACTGTACAGGTAGTGCACCCATCACTATACAGGTAGTGCACCCATCACTGTACTGGTAGTGCACCCATCACTGTACAGGTAAAGTGCACCCATCACTGTACAGGTAAAGTGCACCCCATCATCCAATGTTCGTTTGTTTAAAATCGCTAATCTCCGAAAGTTCTTCACCGATTGCTTTGAAAATTTTGACACAACTTTCCATTCACATACGAGAGTGTTTTATACATGTCTGTGTACTCCTGCAAGCACAACTAGGTGAATACAACTAGGTGAATACAACTAGGTGAATACAACTAGGTGAATACAACTAGGTGGATACAACTAGGTGGATTCACACACACAGTGGCTGAGTGGACAGCTTTGATGGGCCGTGGTCCTAAGGGTTCAGGTTCGATTCCCGGCCGAGGTGCAAGCCAAGGGGGGAGAGTTTCTTTCACCTGATACCCCTTGTTCACCTAGTAGTTACAAGATTAGACAGCTGCTTCAGACTGCATCCTAGAGATGTGTGTGTGTGTGTGTGTGTGTGTGTGTGTGTGTGTGTGTGTGTGTGTGTGTGTGTGTGTGTGTGTGTGTGTGTGTGTGAGAAATATATATGTAGCAAATATGATAGAGGAAAATAGGACGGGAGTCAGAACATTAAACAACCGACAGCTAGAAAGGCGGGGTCCAAGAGCTATCACCTCAATCCTGTAGGCAAAAATAGTAAAAACGAATAGCAAACACACATTAAATACCTGGCTTTACGTGGGTCTCTCTGACCCTCCACTATCTTTCCATTCCCCCCCTTCTCCCTCTCTCCCAACATTCCCCTTTTCTCCCCTCTCCTCCCCCCTCCTTCCCCAATTTCACCCCGGTTAACGTCGGGTGTAAATCTCAAAAGTGATTTGATATCACACGTTTTTAGGCCACCCCCTTGATGGGCCTATGACGCTCCTAAACCCCCAACGTGTCATCTTGTAAAGCCGAGTGGGTCTACTCCTAAGCGTCGGCCTCCAAGCATAGACAGACAGAGACACACAGCCATTTTATCGGTTATACAATTATAGGTTATTATAGGTTGAGTAAAATTAAATAAATATATATGTACACAGACACATGTAAAGGGTAACAGCGAATCACAATTACACATAAACAGATATACAAACAAACAAAAACAGAAATAATAAACGAGAAGGATATGATTATAATGTTGAGAATGGCAGTCAATTTCTCTTCCATACAAACCTCGAACGATGTTCCCAAATCGCGAACAGACGCAAGCGTTTAGAAATACCGCTTCGCCAAAGCCTAGCATAATGACGGCAGGTCCGTTTCGTGAGGCGGGTCCACGCGTCGGAGGCTTGCTTCCCCGTTGTCAACGGTGCCAACGGCAGTGCCGTTTTTTTCCCCTAAGCCTAGATGTAACCAACAGCTGCTGTTGCGCGTTATGGGGGGACCCCCGTTGCGTGGCATATATATATATATATATATATATATATGGATCATTATAGAATCTCAACACCTGTGCTGATAATTGCAGGTGTTGAATACACGTATTTGAAATTTATATATTATTTTGGAGGCCCCAAAACCAGGCGTGCATTGAACATTGTTTTTGTTTTTGATGTATTATACGACGATGAGACTGCAGAGCTGAACAACTTCCACCTCAACACTTTACACCTCAACACTTTACACCTCAACACTTTACACCTCAACACTTTACACCTCAACACTTTACAAGTAATTCTACAAGGATGATTCTCCTTCAGCTTCGTGGCCAAGGACATTAGACGCGGCTCGAATATTTAATTCATGTCCCTGAACTCTTTGATGCGTTAAGCGCTGAAGATTGTTTAATGATTGTCATATTACAGTGATCCCGGAGGCTTGTGGGGTACCTGCTTGACCCCTTACAAGTGCTCCTACAGGAGGCCTCGAGAGAGAGAGAGAGAGAGAGAGAGAGAGAGAGAGAGAGAGAGAGAGAGAGAGAGAGAGAGAGAGAGAGAGGTAATCTATGTACACGTGAACCCTCGCAATGTTGACAAAATTATGAAATATTTCTATAAAATAAACTAATATAAATATCAATGAAAATTCGCGAGAATGCAACAAAAATGCAACAAATAAATAAACAAATTTAAATATAATATACAAATAGATAAGTCTCCTTTAATCCCCAATATTATATTAATTTATTCTTTTAATCTCTTAATATTATAATTTATTCCGGAGTTTTTGATAAACTCGTATTTCCGAATTTTATAAAAAATGAAAATTCTGAAAAAGTCATTCGGCGCAAATCACTTAAAAAAAAGGGGGGGGGGGGCCTTTTTAGGTCTAGTTTAACCCTGATGTTTTTGTTATTCTATTTGTTTCATTTGTTCCATTTGTGTTCTTCACTTTTTTCTTTAATTCTTCTTTATCATGTTTTAGTTCGATTCCCCGAGAACTCCTCAGGGAGGACTTACCGTGAAGATTCGAACGCTGACTCACTTTTTTCAAAGCTGGGCTTAATGTTGTATATTGGACTGTGTACTCATCATTCTCTCTGGATTCACTATACTCACTGTACTCACTATACCCATAGGACTTACTATTCCACAGGACTCACTATCCCACAGGACTCACTATAATCCCTGTACTCACTATACTCAGTATTAATTATACTCCCTAAACTCATTACTTTTCCTGTACTCACTATACTCACAGGCTTCACTATACTCACTGTAAACCTAGCCAAACACTAGCACCGTGGACACATGGCCGTCCCGAGCAGACAGACAAGCAGCACACAGTCACCCCAAGAACCACTTACGAAACCTCTACATCTTTCCTCAATCATGGCGGCTTTGTTGACATTCATCAATCAGTTACGACCTCTGAAGTGCCACGAGGGTTGTTTATAACCACAACAACCGCGGGTTATGAACTTAACAAGCTCGGGAACTGTTCAATAGCGCCCAAGTTCAATCCTCCGCAAGCACAACTAGGTGAGTACACTTCATTATTTCTGAAGTGTTGACCCGTTTAGACATTTAATGTTGCATGCAATTGCATGACAATCTACTGTTAATGATACATAACCTGAACTTCTTGCACTGGAACAGTGAATTTTTTCTTCTATTTTTCTATATTTCTATAAGCTACATTGATATAAATAGTCCAATCAGGTAGGACAAGCGAGTAACGACGTTTCGATCCTCTATGTAACTGTATCGAGGCATCGTACCACTATCTCACCTCTCTATCACCTCACCTCTCACCTCAAGACTGGTTATGGGTTTCGATTTTATAGACCCCAGGATTACGATCCCAAGCGCTGTCCACACAGCCATCAGCCCCTCTCCCCTCCCCTGTGTGTGTGTTGTGTGTGGTGGATTGGGTCAACCACGGCACTGTTAGGATTAGAAACTATTCATAACAACTCATACTGATGGTTACAATTATGGCTGTGACTTATTCCTGTGCACATTGCCATCATAACAAATTATGTAAACTGTGTAACTGTGTATACTATGTATACTGGAAACCCCTTGTGTTGCGCTGTGTGGGGGGTCAACACCTCTCAACCTCTGCCGGCGGCAACACAAAATTATTGACCAATATATATATATATATATATATATATATATATTATATATATATATATATATATATATATATATAATATATATATATATATATATATATATCTGGTATACATGTCACTTTTGTGATACACTGTGTGATATGTATATCATACAATGTATTAATCAAGTGACACAACTCCAGTGTGTAATGTTGGTTATTATTCAAAGCAATTACAGTATAGAAACAATGCTGTTGGTTGCCATCAATATAATTATATTTTATATAAAGTTGTACGTGTAAATTGTCATAATGTCAACTACCACACACTGATTAAGACCTTTTGTGTCCGATGTAATCCTCATGCAAACACAGGATAAGTAGGGGGTGGAACTACCGCTCACAGGATGAGTAGGGGGTGGAACTACCTCTCACAGGATGAGTAGGGGGATGAACTACCGCTCACATCACAGGATGAGTATGAAGTGAAACTACCGCTCACAGGGTGAGTATGGAGTGAAACTACCGCTCACAGGATGATATGAGTAAACTACCGCTCACAGGATAGTATGTAGTGAAACTACCGCTCACAGGATGAGTAGGGGATGAAACTACCGCTCACAGGAATGAGTATGTAGTGAAACTACCGCTCACAGGATGAGTATGTAGTGAAACTACCGCTCACAGGATGAGTATGGAGTGGAACTACCGCTCACAGGATGAGTAGGGGATGAAACTACCGCTCACAGGATGATATGTAGTGAAACTACCGCTCACAGGATGAGTATGTAGTGAAACTACCGCTCACAGGATGAGTATGGAGTGGAACTACCGCTCACAGGATGAGTAAGGCGTGCACAATAAACTACCGCCCCCAGGACGAGTATGGGGTGCACAATAAACTAGTAGTAGAGAGTGTAGTACTAACAAGAGTGGCTGTAGTGGTATCAGTGGTGTAGTGGGCCTTCACATAACATAGTGTTACTCCCAGACAAGTTTTAGCTGGAGGTGTAAGCTAGAGAGGGAGGGTATAGAACCTTTTTGGCTGTGTTATCCTGATCCCAGCTCTGTGTGTGTGGTACTCCTCTAGCTGTGCTTGCGGGGGTTGAGTTTTGGCTCTTTGGTCCCGCGTCTCAACTGTCAATCAACTGGTGTACAGATTCCTGAGCCTACTGGGTTATACATATTACCATTTGAACTGTTGTATGGAGTCAGCCTCCACCACATCACTGCCTACATGCATTCCATTTGTTAACTACTCTGACACTGAAAAAGATCTTTCTAACGTGGCTCATTTGGGTACTCGGTTTCCACCTGTGTCCCCTTGTTCGAGTACCACCCGTGTTAAAATGTTTATCATTATCTACCCTGTCAATTCCTCTGAGAATTTTGTAGGTTGTGATCATGTCTCTCCTTATCTTCTGTCTTCCAGTGTCGTGAGGTGCATCTCACGCAGCCTTTCCTCGTAACTCATGCCTCTTAGTTCTGGGACTAGTCTAGTGGCATACCTCGAATTTTTCCAGCTTCGTCTTGTGCTTGACAAGGTACGGGCTCCATGCTGGGGCCGCATACTCCAGGATTGGTCTTACATATCGGTACAGTTCTGAATGATTCCTTACACAGGTTCCTGAACGCTGTTCTGATGTTAGCCATCCTCGCATATGCCGCAGACGTTATTCTTTTATGTGGGCTTCAGGAGACAGGTTGGTGTGACATCACTCCTAGATCTTTCTCTCTGTCCGTTTCATAAGTACTTCATATCCCATTCGGTATCCCTGTGTCTGGCCTCTTGTTTCCACCGCCTAGTTCATGACCTTAGCATTTACTCGGGTTAAGCATTAGTAACCATTTGTTGGACCATTCATTCAGTCTGTCTAGGTCATCTTGTAGCCTCCTAGTATCATCCTCCGACTTAATCCTCCTCATAATTTATATCATCACAAAAAATGAGAGGAACGATTCTATACCCTCTGGGAGAACATTTACATGTCTCAGAAACAGTTAGTTCCAAGGACTGAACCCTGCGGGACTCCATTGGTGCCGCCTCACTCATTCTGAGGCCTCGCCCCTCACAGTGACTCTCTGTCTTCTGTTGCTTAGGTACTCCCTTATCCAATGGAGTACCTTCCCTTTCACTCCGGCCTGCATCTCCAGCTTTGCACTAGCTTCTTGTGCGGTACTGAGTCAAAGGCTTTCTGGCAATCCAAAAATATGCAGTCTGCCCACCCCTCCCTTTCTTGCCTGATTTTTGTTGCTTTGTCGTAGAATTCAATTAATCCTGTGAGGCAGGACTGTGTGTGTGTGTGTGTGTGTGTGGTGTGTGTGTGTGTGTGTGTGCGTGTGTGTGTGTGGTGTGTGTGTGTGTGTGGTGTGTGTGTTGTGTGTGTGTGTGTGTGTGTATGTGTGTGTATGTGTGTGTGTGTACTACCTATCTTTAGCCAGCTAGAACTTGGAGGACAAGGGTGCTGTTCCTCATTCCCTAACAGTAACAGTGTAGTGGGTCACATGTGTGTGTGTGTGTGTGTGTGTGGTTTGTGGGTGTGTGGGTGTGTGTGTGTGTGTTGTGTGTGTTGTGTGTGTGTTGTGGTGTGTGTTGTGTGTGTGTGTGTATCTGTCTATCTACGTGCTGTTATATCTTCACTACAAGTTAATACATGATGCAGGAGCCACTTTTGAAAGTCTGGCCCTTGAAGGCTATATATATAATAAAGATGCAAAGCCACAGTTTCCTGGCCATAGCTTTCATTCACTGGGAACAATTGTTCTCATAATTTTTTTTGACATCGAGTTCAAATCTTCGGACGATCCCAGTGAATAACAATGCTATTTAATATTTGAATTTAATTGGTGTACTCTTTATTTAATAATGGGTTACAGTGATAAAATTACAGCGTTTAGCTGTAGCTCAGAGCTTATAGTCATGTATCTTTGTTTCTTTAATATTTAGTCGTTGAGAGAATGTTTCAATTCAGCAGATGAATTTCTATTCGTCGTTGGTGTGGTGTTGTAGGCCTGGCGCAGGTGCCATGATTGCTTGTTTGATGGTTGTGGTGTGTTTTTTTAAGTAGCACGGGTATGGTGAGCCCGTAGTGGACTTACGTGGCACAGGAGGCGGGGCTGTGACTCCTGATGATGGCTGAGCGCCTCGAGTTATAGTGTCCGTCCTGTCCGGGATGACGGGGAAGAGGTGAGGGGGGGGCCCTTAAGAACGTGTGTTGCAGACTGCTGAAACGTGTGGTGGGATTATTTACGTTCCCTTCATTTGATTTGCAGTTCTCGGTCACATATGTGACCTCCCTTCGCCTCTAACGAAGGCAGGTTAGAGGCGAGCAGTTTAGAACCACATGGCGGTGGCATTTATTGATGACCAGACCACACACTAAAGGTGAAGAGACGACGACGTTCGGTCCGTCCTGGACCATTCTAAGTCGATTGAAAATTTATTTCGATTTCGGCCATTTATTCTCTATTAATGTCAAGGGTTAGAGAATAGCCATTAGCA
>WNGS01142304.1:86350-97079 GCA_020271785.1 Procambarus virginalis
AAACTAGACCAAAAGTCGTCTCAGAACGCTAAGGAAATACAAAGAGATCCAGGGAACGTCATTTTCCGTAGCAGCGTCTGAAGGTAAGGTCTCCAGAAGGGGAAAGTCTTCTTTAGTTCTCCTCTTATCTCTACTTAGGATAATCCAGGAGATTGGACTGGTATCTTTTGGATACTGGATTGAACTGATACACTAAAGGGAAATAGATTCATAGGAGTAAACCTTATGTATCTATCAGTCTCTTGTGTGTGTACGCATCTAGTTGTGCTCTGGCTCTGGGGGTCCGCCTCTCAACCATCAGTCAACTGGCGCAAAGGTTCCTGAGCCAGTTGAGCTCGGTCATATCTGCATTCCTTGGAAGGTAATAGCTGAGGTATCATTAGATGGTAGAAGTCAAACAGTCTGGTTGATCAGACCCCTCGACCAGGAGGCCTGATGAGAGACCGGGCCGCAGGGACCTTCAACCCCAGAACCACCTCAAGGTAACCACAAGGTTACCTTGAGGTGGTTCAGGCAATGGTGGTGGAATGTGGTGGCAATGGCGGTAGTGGTGGTAGATTCTGGTGGTAGGAGTGTTGGCAGCTGCCAGGTTCACACACAGTGGTAGAGGCAGGTGGTGGTGGAGGCAGGTGGTGGTAGAGGCAGGTGGTGGTGGAGGCAGGTGGTGGTGGAGGCAGGTAGGCGAGGCAAGAAAGCGTTGCTGTTACCCAGGTGTGTGGAGTGAGGCAGGTACACCTAAGGTAAGGATGAGAGAGCAGGAAGGGATGGTGGGGAGGGGTAGGGAAGGGAAGGAGGGACCGGAGGGAGGGAGGGAGGGGGGGGATGTAAACAGGAGGGAAGGGAGGGGCGCAAAGAGGAGAGGAATGGAACAGAGTGACGGAGGAAAGACAAGAGAAACATAGAAGACAACAAACAGTGGGAGAGGAAAGCAGAGAATAGGATACGAAACCTTTACATCTTCCCTCAATCATGACGGTTTAATTATCATTAAAGCGCTCTGGACTCTGAGGTTTATCTACAACAATAATAATCTTGAGTTGTGTAGCGTCCGAGCTCGTAAACTCTTTACCAACTGGTGACTGAACAACCGTGGCGGGGGAAGGATGTACAGGTTTCGTAAGGGGGGAGACGCTACTGGTTAATGAATCTTGGGAGAGTGAACACGTTCACACCATCGCTCCTATATAGGTGCTCTTCTTCCTCCTCCTTGAATCACGAAAGCGCTCAGATTTTTACTTTTTTTTATCGTCGTTTCATTTTTCCTATGTGGATACACGCACGCACGCACGCACGCACACACACACACACACACACACACACACACACACACACACACACACACACACACACACACACACACACGCACGCACGCACACACAGTCCAGTAGGCTCAGAAATCTGTTCACCAGTTGATTGACAGTTGAGAGGCGGGACCAAAGAGCCAGAGCTCAACCCCCACAAGCACAACTAGCCGAGTACACACACACACACAAGACAGGGTACCCGGTGCTGACCGGGTTGACCCGGAAAGGTTGCTCCCAGTGCTCGGGTTGATCCCAGCACCAAAAGATGCAATTTTGTTGTAAATATCCACATCTGGATTTCTGTACTTACCCCCTAGAGGGTAACCCCTAGGAGGCCTGGTCGACAACCGGGCCGCGGGGACACTGAGCCCCGGAAACACCTCAAGGTAGACTATATGGCTACAGTGTGTGCATCATCAGGACCTACCTGCATTCAAGCTACCTTATGGAGGGGGGGGGGAGAGTTGCGCCCCCTTTTATTTCTATCAATGGGGGTCGACCCCAACCCGTCCATGTTGGTCTTGTACCCTTCAGCAATCATCATGCAAAGTTGGGTGAGGCTAGCCTTAAGTGTCTGGCTTCTAGACTTGTACATTCCCTCATTATATATATATATATATATATATAATATATATATATATATATATATATATATATATATATATATATATATATATATATATAGGATGCTAGAGAAGGTTGTGAAGATGCTTGGCTATTTAAGGTCATCTGGGGTCAGCCATACTCACGGTGGGGTCACGCAGTCGTGAGCATCATACACGGTTGCTGACCCCCTCCCCCCCACCCTCCCCTTGACCCCCTCCCCCCCCTGACCCCATTCCCAGCTCGCCACCTGTACCCCTTCCCAGGCTTCCCTTCCCCCAACATGCCCACAACCTTATCTTCCCCTACACCCAGCCCCCACTCTCCCATCTCCCCCTTCTACCCTTCCCCAACTCCCCCCTCCCCAAGATCGGCGTCACCTCATGAGAGAGGGGGGAGAGGGGTGGTAGACGGAGAGTAAAGTCGGTAGCGTATATAAATCGTGGACCCACGTTCGATTCCCCGTGTGGGTTTAGCTTGTTGACTATTTGCAAGTCTGATCGGATTTAAAATTATTACACATTATATATATATAATCTTACACACTAATGATTGAGTGATAAATCAGTGTCATGGGAAGTACATTTAGGTTAGCTCCTGAATATCACCCAGGATGGTATAGACACTAATTAATCACTCAAAGGTGTAATGATCATAAGTAATTATATTATACACAACTTAACTCGAGTTGATAAAAATTACATCCAAATAGGGTCTGCACCATTCATTAATGGTGCTAGGTTGTTCAATATAGTACAACTAGACTATGGTAATAATGGAACTAGGATGAACAATAAATAGTTCAACTAGTCAATGGTAATATCCTACCCTGTGTGGGTTGGCAATTGGTAAATATTGTATTGTGAACACTAGTTCAATATATATTAAATATTCTCTTATTTAGAGAATAATATTATCTATTCTCTTATTTAGCCTCTAGAAACTTCTAATATTATCAAGAAGTATTAAATATATTAGTGACCTCGCAAAATTAACTCCACAAAATTCGTGGATAATCTCTCACGAAATTAACACCACGAAATCAGTGAACAATCTCGCGAGGACATAGCCACTAGTTTGGCTGGCTTCAATATTAGCGCTGTCATTCACGGAATAAGAACCCCACAAAATCTGTGTGTGACCATGAAACCGCTGAATCAGGCTGTGGGTTTCCTGAGCTCCGTTAAGGCAAAGCTGCCGTCTTTGACTGGCACTGTATTGTAAAATCACACTGCACTAGTACCAGTGTATTTAATGAATCCACTGGTTAACTGGTTCATCCGGTACTAAGATGACCAAATAATCTGTCATCCGGCTCGATGATGACAAATAATCTCGGTTCAAAAGACCAATTAATCTAGTTCGAAGGACCATATAATCCGGTTTCGAAGGACCATATATGTGGGAACTGACCTGTGAGATTTATATTAATTTGTATGAATTTGTATAGAATTTATATCTACGTTAATTTATATATTTCGATAGCAATTAGTATGATGTTAAGTGGACTGTATTTCTGCAATAATCTCTCAAATCGATCCTTACACATTAGGGGGGGGGGGTTATATTGAATTTATATATATGCAGCCAATCAAACTACAGTATTAAACTACATATATTAGTATACATGACAGGTTCCTTATCTTTATACAGCAAGCTTAGTTCACCAGGTATAACTAGGATGTAGACACCACATTATCCTATTTTGAGGCTACGGCTACCATCACCAGTAACTGATGTACCAAGTCTTGCTTCCTCTTCTTCTGTCAAAGAACGCTAGCTATAAAGCCAGATCCTAATATATGACAGCTATATCAGAGAAAACACTGTATAATGAATCATAAGGACCAAGGATTAATTACCTTTTTTGAGTCAATTATTTGTGTTCTAACCGGTTTGCCCAATATCTACCTGACATTAATGGCCAAAAATGATTAGATAAATGGGTTTTGGAAAAACACTTCCCTTGTGATTGTTGACTGCGTGTTGATGATGGCAGACCACTACTCTGACCATCCATAACACTTCGTCCAAGAGAATTTTTAGGAGCCAATTTGCTCCACGACTCTGTGTCTTAACAACAATGGCTGACCACTCCCTACTACTGACGCCTTGGCACTTTGTCCAGATATCAGTAACTGATAGAAGGGTCACATTTACTCTATTTGCTACTGATAATTAAGTTAATTAAATGAGATGTTTTATGATGCAAAGGTCCAAAGACTAATGTATTTAAGAATAATTCCAACACAATAGCTGGTGAATTATAATAGTATGTGGCAATGATATCCCGTTTTCTATAGACGGAAAATTCCACTACAAGTTACATTTTCTATGGGTTAACTTGTGGATACAACGCAGCAATATTATCTGCATTGCATGTAATATTATTAAATGGTGTCTGATTTTCCGACACAAGGCACCCAGTAACTAGGTGGGTGATCCAACACTCATCACCCGATATCAAAAATCATACATTAACATGTCTCACAAGGCACAACAACTATACTAAAAAGTACACTAATTGAATTTAATAACAATTACGTTAGTCGACTGTCCACAGCGGTCAGCACAATTCAATTACGTTAAGACAATCGTGTCTCAACGACATTCAATAACAACAATAACGCGAAAGCCCTTAATTACATCACACTTGATACGTTAAGCATTCTGAGTAATTCCCAATTAATTACTGTCACACCGACAGCCTATTAATCCAGACGAGTTATGATCGACACTTCTGTCACCCAACTGACAGGCCTCTTTCCAGTCTTATGGACAAAATTTCCTTAACGAGTGCTTAACTTTACAAGGCTACTCTACACCCTGTATAAACAACATCAACACTGTGTGAATTCACCAAGTGGCGAGTGTTAATTCCCTTTAATCAGCTACGCTAGTGCTTAATCCCCTGCCCGCAGACAGATACTATAAGTCCAGCGAATATGACAGCTATGATAGCTCAATTGACTTCGACCATGACAGGTAGTCAACCTCTTACGTTAATCAATCACGTAATTACCAACGGTTCATTAATTCGTTAACACTGCTTTAGTCACCCTTCCGACAATTCCTCACCACTGCGTAACTCACTGTGACTGCTGCTAATTACACAAACTAGCAAGGGGTGCTCAACTAACTGTCACACGGACAGGTAACTCTACCCACAGATTACGTTATTCCCAACGTTGCTCAACAACACAACATCACCCTCATTAAGCAATGATGTCCCTCAGTGACGTTAGTGACTTTAAATTCTCACGGAATCCTTCACAGTACACAACGCATTACACCAAGGACACACACGGTATACATATATATATATATATATGTATATATATTATATATATATATATATATATATATATATATATATATATATATATATATATATATATATATATATTGTGACGATAATCTCTTCCCAGAGATTGAGCCTGCTCTTTCTTCTTATCGTCACGTTCCCAGTAATATTCAAGATACGTTTTCAGTGGCTTAAACGTATATATCAAGACCAGCCACGCACTTGCAACTCCCCTCCCCCCACTCCTGCACACCTGGTCGACCCGCCAACTGCTACTCTCAGCCAAACTACCGACTTGCGGCCGACCTGCATTCTCATTGGCAGTTCAAGAACACACCACCTTCAGTCCTCCTCCAACCACGTTGCTAGCCCAGGCAATGTTGGAGTCAACTGGCAGCTTACCAGGAAGAATATCTAGTGCTCTCATGCTATGAACACCTAGTTGGCTCACCTCGTGTGATCAAATAGAGGCTTATAGCTTGCACATATATTCCCAGCACCATCATTATTATTATTATTATATATATTGTTTATTATATATTTCCCTGTGTTCTAGATTGCCCTCCGGTTAACGTAATTTACTTTTATGTTATTTCTTGTTCATTTGTTATACAGTCGCATTATTCAGCCAAGAACTTGTCTTTATTTTACTTTGTTTTTCTAGATTTATTAAATGACATTTTTTATCTTTTGTGTTTTCGTGTATCTTACCTTACCTTACCACAGATTATCATACAAGCAGTCATTCTTTTTTTTTCTTTTTTTTATAACTTACATATATGTGACCCAGCATTGACATCTGCCATTTGAAGACTGCCGACCACCATTTCCACACGTTACCGTCATATATAAATGGGACCTGTCCGGGAGCTGCACTCAGGTATTGTAATTGTGGTAAGCGTACTTGGCTTTCATCCCCTTGCTTTCAATATTTACATTAATCATTTTTATTATATGGTGCTGTGTATATTGTGCATTACGGGAGTAGCATATGGTGAGTGTGAGACAACTTTGGATTACGTGGTGACTGTAGGCCGCAGTCATACTCTTAATTGGTCGTCTCCCCCTCTTGTGTTATTACCCGGTTTAACATCTTTTGTCCCTCAGATATTTCTCACATTTTTGACAGATTATCACATAGGTACCCTAGTACTGTGGTCTGTCTTCGGGTCAATAGCACCTAATTTCTGCAATCCGACTCTAGGAGGAAAAAGAGGGCCAAAGTTCCTCTAGCACGGACTATTATTGGCGAACTGGGACCTCGCCGATAGTTCTCGTCACCAGTTGACACTCGCACCCCTACTTGTTGGTCAGAATTGATGGTATTTACTCAAGGTAGGGAATTAGCCTTCTTTCTTTTGAGCACGAAGTTCGCTAATTCTGTAAGTACCATATTCAATTTCAGTGGGTACCTTGCTTATGTTCTATAGTGACTCGGCAAGGTATGACTACATTTTTGGACTACCTCATTTACTTAGGACCATTTAGTGTTTCACTTGTCTTTTGAAACTCAGTTTCAACTAATTAGTAGGATTTTCTTGCCTTTATCCTCCCACAGTGAGTACCAGGTACAAGATTTCCTGCGACCTTAATCATTTACCACCTTGAATTAACTTTAATTATTAATAATTACACAGGATAGGTATCAGTTGCCACGTTTCCTGTTTCTGACATTCACCATATTCTCACAGTATATTCGTGTCTCATTTATTTACCATGTTTCGTATCCAAACTTTTCAACGCAGATCCAGAAGGTGAAATAGAGAAATTGCGTCATGCTAAGAGGGTCGAATTGAGAACTCTTGCACATGAGTATCAATTAGAAGTTCCCCCTGACGCCAACAAGTATGCCATACATAATATAATTTTAGATTATCTTTTGGATGAAGGGAAGATAGATTCTGATACTCACGAACAATATACCATTTCAGATAAGCATGATTTGACAGCAATAAAGCTCAAGCTAGAACTTCCTAAGATCGAGCGGGAGCAACAACAGGAAGCAGCTGCAATCAGAGAGCGTGAAGCTGCAATCAGAAGGGAAGAACAAGAAAGAGAAATCCGCCTCAAGGAGCGTGAGGCAGCCCTGGCCAAGGAAGCAGCTGCCATCCGGAGAGAAGAAAGTGAAAGGGAGGCCCTACTCCTCAAAGGACAGCAAGAGAGAGAGGCCGCACTTAAGAAAGAAGAGGCCGCACTGAAGAAAGAAGAAAGTGAACGTGAGTTGGCCTTATACAAAGAGCGATTCGAGATACAACATCAACACGACAAGCGACAGGCAGAAACAGCTCTAAACTGTCGTAACAGAGAACTCGCGATGGACGCTACACATCAAGCTCAACTCCAACAAGCTGCAGCTAGTCTTCCTCCAAGTTTCAATGTCTCCCATGCAAGTAAGTTAATGCCCCCGTTCATCGAAACGGAGGTTGATGTTTTCTTCACTAGTTTTGAGACCCTTGCTAATCAACTTAGTTGGCCTGACGACCAATGGGCTACCCTTCTCCGAGTACATTTAACAGGTAGAGCAGCCGTCACACTCAGCACTTTAGCATCAGAAAACGACTACACCACCTTGAAGCAAGCTGTGTTGGACGCCTACCTTCTCTCCACCGAAAGCTATCGACGAAAGTTCCGTGACTACGTCAAGGCAAGTACCACCACCTTCTTAGAATTTGCTAACACCAAACGGAGATATTTCATGAAATGGCTGGAGGCAGCACATGTCTCTACTTTTCCAGAGCTTGTCAACCTCAAACTGGTTGAAGAATTTTTGAGACGTGTACCTCCTCCTGTCCGCCTATACTTAGCAGACAAAGAAGAGACCGATTTGGTGAAGTGCGCGAAGTCAGCTGACACTTACAGCCTCATCCACCGGCTGACACCAGAACCTACCAGCAAGAAGTCTTGGTACAGTTACGAGAAAGCGAGCCCAGATCAAGGTACCTCTCAACTGTACTGCAGGTATTGTCCACTCTATGGACATACCATAGAAAAATGTGGTAAGCCCCAATCTAAGGTAACATAGAACCTCCTAAGCCCAAACCTACTCACCCTAAGTACGGTAAGCCTGTATGAATGTTGGTGTTCATGCTANAGCTATTTTACAAAGTTTCCATCGTAATAGAGCGAAGTCCCTTCGTCAAATGGCCTCCTGTCTCTATTTTATTCAGTCTTAGGTTCATGAGACAGGTTTCTTCTGTCTCTTTATTCGGTTATTTTTCGTTTTTTTTTCCCTGTCAACGAAATTCTACAGGTGTTCGCTCTTGTCTGTTATACCGATGTGTGTTTAGCTTTTGTTGCTTATCTGTCAGTAACTTATCTATCAGAGGGGAGTGAGGTTTGGGACTTTATTCCCCGCTTGGTAATCTTGTTCACCTGTTGGGTTATAATTTAGCTATTCTGGTGTGTGTGTGTGTACTCATCTAGTTGTGCTTGCGGGGGTTGAGCTCTGGCTCTTTGGTCCCGCCTCTCAACTGTCAATCAACTGGTGTACAGATTCCTGAGCCTACTGGGCTTTGTCATATCTACACTTGGAGCTGTGTATAGAGTCAGCCTCCACCACATTACTGCCTAATGCATTCCACTTGTTAACTACTCTGAAATTGAAAAAGTTCTCTCTAACGTCCCTGTGGCTCTTTGGGTACTCAGTCTCCACCTGTGTGCCCTTGTTCGCGTACCATCCGTATTAAACAGTTTATCTTTATCTACCCTGTCAATTCCACAGAGAATTTTGTAGGTACTGATCATGTCTCCCCTTACACTTCTGTCTTCCAGTGTCGTGAGTTGCATTTCACGCAGCCTTTCCTCGTAACTCATGCCTCATAGTTCTGGGACTAGCCTAATGGCATACCTCTGAAATTTTTTCCAGCTTCGTCTTGTGCTTGACAAGGTACGGCTTCATGTTGGGGCCACATACTCCAGGATTGGTCTTACGTATGTGGTATACAAGGTTCTGAATGATTCCTTGCACAGGTTCCTGTAGGCAGCCTTGCATACGCCGCAGATGTTATTATTTTTATGTGGGCTTCAGGAGATAGATTTGCTGTGATATCAACTCCTAGATCTTTCTCTCTGTCCGTTTCGTGAAGGACTTCATTTTCCATTTGGTGTCCTGTGTCTGGCCTCCTGTTTCCACCGCCTACTTTCATTACCTTACATTTACTCGGGATGAACTTTAATAGCCATTTGTTGGACCATTCATTCATTCTGTCTAGGTCATCTTGTAGCCTCATACTATCTTCCTCCGTCTTAATCCTCCTCATAATTTTTGCATCATCAGCAAACATTGAGAGAAACGATTCTATACCCTCTGGGAGATCATTTACATATATCAGAAACAGTATGGGTCCAAGGACTGACCTCTGCGGGACTCCACTGGTGACGCCTCACCAATCTGAGGCCTCACCCTCACAGTGACTCACTGTATTCTGTTGCTTAGGTACTCCCTTATCCAACGGAGTACCTTCCTTTTCACTCCTGCCTGCATCTCCAGCTTTTCCACTAACCTCTTGTGTGGTACTGTATCAAAGGCTTTCTGGCAATCCAAAAATATGCAGTCTGCCCAGCCCTCTCTTTCTTGCCTGATCGTAGAAATCAATTAATCCTGTGAGGCATGACTTGCCATCCCTGAAACCATGTTGGTGTTGTGACACAAAGTTCCTTCGCTCCAGATCTTCCACTAACTTTTTTCGCACAATTTTCTCCATCAACTTTTGGTATGCAAGTTGGGGTCACTGGCCTGTAGTTCAGTACCTCCTTTTTATCCTCCTTATTGTATATCTAGACTACATTAGCTGTCTTCCAAATTTCTGGCAGTTCACGTGTTACCAGTGATTTGTTACACACTATGGAGAGTGGCAGGCACAGTGCTTCTGCTCCTTCCTTTAGTATCCATGGTGATATTCCATCCAGGCCTATAGCCCTTGTCACATCCATTTCTAGAAAAAACTTCCTTACATCCCCACTGGTAATCTCAAACTCTCTAATGGTTCCTGGTTAACTATTCCTTCTCTTATCTTTGGGACTTCTCCTTGCTCTAATGTGAAGACCTCCTGGAATTTCTTATTGAGTTCCACGCACACACTTCCTTGTTGTTTGTAGTGAATCTGTCTGCCCCTATCCTCAGTTTCATTGCCTGTTCCTTTGGCTGTGCATCAATTCAGGTTGAGTCTTTGCCTCGCTTGCTGTGTTGTTTTCGTATTGTCCTTTTGCCTCTCTTCTCACCCTGACGTATTCAGTGTGTGTGTGTGTGTGTGTGTGTGTGTGTGTGTGTGTGTGTGTGTGTGTGTGTGTGTGTGTGTGTGTGTGTGTGTGTGTGTGTATGTTTTTGCCTCTTATTGTGGATTTCGTTGTTTTTTTGTTAAATAGTATTGCCAGCTAGAGTTCATTGTTTTTGTACAATTATCTGCGGTAGTGAGAATGTTGCCTTTAAGTGTGTATGATCTGTTTTTTTGGTGAAAGTTGTTGTTGTTCTTATTATTTAAAAGAGACGCCGTTATTATTTGAAATAGACACCGTTATT
>WNGS01142304.1:157940-175873 GCA_020271785.1 Procambarus virginalis
GAGACGGTTACTAGCCTATACTTCTTCTCAAGGTCATGTTTTTTATTAATGGATTTAAGTATTCCCTTTGTAAGCCAGGGATTGTTAAGCCTTTTGGTAGTGACTGTTTTGTAAGCATAGGACAGTGGGTGTTATAAAGGCTTAGAGTTTTTGAAGAAAAGATTGTACTGCTAGGTTGATGTCCATATGTTACCTAACTCTGATTCCCAGTTGACATTATCAGCAGCAGTTATAAAATTGCCTATAGCAGATTCATTGTGCAGCCTAAAACTTATCTCCCTTGACTCTAGAGGTGGTTTGTTAATGGTAGTTAAGAGAAATGTGGGGTAATGGTCTGTAGTACTGTCGGTGATTATACCTGAAGTAAGCGGAGAGGTTATGTTGGTCCAGATGTGATCTAGAGTCGTGGCTGTACTATCAGTGATTCTGGTAGGTCTAGTGATTAAGGGTATGAGGAAGCAGGAATTCATACAGTTGAGGAAGCTAACAGTAGTAGGGTGCTCAGGCTCGCAGAGGTCAATATTAAAGTCCCCTGCGATAATTAGATGGTTTTTGTTAAGTCTGTTATCGAGTATTAGATTTCTAAGGTTTGAATTGAATTCGGGCACATCAGTGTTAGGAATCCTATAGACTGCTCCACAGACAGGATAGACTCGGTACCCTTTACTCTGAAACTGGCGAAGATATACTCCCCACAGCAGTCTCTAGTTCTAATTACTTTAAGCATGTTAGTTCATGATGGTAGTAAAGAGCAGTACCACCACCTCTCTGAGTTTGACGACAGTTGTGAATTGCCAAGTAGTTAGGCATGTTAAAGAGTTGAGTAGTATCCTCTTTCAACCATGTTTCAGTAAGTACAATAAAAGTGAATTTGTTGTCAATAGTTTCAATTAAGGCACTAACATCATCGAAGTGTTTACCTAGGGATCTAACATTTAAGTTGATTACAGAGATATTGTGATTATGTGATAATACATTGTTTACATCATTTGCTGTAAAATATCTGCAGTTCAGATCATTAAAGTGATGATTGTCATAGATAGTGGATAAGAGGTTTAGTTCTGGGTCTATACTTGTCTGCATAAAAAGGCTGGTTATTAACCAGAAATAGTATGAACTTATTTAAGAGAACAAAATGTGATCAATAATTACTTTTCAATAGAAAAGTTAATTATAGCAAAACACAACAATACAATAATATAACAATACAATAAAAGCTTACAAAGTACTAAGTCTACTAAAATTAAAGAATAATTATAGCAAAACACAACAATAAATGCAAATAAACAAAAGAAAATAAACAAATAGAAGTAGGAGAAGGACACTAGATAGCCATGGAGGAAACACAAGTTTGGTGGAGAGAACAAAAAATCGGTAGAGACAGTCAAGATGATATAAAAAAAAAAAAAAAATTGTCAAATGATAAATGTAAAGTAAAATAATCTTAAAGATAATAAGTTTTAATTAGCTTAGTTATTAATATAGATTAGTATGAACTTAATTAAGAGAACAAAGTGAGATCAATAATTACTTTACAATAGAGGACATAAATCAATACAATTAAATTTAAATTTTAAAAATAGGGTAAGATTAGATTTAAGAGCAAAATTTTACAATGATAATGAGGTAGATGCTTGGATAAGTGCATGGAGACTTGACGGATTATTTAGAAGATCATATGAATGAGAGAACATTTGGTAAATGGTAATGCAGAGACAGCACCTTGGACAAAGTTAGATTAAGTTAGGTTAGGCTCAGGCACTGAATGAGTTATTTTAAGTACTGGCATTGGTCGGGTTCAGGTTTTCCGATATACCACAATCACTAAAGAAGGCCAGTAGTTGTTGGTCACACTTTATTTCATATCTTTTCCCTGCACTTTCCTTCTTAGCAATGATCGTTCCATTCCTAGTGTAACACTGCTTGATAAGACCAGGGTTCCGTTTGCGAAATTGACGCAGCCTGAAGAGGAGGGATCCACGCTGCTTTGTAAGACACTCATTTATATAGAGGTTGGTTTTTTGCTTAGCAGCTGATTGTATAAGGTCAGACTTAACAGAGGGATCTGCAAGTTTGATGAGCAATCTCCTATTGCTACGGGGACTGTTTTTATCTATCCTGATAGCTGATTTGATAGCAACATTACTTTGATCTTTGAATTAATTAGGGTGTGGGCTATGTTACAACAATTCTCACCTTGTTGTTCCTCAGGTAGATCAGTAGAGCTAATTATCAGGGAGTCATGAAGTTGTTGTTGCTCTAGGTCATCTTCGGAAGCCGCCTGGTGAATGTGAAGGAGATTGATCTGTTTTTCCAGCTTTTGAAGGAGGTCACTTTGAGCTGAGAGGGTTTCCTCTGCCTGAACCTTCCGTATTTGATCCATTGCATCATTTGCAACAGTTTGTAGGTTGAGAATTTCTTGGTTGTTGTTCGTCGATGATTCAAGGAGGCGATCTATGGTATGTTGTTGTTGGGTGACTGTGGCTTGGAGGGCCGAAATAGCTTCAGATTGCCTTAGTACAAGGTTGTGAAGTTTCTGTAGCCATGGGTTACTTCTGAGAGGTTTAAAGTTTGGACAGGGAACCATAGATTGGATGAATTCTAAAGCTAGAGATTTAAGTTGAGTTGAAGGGGGTGAGTGAGGAGGGGGAGCGGATGCTGTGTTTACCAACAACGGCGAGGATTGCAGCGTTGCCAGTGTTCCATTCAGATCTCTAGGAGTTAAGGATGGAGAGCGAGAGGCACCCTGCCTTGCTTGTTGCTATGTTTGGGCATATTTTCGGCAATAGATTCTTGGTAGTGTTCCTAGAGATAGATACTTGGAGAATTATAGTGGGGATAGGCGTATGGTGAGCGCTTGGCAACAGGGTCGTGGATAGGCAGGCGAAAATTGGGTAATTTTGGTTGATTTCTGTTGAAGTTCACTGTGAGTTATGGCATATTAAGTCTCCATGCACTTACTCATGCTGGGCAGCAGTTAGGCCATGCAGCGTTGAGTGGAGACGAAAATAACACGAATTTTCTGCAGAGGTGCCAGTGCCGGTCCACCCGCCAGCGCTTCCCGCTCCCGCTTCTCCATTAATATGGAGACTTAGATCACGGCTTGGGTAAACTGTGCTGAATGGCGCCCGAGGTCCAGAGATGGCCCAGAGGCCCCCCCGAAGATCAGAGATTGGGGAGTTAATGAAAGGCAGTAATATTGAGAAATAATGAGTCAATTCAGCGCTACTCGCCGAAAGGAAGGAAGTTTTGATTTCTGTTGATGGTCATTTTTATCGTCCTGCACAGCAATTTCCGAACTAGTCATTGAGGCCCACATTTTGACGCAGTAATATTGGGTCAAATCCCCTCATTTTGCTGTTAATGTAAAAATAACAAATCAGTACAGATCTCTTATCATCAAATTCTTTGGGCCTGGAGCTAATCACTGATACAGTTAAAAAACTATGTATAGCATGTATAAACTGGCTGTCTGCCCCCCGGCAAAATGAATTACTATTTAAGAATGTGGCCTTTGTATCGGGGTCTTCCCCCCCCCCCACCCACACTGAGCCCAATAGGCTCAGGAATCTGTACACCAGTTGATTGACAGTTGAGAGGCGGGACCAAAGAGCCAGAGCTCAACCCCCGCAAACACAACTAGGTGAGTACACAGGTCGAACTACTGACCCCCACCCCAGGATATAACCCCCCACCCCCCTACACACACAATCAACATTACCTATACCTCTCTGGTACCTATTTACTGCTAGGTAAACAGTCGCATTAGGTGAATGGAAACGTGACACAATCATTTCTGCCCAGCCCAGGATTCTCGATATTGAGTCGCGAACGAAGCCCACTGAACTACGCGAACAATGAATTCATTAAGAACCCAGAGAATGTCACAATCAAGATTGTGATTTCAATAAATAAGACAGGCAATTTCTGATTGACCGAGAGGCACAATCACTCACCACATTAGACTTTTCTGCAACAATTCCTTAAATCGGACGATTGTTTGTGGAAGGCATCAAACCAAAACTGCTTACATGTAACAATACCAAAATGTTTAAATACAGTATTCCATTTTGTCGGCGTCTCTGGTTACAGAGTTAAAATGTGTTGTTAAAGTGAGAGTTAAAGTGTAAGTGTTAAAATATACTACTAATACAACTACTACAGCTGCCTTGTGAGCGCTGTGTACTGTGCACACTCTTCCAGTACTCAGCGCACTCTCCTATGCTCAATACTGCATAGGAGAGTGCATGCTTTCCTGTCACTCAGCATACTTCATGTACATATATTAAGGATATTAAACTTGCTATCTAAGTATACTTTGAGCGTATATGTGTACATTAGAGCCATGACCTAAACATGTCAGGAGTATCATGTTGACATATATCATGTCAACATCAGTTACAGTGGTTCGCACAGGTGATAATTGTTGGTTGAGCAGGTACAAGTAATGTGAGAGTGAAGATTGGTAACACAGTGTGTGTACCATGACACTGCAAGAGTGACGGTGCTGAGAGGGAGAGAGGAGAGAGAGAGAGAGAGAGAGAGAGAGAGAGAGAGAGAGAGAGAGAGAGAGAGAGAGAGAGAGAGAGAGAGAGAGAGAGAGAGAGAGAGAGAGAGAGAAAGGTGAGAGGGGATAGAGAGAGAGAGAGATGAGAAAAAGAGAGATACAGAAAGGGATGACAAAGTGAGAGATACGAAGGAGAGAGAGAGAGGTGGGGGAGGAAGTGAGGCAAGGGGTGAGAGGAGGAGGGGGAGAGAGAGAGAGAGAGACGGAGGGGGAGCGGCTACATAACAGATCATGACCTTACCAAACAACTTTCACCAAGAAACTCGAGGAAAAAGTTGAACGTTGACATCGTCCATATTCTTGGGTTTTTTCTCCCCTCAGCAACGACGTTCCAATTTCATCAGAGTTGTGCCTAAGCACCAGCAACAGTTAGGTAAGTCAATTATTATGCACCCTATACCTATCCCGTGGACGGTACTGGAATGGGTTACAGTGGCACATGACGGGTTCAGGAACTGACCAGGAACTATATATATATATATATATATATATATATATATATATATATATATATATATATATATATATATATATATATATACATATATATATATATATATATATATACATATATATATATATATGTCAGTTAGTGACCACAGAATTAAATTCCCATCAAAGGAATTAATACCACAAGAGACATTGATGAGGAAGACATTGATGACCTAAAATAAATGAGTAAGCACAAATGAAATAATAACCAGGTGGGGGGGGGGGGAGGTCAAGTTTCATCAAGCATCTAAACGTGGCCACTAACGAAGCCGGTACATCTCTCCTCGACCATGGCCACTTAGTTTGTATTGCCTAATCTGGTCTGTGAGTTTCCCACCATCACAACCCAAGATTATTATTGTTCCAACCCCGTTAGCGCCTCGGAGCTCATAACTGGTTTAATATAAGTTAAATTATGTTTATTATATTAATAAATATAATTTAATATAAAATTAAGCTTAATAAATAATAAATCAATTAATGTATTTTCTCAGATTATGACTGAGAAAAAGATATCTTTCTTCTCTGAGACTCACTCAAAAGATTAAAATATTACAAAACTCCTCAGCATTACCATTACAAATCTCAAATCTCTTTTGGAGAACGTAAAGTTAATTTATTATTATGAAGTGCTCCGTCTGGCTGACTTGAAACATGTGTAGCTGAGGTGTTTCTGTTGTGTGTGTGTGTGTGTGCACACACACACACACACGGCAGAACAGTAGCGTTTGGGCATCGTTTCCTTTCATCTGATGCAACGGTTCACTTAGCATTAAAAGAGGTATTTGGGAGTTAGACTCGCTGTTATGGGTGGCATTGTGAGGACGGTCAGTAGTTGACCTGGTGAATATGACATAGACAGGAGTTATTACATTCGTCTATACTCGTTGGACAGGTAGGGACCTCCCTGCCCCCATAGACGATAACCAGGTGAGTACATGCAAGTCCTGAACGAGCCTCGAACCCAGACATCTGAGCGTCTGGCTCAGCTGAAGGCATCACGCGGGTCTCAGCTTCACACCCCCCCTCTTCGAACTCCATCTCATATTCCTGAAGCATCGAACCATAGGTTCGAACCGTGTATCACTCACACCCAGCGATACACGGACGACCCTCTCGCTATGACCTCCACTTTAACAAGTCTCGCCCCCCCAAAAAGTCATCACCTACACCCGTACACGTACCACTTACGATTGTAAGTGTACGGCAATGAACACCAGTTAACAAGTTTTTTCCTTTTTACTATTTTTTTGTCGAAGGGGGAGGGAGAGGGGGGCGGGAAACTTGGCAAATCTAATGCAAAACTTAAGTGAAAGTCATTGGTGGCTGACTCTGCAACAAAGTCACTGAAAGGGTGATTGCCTTGTACATATTGGATTAGCTGCTCCACAGACACCGTTACCGGGTATAGTGAGTAGGTATAGTGAGGTCTATGAGTAGGTGACCGCGCTGCACTGAGGGCGACAGGCCGAGACCACGACAAGGTCTCCGACAGATAGCAAGACTGGCCGGCCACGGGGAGGAGAATCTCACGAGCCAAACTTGCGACATTTGACGAATGTCGCAACACAAATTTACGACGATATCATTACCTCAACTCCTTCGGACACTCAAGAACGATTTTTTTAATATCGTTATGAAACGCATCGTGATAGGATTCTTCGCTTAAGGCGAGACGACTGGGTATTTGCGATATATAGTTAATGCCAGCAAAAACTCGCGGCTCGCAGATAGGCGAATGAGTTGTAGGTTTTTGCAAATCCAGAAACCCAGAGGTTCTTTAATAGCAAGACAGTGGTAGACAGATAACCAACCCACTCATCTGAAAACCAAGAAATGACGACGTTTAGGTCCGTCGTGGATCAAGTCGTGGTAGACAGATGCTCTAGAAAATCGTATTGACAGAAGATGTAGGAATTTAAGAAGTATCGACAGGTGTAGGAATTAAGAAGTATTAACAGGTGTAGGAATTAAGAAGTATTAACAGGTGTAGGAATTTAAGAAGTATTAACAGGTGTAGGAATTTAAGAAGTATTAACAGGTGTAGGAATTTAAGAAGTATTAACAGGTGTAGGAATTTAAGAAGTACTAACAGGTGTAGGAATTTAAGAAGTATTAACAGGTGTAGGAATTTAAGAAGTACTAACAGGTGTAGGAATTTAAGAAGTATTAACAGGTGTAGGAATTTAAGAAGTATTAACAGGTGTAGGAATTTAAGAAGTATCGACAGGTGTAGGAATTTAAGAAGTATCGACAGGTGTAGGAATTTAAGAAGTATCGACAGGTGTGGGAATTAACGAAATATTGGCAAGCCAGAAGCCTTTCAAAGCTCAGAGAATGGCAGGTGATTCGACTTTACGAAACTGGCTTAATTTTTTTTATATCTGCTTTGAAAGTAGAGTTTTGCAACTTTCATTTTTAATTTGACGAAAATGGAATATCATAACGGTAGAATGAATGTACTACTTTTTTTTCATTTGGTGTGAATGCCTACCAAAAAAAAGTTTAATACAACTTTTAGTTTAAAGTAACCAAGACCCAAGTAAACTATGAGTGTACGTACACTCTGAGTTTACAGAGTGTACTCTTGGCGTATACCAGAGCCGGTGGCTGAGTGGACAGAACACTGGACGCGTGATCCTGTGGTCCCGGGTTCGATCCCGGGCGCCGCCGAGAAACAATGGGCAAAGTTTCTTTCACCCTGATGTACTGTTATCTAGCAGTAAATAGGTACCTGGGAGTTAGTCAGCTGTCACGGGCTGCTTCCTGGCGGGTGGAGGCCTGGTCGAGGACCGGGCCGCGGGGACACTAAAGCCCCGGAATCATCTCAAGATAACCTCTTGGCGTATACATCGTATACCCTTCTATGTATATAATAAAGAGACTTGGTGTTTAATTTGCTCTTATTAATCCTAATAACGAATATTAAAATTAATAATGCATCACCTATAGAATAAATGCTAAATCAATCATAATTTTAATTGCAATGGCTTGTATTCTTTTCCCGTAATTGATGTGCTGTTAATTTATGATTATTTTATTTGTTAAATTTATTCCGTAAAAGGGGACGCAATGCCGTCATGGCCGTGAGCTGAACAGAACTATGAATATCGATACATATTTTAGAGTTAAAGTTCAGGAATTAAATGTAGCAAGAAAAATTATAATGTCAAAGATTTTGACAATTTAAGAAAAATGCTCGATACGAGCATTTCTAAATCTAAATCAAAGTACTTTGGAGTTGCTTGTATCTGTTGGGTGACGTTATCTAGACGTCATCTTGACGTTATCTTGACGTGATTTCGGGGCTTAGCGTCCTTAGCGTAACACCCCCCCCCCAGGAAGCAGCCCGTAGCAGCTGTCTAACTCCCAGGTACCTATTTACTGCTAGGTGAACCGGATCATCAGGGGTGAAAGAAACGTTATGACCATTTGTCTCCGCCTACACCGGGGATCGAACCCGGAATCTCAGGACTACGAATCCGAAGCGTTGTCCACTCAGCAAAATCGACAAACAAAAAAGACAAAAAGACAAAATCGATTTTCAAAGTTATCATCTCTCACAACCCGCTTGTACTCACCTAACTTTATTGTGCTTGTGGGGGGTTGAGCTTCGGCTCTCTGGTCCCACCTCTCAAATGTCAATCAGTCGATAAGTCTCATAGCACTAGAGCTTAAACAGCCTTGCCGATTTGAAGGAAAATTAATCCATTGCTTAACTAAAAACTGTTGTAGAGTTGATTACACTTTAAGAATATCGAACTGAATGGATTGTTTGATTATAGACTGACAAAATTAGTTGTTAAATTCTCAGTGACTTTTGTATACCATTCTCTGAAACTAAGCGTAAACAATGTTAACCATTATATTGCTCCACACCAAATGAGAAATTTCCCTTTTTGATTTGTTAACTATTTTCAGATGACTGAAAATAGTTAACCACTTACGCACTTAAGGACTTAACCATTTGTGCACCACTACTTAAACGCACCTCGACGTGGAACTTTTAAATAACTGCGCTGTTCAGGGGTTGACCTTGCAAGGAGGTCTGCTTCAGACCAGATCCTAACAAGGCTGTTCAGAGGGTTAAACCCGTTTATATACAATTTTATTTTTTTAAAGATTTATCCACATCCATCCAGTTCCCATGGCCTCTAATTGGTGTTATAAGCACGCCCTGTTCCGGTAGAGGACTTCACACTGTTATTTTCTATATCGTGGTTCCTTAATTAGTAACTGTGTGACTCACTATAGATGTCAAGGGCCTTGTATAGTGACTGTTGTGAGCCTCTTGTTGAATTACTTGTGACACAAAAGATTATTGATGTGTGTATTTGTGTGGGTGATTAAATATGTATGTGTATGTATATATGTATACGTATATATATATATATATATATATATATATATATATATATATATATATATATATATACATGCATGAGTATGTATGCATGTATATATAACATTAATAATTTGTAATTAGCGTCAAAAGATTGTTATTTGCTTAGCTAAACGAACTAGAGGGTTCAGTTCCTGAACCGATTATGTGCCTCTGTAATCCTTTACACCATCGCCCACGGGATGGGTATGGGGTGCAAAATAAAAAACTGAATTGAATTCAATTGTGGTTCCTTTGGGAAGTCAGTTTGAAGGCTTCACATCCTTGTGAGATAAGTGAATTTGTGGAGCATTTTCACTCTTGGAAGGTCACTCTTAGAGCACTTGGGGGAGCATTCTCTGACGTCTAAGGTCAGTCTGGAGCATTCTCTGACGTCTAAGGTCAGTCTGGAGCATTATCAGCAGCCTTGGAAGGTTGTAAAGCTAAGAAGGTTAATGAAGGTGCAAGGTTTCATTTAGCTTTTTTTTTCTGATCATCAGTTATGTGGTATATTCTTGGCTGTTACAGGTTAGAACTCGTCTGTTCCCTACGGCTCTCTCTTGCAATGTGGATCTTGTCGTCGTCAAGGCATTATTTATTTATGGGTTATTGGAAATTAAAATGCTCGAAATCTATTGAGTATCTGAATCTTTTTCCCGTGTTTTCGAATTTTTAAGATGATTCGTGCGTGAAAATTGTTCTGTTCGTGGACGCAAAGGGTGAAAATTGTTCTGTTCGTGGACGCAAAGGGTGCAAATTGTTCTGTTCGTGGACGCAAAGGGTGAAAATTGTTCTGTTCGTGGACGCAAAGGGTGAAAATTGTTCTGTTCGTGGACGCAAAGGGTGAAAATTGTTCTGTTCGTGGACGCAAAGGGTGAAAATTGTTCTGTCGTGGACGCAAAGGGTGAAAATTGTTCTGTCGTGGACGCAAAGGGTGAAAATTGTTTTGTCGTGGACGCAAGGGTAAAAATTGTTCTGTTCCGTGGACGCAAGGGTGAACATTTTTCTATTCATGGAAGGGTGAAATTCTNATTTTGCTGGAACTGTGAGGTAGGTAGGTAGGTGTGAGGGGAAGGGAGTGAGAGATCCCCCTCACTGTCGCCGGCCTCCACACTAGAGAAAGATGGGTAGAGAGTGAGGGTGTTGGAGAGAGAGTGAGAGGGGTGGGGGATAAAGGGTGTGTGTGTGGGGGGAGAGGAGGGGTAAAGTCTGGAACGAGGGTGGAAGCAGATGGGTGTGTTAGCGAGTCAGGAGGCTGGAGTGGGCTGCGTTTGGGTAAGGTTGTCGCAGGGACGGTGACTTCCCCTATACTGTGGTCCACTGCCTGGTTCGACTCCTCCTTCCCCTACCCAGGCGCACGCGCCGGACTCTCCCTCCTCCCTCTCCTCCTCCGCCCTTTCCTTCTCCTAAATTCCTTCTCTCTCTCCTTCCTTCCTTCCTTCTACTATCTTTCTTCCTTCTTTGACGTTCAGGCACTGTCCTCGCCCAAAGTTAGTTTAGTTCAGTCATTTATTAACCACCCATCGCTCCAAAAAAAAAAAAGTCATACTCTGACCTGGACTTTCTTTCTACTTTTCTTTCAAAATACTTTATGAAAGTTTAAACCATATATTTGCCAAAGTTAAAAGCACACTAGCAGTTTAATCGGCCAAAGTAACACAATAGAGCTGCGTCAAAGTAACACAATAGAGCTGCGTCAAAATAACACAATAGAGCTGCGTCAAAGTAACACAATAGAGCTGCGTCAAAGTAACACAATAGAGCTGCGTCAAAGTAACACAATAGAGCTGCGTCAAAGCAACACAATAGAGCTGCGTCAATGTAACACAATAGAGCTGCGTCAAAATAACACAATAGAGCTGCGTCAAAGTAACACAATAAAGCTGCGTCAAAATAACACAATAGAGCTGCGTCAAAGTAACACAATAGAGCTGCGTCAAAGTAACACAATAAAGCTGCGTCAAAATAACACAATAGAGCTGCGTCAAAGTAACACAATAAAGCTGCGTCAAAGTAACACAACATTATGTTCTAGACGCATTGTGTTGCGTCAGTATTCAACCCATCTTCAAGTGAAGTCAAATTCAATCCGAGCAGCCGCCGCCCCCCCCCCAAAGGCGCTCAAGGTAAATATACATTGAAGATGTATATACCAGCTACTTTGTGTATATACACCGAGATGTATGCCAGCTTTTCTGTGAGTATACACTGAGATTGATTTGACTGTTGCTGCCGGAGGCTGCAAGTTCATTGTGCACCCCATACTCATCCTGTGAGCGGAAGCGCAAAAAGGAGTACAAGAGGACAGTAAAGGAGGGAAGCCCTTTGGTGGCTTTCTTTAAAGCCACTAAAGGGCTTTATCAGATTATAATGATGATTATTACATTAAAAGTTACTTCTATCTTACACATCTCATAATTGTAAAGCTAGCTGACAGTTCGCTTTAGTTCAGGACAAAGATATAACTTGTGGCTGGTCGGTAAACAATAGTGCTGACCTTAATAACCCTCCAGAGGGTAGTTTAGGCTAGTTGTTTGCGTTCTGTGGGTAATTAGATGTATTTCAGCCAGTCCTCGGGCTATACTTGTCCATGCTGAGGTCAACCCAAGAGACGCAAGCCTCAATTTGAACATAAAACTGTTAAACAACACACTAACAATCTGTGTGTTCAAATTGTTCGTTTAATCTCCAGGAATGAGAATCGTATGACACGCGATTCACTAACGATGCCATTCGAACTCGTCACGCATATTGCTTTTTATCTTTTCGGCGAGTGATTCGCCCGTTTAGTCTCGTCTCTTAAGGCCTCATGGCGTCTTCTGTTGGTAATTACTCACTTCACCCACCTGCTGCAAATACGAATAGTTGTTAACAGAACCCAAAGTCACAGCCTAACCTACGCCTATGTACCACATTTTAATAATATGTGGTAATATTAATGTATATTCGAGAGGAAAGCAAGCAAATTTCGAAAGCAAATTTCTCTATTCAAGAGAATTTCGAAGTGGATCAGTCTTGCGTCAGGCTTCAATAGATTATTTATTTATTTGTTAAATTAACATTATTTTTAAATTGTTTATCATGATAATAAACAAGTGTTTCGTTACTGGGCTAACGAGTATGTTACCCATGTTTTAAGGACGGCCGCTGAACCAACTAGCTATCTATTCAAACTGTATAACGGAAATTAATTCGAAAACAGGTTCCATACCATCAAAAGCAACCCGGCAGCCGTTTGAAATTCGTTGGGGGATTCAAATTCGAAAATGAACATGGGAGACACCCCGTCTCCCACCAGCCATTCCAACTTGAGCCTGAACTGGAATAAGTTCCGAACTATCCACTCCAGCCTGGCTGTTTGGACTGCGGCTCCAACGCTGATAATTATATATAATGAGATTGAAACTTGAAGAAATTAATACAGAATCATCCGGCAATATTTATCTGGCTATTGTACATATTATTATTAAACGTCGACTTAAAAGTTACTATTATATTACTAATTTAAATTAATATTTGTAATGTTAATAGCATTAGAAGTATGCTGAAGGCATACTTCAGCATACTTCAGCATAATAGCTGAATGGGATTGCGGAGCAGAATTCACAGAACCCGCTACAGGTAAACTCCAGGTATAACCACTTGGGTTGGACGGTAGAGCGACGGTCTCACTTCATGCTGGTCGGCGTTCAATCCCCCGACCGTCCACACAAGTGGTTGGGGCACCATTCCTTTCCCCCGTCCCATCCCAAATCCTTATCCTGACCCTTCCCAGTGCTGTATACTGGTAATGGCTTGACGCTTTCTACTCATAGTTCCCCTTCCTTTCCTGGTGACTCAGGGTGTTGACAAAGGATACGAGACCATTTAAGCGGCGGCTACTAACAGTCTGGTTGGCCAGACGAGGATGCCTTGCTAGAGACCGGGCCGCGGGAGACAAAGACTCCACGGAACCAACACAAGGTAGACACAATCTATTTAGATTCAACAAATTGCCTAACCCACTATTCCAGCCCATATAAGTAATATTATTATAAGTAATATGACTTACTTATTATAAGTAATATTATTATAGGTATATATATATATATATATATATATATATATATATATATATATATATATATATATATATATATATATATATATATATATATATATATATATATATATATATATATATATATATATGTATATATATATATATATATGTATATATATATATATATATATATATATATATATATATATATATATATATATATATATATATATACTACATGTACGACTACTGCAGGTAGAGATGGAAGAGGGAGGGGGGGTGCTGGGGCTGGTGGGGGGAGACGGATGGGCCGCCAGCCCCACCACCAATAACCCAATTGGATTCGCATTACGGGGTGATTAGAGATGCAGTTAACCAGACCTTTCACCCCACTTGGAAACCATCTGGCACCTTCTCCCCCCCCCCTCTCTTCCCCCTGTTCTTTCACAGAGCTTCTCCCCCCCCCTCCACCACCAAAGGGGGTTTCCACCCCCTTCAAGGGGGAGGGGGGTTTCTCTCCCTCAGGTGGGACCTTTTAGGGTTATCTTGAGGTTATCTTGAGATGATTTCGGGGCTTTAGTGTCCCCGCGGGCCGGTCCTCGACCAGGCCTCCACCCCCAGGAAGCAGCCCGTGACAGCTGACTAACACCCAGGTACCTATTTTACTGCTAGGTAACAGGGGCATAGGGTGAAAAAAATTCTGCCCATTGTTTCTCGCCGGCGCCTGGGATCGAACACGGGACCACAGGATCACAAGTCCAGCGTGCTGTCTGCACGGAAGACCGGCTCCTCTTTATCTTAATTCCTTTATCCTAATCTTTATCCTAATCTTTATCCTAATCCCTAATAAAAAGAGACCCCCCCTTTTCTCTTCTTTTTTCTCTTTTATGGGGTGTCTATTAGGGGTCTATCTATCAGAGAGATCTTATACCAGGAACGGTTGCATTCAATTATCTATTTTAAAGATTATATATATATATATATATATATATATATATATATATATATATATATATATATATATATATATATATATATATATATATATATATATATATACCTTACCCCACGACACCACACTGACTGTTTGACGTCGTGGGGAAGGTACTACATATCTGAAGATATATGGAGCGCCTATATCTGTCTGGGGTTCGAATCCTTCATGAAGATGAGTTTTCTGATATATATATAGAGAGAGAGAGACGCGGACCCATGGACGCCCAACTCACAACAGCTCCAAGACGGAACCAAGTCCCAAACACTCAGTCATTTGAATCAACTCAAGGCGCCTCGGAAGGTTCTAAGAGTGTGTGTTGATGCAGGAAGCAGCACCCTTGGTAGGGAGAGAGAGGGGCGGAGGATGAGGAGGAAGAGGTACTCGAAGAGAGGGATAAAAGGAGGGGAATAGGAGGCATGTGAAGAAACGTTTCACAGAGAGAATGTGATAAGGGAGAAAGGTCAATAAGAGGTAGTTTGTGTTGAAGAGGGTTTAAGACAAAGGGATAAGGCTTAGGATGAGAAGTGGGAGATGGCTTTAAGGACAGGAGAAAGGGACAAATAGGCAAGACAAATAGGCAAATAGGTGTTTTCTCAATCGACTTGAGAATGGTCCAGGACGGACCGAAACGTCGTCGTCTCTTCACCTTCTAGTGCGTGGTCTGGTCAACAGGCAAATAGGTATTCTGTATCATATGTACAGAATACGAATTATTCATGGTTCGAAATAGTCCACATTTTGTAGATAGAGATGTTGAAGCAGCCGGCTTATTGTTTTGATGCCCGGAGATTCGAACCCTCGAACTTTGATATCCTAAGCACTAACCACTCAGCCACGAGTATGGAATATGAAAATATACCTTTCTGGTAGCGAGACCCAAATTTCGATATATAAAGCATTCGTCACTCTGACAACCGTTGGAGACCATTGCGTCAGGTCACTCTCGTTTAAACAAACTGAATCTCTTTCCATAATTATTAAGCACAAATGTTTCGTTTCTCTTACAGCGGAAATACGTACTTCAATATTCAATAGTCGTGACTCCACTAACCTGAATTTAATATCAAATTCCGAAACGAGGTTGGCGATTGGCCAATTACTTCTTCTATATCATGTTGCGTGGGCTATAATTGGTTTGTTTAAACCCCCTCAAGCTTCGTTATGCGTAACTTTCAATGGGCCAAATTCACCCCGTCTATCATGTTGGGTGCTAGGTACACATAGCTCACGTTATGTGACAGGTACACATAGCACACGTTAAGTGACAGGTACACATAGCACACGTTACGTGACAGGTACACATAGCACACGTTAAGTGACAGGTACACATAGCACACGTTAAATGACAGGTACACATAGCACACGTTAAGTGACAGGTACACATAGCACACGTTACGTGACAGGTACACATAGCACACGTTAAGTGGCAGGTACACATAACACACTTTAAGTGGCAGGTAAACATACCACACGTTAAGTGACAGGTACACATACCACACGTTAAGTGGCAGGTACACATAGGTCACGTTAAGTGACAGGTACACATAGCACACGTTAAGTGACAGGTACACATAGCACACGTTAAGTGACAGGTACACATACCACACGTTAAGTGACAGGTACACATAGCTCACGTTAAGTGACAGGTACACATAGCTCACGTTAAGTGGCAGGTACACATAGTCATGTACTTTAAAAATCCTGAATTACCTACCAAACGATTACATATTTACATACAAGCTTGTTATTAAGGACCATGGAAGTGGTCAATTACATTCAACAGTCGTATTATCATCTCTTCGTTACTACAGCTGAAGTGCCGTATTGTATTAATATTGTATTACGAATACAATCGTAATCAGTTCACGCTTCACATGTCGCAATTGGCCAGTTGCACTGCAATTGGAATCACATATTCCAGGAGTGACAGTAGCGTCAGCGGGCCTGGCGGCTGAGTGGACAGCGGTCGGGATTCGTAATCCTAAGTTTCCGAGTTCGATCCCCGGCAGAGGCGGACACAAATGGGCAGAGTTTCTTTCACACTGATGCTCCCTGTTCACCTAGCAGTAAATAGGTACCTGGGAGTTAGACAGCTGCTACGGGCTGCTTCCTGGGGATGTGTAACAAAAAGGAGGCCTGGTCGAGGACCGGGCCGCGGGGACGCTAAGCCCCGAAATCATCTCAAGATAACCTCAAGATAACCTCAAGATAGCCTCAAGATAGCCTCAAGATAGCCTCAAGATAGCCTCAAGATAACCTCAAGATAACCTCAAGATAACCTCAACATAGCCTCAAGATAACCTCAAGATAGCCTCAAGATAGCCTCAAGATAACCTCAAGATAACCTCAAGATAACCTCAAGATAGCCTCAAGATAGCCTCAAGATAACCTCAAGATAGCCTCAAGATAACCTCAAGATAACCTGAAGATAGCCTCAAGATAACCTCAAGATAACGTGTCCCAGAACCGTCGTGCCGTCACCCCCCCGTCCCACCGTCTATAGACAGGGTGTGTGTGCAAGAATTCATCTTTAGTCTTGCTGTTTAAGATTCGCTACTTGGAACAAAAAGTTCCAAGTAGCACGGGCTATGGTGAGCCCGTAAGAGTGTTACAGAATTCATCAGTAAACTCACATTGTACACAACTGACGCTGCAAGCCCCCCCCCGGCCTCCCCCCCCACACACACACACCTGTCGCCCAGGTGTGAGAACAGTAATCAAGGCGAGAGGCTTTGAGATCAAAGAGAGACAGACTCACCTTTCATCACCATTCATTTCAACACCTTTGAAGCCTAATTACTACTCAAGGTGATGAGCCTAGGAGGTGATTATGAGGGGGGGGGGGAGGAGTATAAGCCTATACAGCTGAAGCAATTGGGCTATACAACACTTGGGGAAAGGTTATGAGGTCAGACTTGAGAGCTGTCATATGATGAGTGACAGGAGGGAAAGCCATTAGGGCTGTGATGGTGGTACACGGATACCGTCGACAAGGCACTGCCAAGCCGTATACTGCTTATGTTTATATGACGGAGTGAAGGAATGGTGTCAAACCAACTGATCACTGGGGATTCGAACACAGACCTGCAATGACGCTACACCATCGCCTCTACCGACCATTTCAGGGGTGAATATATATTTAATTACCAAAAAAAAATAAAAATTCTGACAACAGTATTAAATAATTCTACACTCGGTATTAAATAAGACTATGCAAACCGGTAATTATAAACTTTCCAAACTATGAATCACACTTTTTTTGGGGAATCAGAAATCCCCAAAATAACCGCTGAAACTTACGATACAAATTATGTACTGAAAATTACACCTATAAATACATAAATAAGTATCAAGATTAGCCTTAAATAATATAAAAAAGACTTAAGAGTGAGTGAAAATTCTGACAAACATTCCAAATATTTCACGAAAAGATGAATTATGTTGGATGTGGAGG